>JAWDJE010000001.1:269255733-269723233 GCA_035047345.1 Bradypodion ventrale
TTTTTTGATCCTGTAAGTCAAGTCCAGGGTGAAAAAAATCAGATTTCCCAGATACTGTGAGTCATGTCCATGGTGAAAAAAATCAGATTTTTCTGATACCGTGAGTCAAGTCCAGGGTGAAAAAAATCAGATTTTCCAGATACCGTGAGTCATGTCCATGGTGAAAAAAATCTGATTTTTCTGATCCCGTGAGTCAAGTTCATTGTGAAAAAAATCAGATTTTCCAGATACCGTGAGTCATGTCCATGGTGAAAAAAATCTGATTTTCCTTATACCGTATGTCAAGTCCAGGGTGAAAAAAATCAGATTTTCCAGATACCGTGAGTCATGTCCATGGTGAAAAAAATCAGATTTTTCTGATACCATGAGTAAAGTCCAGGGTGAAAAAAATCTGATTTTTTTTATCCCGTGAGTCAAGTTCAGGGTGAAAAAAATCAGATTTTTCTGATACCGTGAGTAAAGTCCAGGGTGAAAAAAATCTGATTTTTCTGATCCCGTGTGTCAAGTTCAGGGTGAAAAAAATCTGATTTTTCTGATACCGTGAGTCAAGTCCAGGGTGAAAAAAATCTGATTTTTTTGATCCCGTGAGTCAAGTTCAGGGTGAAAAAAATCTGATTTTTCTGATACTGTGAGTCAAGTTCAGAGTGAAAAAAATCTGATTTTTCTGATACCGTGAGTCATGTCCATGGTGAAAAAAATCAGATTTTTCTGATACCATGAGTAAAGTCCAGGGTGAAAAAAATCTGATTTTTTTTATCCCGTGAGTCAAGTTCAGGGTGAAAAAAATCAGATTTTTCTGATACCATGAGTAAAGTCCAGGGTGAAAAAAATCTGATTTTTCTGATACCGTGAGTAAAGTCCAGGGTGAAAAAAATCTGATTTTTTTGATCCCGTGAGTCAAGTTCAGGGTGAAAAAAATCAGATTTTTCTAATACTGTGAGTCAAGTTCAGAGTGAAAAAAATCAGATTTTTCTGATACCGTGAGTCAAGTCCAGGGTGAAAAAAAATCAGATTTTCCAGATACCGTGAGTCAAGTTCAGGGTGAAAAAAATCAGATTTTCCTGATCCCGTGAGTCAAGTCCAGGGTGAAAAAATCAGATTTTCCTGATACCGTGAGTAAAGTCCAGGATGAAAAAAATCAGATTATCCTGATACCGTGAGTCAAGTTCAGGGTGAAAAAAATCAGATTTTTTTGATCCCGTAAGTCAAGTCCAGGGTGAAAAAAATCAGATTTCCCAGATACCGTGAGTCATGTCCATGGTGAAAAAAATCAGATTTTTCTGATCCCGTGAGTCAAGTCCAGGGTGAAAAAAAAACCAGATTTTCCTGATACCGTGAGTCAAGTCCAGGGTGAAAAAAATCCGATTTTCCAGATACCGTGAGTCATGTCCATGGTGAAAAAAATCCGATTTTTCTGATACCGTGAGTAAAGTCCAGGATGAAAAAATCCGATTTTTCTGATACGTGAGAAAAGTCCATGATGAAAAAAATCAGATTTTCCTGATACCGTGAATCAAGTCCAGGGCGAAAAAAATCTGATTTTTTTGATCCCGTGAGTCAAGTTCAGGGTGAAAAAAATCTGATTTTTCTGATACTGTGAGTCAAGTTCAGAGTGAAAAAAATCTGATTTTTCTGATACCGTGAGTCAAGTCCAGGGTGAAAAAAAATCAGATTTTCCAGATACCGTGAGTCATGTCCATGGTGAAAAAAATCAGATTTTTCTGATCCCGTGAGTCAAGTCCAGGGTGAAAAAAAATCAGATTTTCCAGATACCGTGAGTCATGTCCATGGTGAAAAAAATCTGATTTTTCTGATCCCGTGAGTCAAGTTCAGGGTGAAAAAAATCAGATTTTTCTGATACCGTGAGTCATGTCCATGGTGAAAAAAATCAGATTTTTCTGATACTGTGAGTCAAGTCCAGGGTGAAAAAAATCTGATTTTTCTGATACTGTGAGTCAAGTTCAGAGTGAAAAAATCAGATTTTCCTTATACCGTATGTCAAGTCCAGGGTGAAAAAAATCAGATTATCCTGATACCGTGAGTCAAGTTCAGGGTGAAAAAAATCAGATTTTTCTGATACCGTGAGTCAAGTCCAGGGTGAAAAAAAAATCAGATTTTTCTGATACCGTGAGACATGTCCATGGTGAAAAAAATCAGATTTTTTTGATCCCGTAAGTTAAGTCCAGGGTGAAAAAAATCAGATTTCCCAGATACCGTGAGTCAAGTTCATGGTGAAAAAAATCAGATTTTCCTTATACCGTATGTCAAGTCCAGGGTGAAAAAAATCAGATTTTCCTGATCCCGTGAGTCAAGTCCAGGGTGAAAAAATCAGATTTTCCTGATACCGTGAGTAAAGTCCAGGATGAAAAAAATCAGATTATCCTGATACCGTGAGTCAAGTTCAGGGTGAAAAAAATCAGATTTTTCTGATACCGTGAGTCAAGTCCAGGGTGAAAAAAAAATCAGAGTTTTCTGATACCGTGAGACATGTCCATGGTGAAAAAAATCAGATTTTTTTGATCCCGTAAGTCAAGTCCAGGGTGAAAAAAATCAGATTTCCCAGATACCGTGAGTCAAGTTCATGGTGAAAAAAATCAGATTTTCCTTATACCGTATGTCAAGTCCAGGGTGAAAAAAATCAGATTTTCCAGATACCGTGAGTCATGTCCATGGTGAAAAAAATCAGATTTTTCTGATACCGTGAGTAAAGTCCAGGGTGAAAAAAATCTGATTTTTTTGATCCCGTGAGTCAAGTTCAGGGTGAAAAAAATCAGATTTTTCTAATACTGTGAGTCAAGTTCAGAGTGAAAAAAATCAGATTTTTCTGATACCGTGAGTCAAGTCCAGGGTGAAAAAAAATCAGATTTTCCAGATACCGTGAGTCAAGTTCAGGGTGAAAAAAATCAGATTTTCCTGATCCCGTGAGTCAAGTCCAGGGTGAAAAAATCAGATTTTCCTGATACCGTGAGTAAAGTCCAGGATGAAAAAAATCAGATTATCCTGATACCGTGAGTCAAGTTCAGGGTGAAAAAAATCAGATTTTTTTGATCCCGTAAGTCAAGTCCAGGGTGAAAAAAATCAGATTTCCCAGATACCGTGAGTCATGTCCATGGTGAAAAAAATCAGATTTTTCTGATCCCGTGAGTCAAGTCCAGGGTGAAAAAAAAACCAGATTTTCCTGATACCGTGAGTCAAGTCCAGGGTGAAAAAAATCCGATTTTCCAGATACCGTGAGTCATGTCCATGGTGAAAAAAATCCGATTTTTCTGATACCGTGAGTAAAGTCCAGGATGAAAAAATCCGATTTTTCTGATACGTGAGAAAAGTCCATGATGAAAAAAATCAGATTTTCCTGATACCGTGAATCAAGTCCAGGGCGAAAAAAATCTGATTTTTTTGATCCCGTGAGTCAAGTTCAGGGTGAAAAAAATCTGATTTTTCTGATACTGTGAGTCAAGTTCAGAGTGAAAAAAATCTGATTTTTCTGATACCGTGAGTCAAGTCCAGGGTGAAAAAAAATCAGATTTTCCAGATACCGTGAGTCATGTCCATGGTGAAAAAAATCAGATTTTTCTGATCCCGTGAGTCAAGTCCAGGGTGAAAAAAAATCAGATTTTCCAGATACCGTGAGTCATGTCCATGGTGAAAAAAATCTGATTTTTCTGATCCCGTGAGTCAAGTTCAGGGTGAAAAAAATCAGATTTTTCTGATACCGTGAGTCATGTCCATGGTGAAAAAAATCAGATTTTTCTGATACTGTGAGTCAAGTCCAGGGTGAAAAAAATCTGATTTTTCTGATACTGTGAGTCAAGTTCAGAGTGAAAAAATCAGATTTTCCTTATACCGTATGTCAAGTCCAGGGTGAAAAAAATCAGATTATCCTGATACCGTGAGTCAAGTTCAGGGTGAAAAAAATCAGATTTTTCTGATACCGTGAGTCAAGTCCAGGGTGAAAAAAAAATCAGATTTTTCTGATACCGTGAGACATGTCCATGGTGAAAAAAATCAGATTTTTTTGATCCCGTAAGTTAAGTCCAGGGTGAAAAAATCAGATTTCCCAGATACCGTGAGTCAAGTTCATGGTGAAAAAAATCAGATTTTCCTTATACCGTATGTCAAGTCCAGGGTGAAAAAAATCAGATTTTCCTGATCCCGTGAGTCAAGTCCAGGGTGAAAAAATCAGATTTTCCTGATACCGTGAGTAAAGTCCAGGATGAAAAAAATCAGATTATCCTGATACCGTGAGTCAAGTTCAGGGTGAAAAAAATCAGATTTTTCTGATACCGTGAGTCAAGTCCAGGGTGAAAAAAAAATCAGATTTTTCTGATACCGTGAGACATGTCCATGGTGAAAAAAATCAGATTTTTTTGATCCCGTAAGTCAAGTCCAGGGTGAAAAAAATCAGATTTCCCAGATACCGTGAGTCAAGTTCATGGTGAAAAAAATCAGATTTTCCTTATACCGTATGTCAAGTCCAGGGTGAAAAAAATCAGATTTTCCAGATACCGTGAGTCATGTCCATGGTGAAAAAAATCAGATTTTTCTGATACCGTGAGTAAAGTCCAGGGTGAAAAAAATCTGATTTTTTTGATCCCGTGAGTCAAGTTCAGGGTGAAAAAAATCAGATTTTTCTAATACTGTGAGTCAAGTTCAGAGTGAAAAAAATCAGATTTTTCTGATACCGTGAGTCAAGTCCAGGGTGAAAAAAAATCAGATTTTCCAGATACCGTGAGTCATGTCCATGGTGAAAAAAATCAGATTTTTCTGATACCGTGAGACATGTCCATGGTGAAAAAAATCAGATTTTTTTGATCCCGTAAGTCAAGTCCAGGGTGAAAAAAATCAGATTTCCCAGATACCGTGAGTCAAGTTCATGGTGAAAAAAATCAGATTTTCCTTATACCGTATGTCAAGTCCAGGGTGAAAAAAATCAGATTTTCCAGATACCGTGAGTCATGTCCATGGTGAAAAAAATCAGATTTTTCTGATACCGTGAGTAAAGTCCAGGGTGAAAAAAATCTGATTTTTTTGATCCCGTGAGTCAAGTTCAGGGTGAAAAAAAATCAGATTTTCCAGATACCGTGAGTCAAGTTCAGGGTGAAAAAAATCAGATTTTCCTGATCCCGTGAGTCAAGTCCAGGGTGAAAAAATCAGATTTTCCTGATACCGTGAGTAAAGTCCAGGATGAAAAAAATCAGATTATCCTGATACCGTGAGTCAAGTTCAGGGTGAAAAAAATCAGATTTTTTTGATCCCGTAAGTCAAGTCCAGGGTGAAAAAAATCAGATTTCCCAGATACCGTGAGTCATGTCCATGGTGAAAAAAATCAGATTTTTCTGATCCCGTGAGTCAAGTCCAGGGTGAAAAAAAAATCAGATTTTCCAGATACCGTGAGTCATGTCCATGGTGAAAAAAATCTGATTTTTCTGATCCCGTGAGTCAAGTTCAGGGTGAAAAAAATCAGATTTTTCTGATACCGTGAGTCATGTCCATGGTGAAAAAAATCAGATTTTTCTGATACTGTGAGTCAAGTCCAGGGTGAAAAAAATCTGATTTTTCTGATACTGTGAGTCAAGTTCAGAGTGAAAAAATCAGATTTTCCTTATACCGTATGTCAAGTCCAGGGTGAAAAAAATCAGATTATCCTGATACCGTGAGTCAAGTTCAGGGTGAAAAAAATCAGATTTTTCTGATACCGTGAGTCAAGTCCAGGGTGAAAAAAAATCAGATTTTCCAGATACCGTGAGTCAAGTTCAGGGTGAAAAAAATCAGATTTTCCTGATCCCGTGAGTCAAGTCCAGGGTGAAAAAATCAGATTTTCCTGATACCGTGAGTAAAGTCCAGGATGAAAAAAATCAGATTATCCTGATACCGTGAGTAAAGTCCAGGGTGAAAAAAATCAGATTTTTCTGATACCGTGAGTAAAGTCCAGGGTGAAAAAAATCTGATTTTTCTGATCCCGTGTGTCAAGTTCAGGGTGAAAAAAATCTGATTTTTCTGATACCGTGAGTCAAGTCCAGGGTGAAAAAAATCTGATTTTTTTGATCCCGTGAGTCAAGTTCAGGGTGAAAAAAATCTGATTTTTCTGATACTGTGAGTCAAGTTCAGAGTGAAAAAAATCTGATTTTTCTGATACCGTGAGTCATGTCCATGGTGAAAAAAATCAGATTTTTCTGATACCATGAGTAAAGTCCAGGGTGAAAAAAATCTGATTTTTTTTATCCCGTGAGTCAAGTTCAGGGTGAAAAAAATCAGATTTTTCTGATACCATGAGTAAAGTCCAGGGTGAAAAAAATCTGATTTTTCTGATCCCGTGTGTCAAGTTCAGGGTGAAAAAAATCTGATTTTTCTGATACCGTGAGTCAAGTCCAGGGTGAAAAAAATCTGATTTTTTTGATCCCGTGAGTCAAGTTCAGGGTGAAAAAAATCTGATTTTTCTGATACTGTGAGTCAAGTTCAGAGTGAAAAAAATCTGATTTTTCTGATACCGTGAGTCAAGTCCAGGGTGAAAAAAAATCAGATTTTCCAGATACCGTGAGTCATGTCCATGGTGAAAAAAATCAGATTTTTTTGATCCCGTAAGTCAAGTCCAGGGTGAAAAAAATCAGATTTCCCAGATACCATGAGTCATGTCCATTGTGAAAAAAACCAGATTTTTCTGATACCGTGAGTCAAGTCCAGGGTGAAAAAAATCAGATTCTCCAGATCCCGTGAGTCATGTCCATGGTGAAAAAAATCAGATTTTCCTGATACTGTGAGTAAAGTCCAGGATGAAAAAAACCAGATTTTCCTGATACCGTGAGTCAAGTCCAGGGTGAAAAAAATCCGATTTTCCAGATACCGTGAGTCATGTCCATGGTGAAAAAAATCCGATTTTTCTGATACCGTGAGTAAAGTCCAGGATGAAAAAATCCGATTTTTCTGATACGTGAGAAAAGTCCATGATGAAAAAAATCAGATTTTCCTGATACCGTGAATCAAGTCCAGGGCGAAAAAAATCTGATTTTTTTGATCCCGTGAGTCAAGTTCAGGGTGAAAAAAATCTGATTTTTCTGATACTGTGAGTCAAGTTCAGAGTGAAAAAAATCTGATTTTTCTGATACCGTGAGTCAAGTCCAGGGTGAAAAAAAATCAGATTTTCCAGATACCGTGAGTCATGTCCATGGTGAAAAAAATCAGATTTTTCTGATCCCGTGAGTCAAGTCCAGGGTGAAAAAAAATCAGATTTTCCAGATACCGTGAGTCATGTCCATGGTGAAAAAAATCTGATTTTTCTGATCCCGTGAGTCAAGTTCAGGGTGAAAAAAATCAGATTTTTCTGATACCGTGAGTCATGTCCATGGTGAAAAAAATCAGATTTTTCTGATACTGTGAGTCAAGTCCAGGGTGAAAAAAATCTGATTTTTCTGATACTGTGAGTCAAGTTCAGAGTGAAAAAATCAGATTTTCCTTATACCGTATGTCAAGTCCAGGGTGAAAAAAATCAGATTATCCTGATACCGTGAGTCAAGTTCAGGGTGAAAAAAATCAGATTTTTCTGATACCGTGAGTCAAGTCCAGGGTGAAAAAAAAATCAGATTTTTCTGATACCGTGAGACATGTCCATGGTGAAAAAAATCAGATTTTTTTGATCCCGTAAGTTAAGTCCAGGGTGAAAAAAATCAGATTTCCCAGATACCGTGAGTCAAGTTCATGGTGAAAAAAATCAGATTTTCCTTATACCGTATGTCAAGTCCAGGGTGAAAAAAATCAGATTTTCCTGATCCCGTGAGTCAAGTCCAGGGTGAAAAAATCAGATTTTCCTGATACCGTGAGTAAAGTCCAGGATGAAAAAAATCAGATTATCCTGATACCGTGAGTCAAGTTCAGGGTGAAAAAAATCAGATTTTTCTGATACCGTGAGTCAAGTCCAGGGTGAAAAAAAAATCAGATTTTTCTGATACCGTGAGACATGTCCATGGTGAAAAAAATCAGATTTTTTTGATCCCGTAAGTCAAGTCCAGGGTGAAAAAAATCAGATTTCCCAGATACCGTGAGTCAAGTTCATGGTGAAAAAAATCAGATTTTCCTTATACCGTATGTCAAGTCCAGGGTGAAAAAAATCAGATTTTCCAGATACCGTGAGTCATGTCCATGGTGAAAAAAATCAGATTTTTCTGATACCGTGAGTAAAGTCCAGGGTGAAAAAAATCTGATTTTTTTGATCCCGTGAGTCAAGTTCAGGGTGAAAAAAATCAGATTTTTCTAATACTGTGAGTCAAGTTCAGAGTGAAAAAAATCAGATTTTTCTGATACCGTGAGTCAAGTCCAGGGTGAAAAAAAATCAGATTTTCCAGATACCGTGAGTCAAGTTCAGGGTGAAAAAAATCAGATTTTCCTGATCCCGTGAGTCAAGTCCAGGGTGAAAAAATCAGATTTTCCTGATACCGTGAGTAAAGTCCAGGATGAAAAAAATCAGATTATCCTGATACCGTGAGTCAAGTTCAGGGTGAAAAAAATCAGATTTTTTTGATCCCGTAAGTCAAGTCCAGGGTGAAAAAAATCAGATTTCCCAGATACCGTGAGTCATGTCCATGGTGAAAAAAATCAGATTTTTCTGATCCCGTGAGTCAAGTCCAGGGTGAAAAAAAAATCAGATTTTCCAGATACCGTGAGTCATGTCCATGGTGAAAAAAATCTGATTTTTCTGATCCCGTGAGTCAAGTTCAGGGTGAAAAAAATCAGATTTTTCTGATACCGTGAGTCATGTCCATGGTGAAAAAAATCAGATTTTTCTGATACTGTGAGTCAAGTCCAGGGTGAAAAAAATCTGATTTTTCTGATACTGTGAGTCAAGTTCAGAGTGAAAAAATCAGATTTTCCTTATACCGTATGTCAAGTCCAGGGTGAAAAAAATCAGATTATCCTGATACCGTGAGTCAAGTTCAGGGTGAAAAAAATCAGATTTTTCTGATACCGTGAGTCAAGTCCAGGGTGAAAAAAAATCAGATTTTCCAGATACCGTGAGTCAAGTTCAGGGTGAAAAAAATCAGATTTTCCTGATCCCGTGAGTCAAGTCCAGGGTGAAAAAATCAGATTTTCCTGATACCGTGAGTAAAGTCCAGGATGAAAAAAATCAGATTATCCTGATACCGTGAGTCAAGTTCAGGGTGAAAAAAATCAGATTTTTCTGATACCGTGAGTCAAGTCCAGGGTGAAAAAAAAATCAGATTTTTCTGATACCGTGAGACATGTCCATGGTGAAAAAAACCAGATTTTTTTGATCCCGTAAGTCAAGTCCAGGGTGAAAAAAATCAGATTTCCCAGATACCGTGAGTCAAGTTCATGGTGAAAAAAATCAGATTTTCCTTATACCGTATGTCAAGTCCAGGGTGAAAAAATCAGATTTTCCTGATACCGTGAGTAAAGTCCAGGATGAAAAAAATCAGATTATCCTGATACCGTGAGTCAAGTTCAGGGTGAAAAAAATCAGATTTTTTTGATCCCGTAAGTCAAGTCCAGGGTGAAAAAAATCAGATTTCCCAGATACCGTGAGTCATGTCCATGGTGAAAAAAATCAGATTTTTCTGATCCCGTGAGTCAAGTCCAGGGTGAAAAAAAAATCAGATTTTCCAGATACCGTGAGTCATGTCCATGGTGAAAAAAATCTGATTTTTCTGATCCCGTGAGTCAAGTCCAGGGTGAAAAAAATCTGATTTTTCTGATACTGTGAGTCAAGTTCAGAGTGAAAAAATCAGATTTTCCTTATACCGTATGTCAAGTCCAGGGTGAAAAAAATCAGATTATCCTGATACCGTGAGTCAAGTTCAGGGTGAAAAAAATTAGATTTTTCTGATACCGTGAGTCAAGTCCAGGGTGAAAAAAAATCAGATTTTCCAGATACCGTGAGTCAAGTTCAGGGTGAAAAAAATCAGATTTTCCTGATCCCGTGAGTCAAGTCCAGGGTGAAAAAATCAGATTTTCCTGATACCGTGAGTAAAGTCCAGGATGAAAAAAATCAGATTATCCTGATACCGTGAGTCAAGTTCAGGGTGAAAAAAATCAGATTTTTCTGATACCGTGAGTCAAGTCCAGGGTGAAAAAAAAATCAGATTTTTCTGATACCGTGAGACATGTCCATGGTGAAAAAAATCAGATTTTTTTGATCCCGTAAGTCAAGTCCAGGGTGAAAAAAATCAGATTTCCCAGATACCGTGAGTCAAGTTCATGGTGAAAAAAATCAGATTTTCCTTATACCGTATGTCAAGTCCAGGGTGAAAAAATCAGATTTTCCTGATACCGTGAGTAAAGTCCAGGATGAAAAAAATCAGATTATCCTGATACCGTGAGTCAAGTTCAGGGTGAAAAAAATCAGATTTTTTTGATCCCGTAAGTCAAGTCCAGGGTGAAAAAAATCAGATTTCCCAGATACCGTGAGTCATGTCCATGGTGAAAAAAATCAGATTTTTCTGATCCCGTGAGTCAAGTCCAGGGTGAAAAAAAAATCAGATTTTCCAGATACCGTGAGTCATGTCCATGGTGAAAAAAATCTGATTTTTCTGATCCCGTGAGTCAAGTCCAGGGTGAAAAAAATCTGATTTTTCTGATACTGTGAGTCAAGTTCAGAGTGAAAAAATCAGATTTTCCTTATACCGTATGTCAAGTCCAGGGTGAAAAAAATCAGATTATCCTGATACCGTGAGTCAAGTTCAGGGTGAAAAAAATTAGATTTTTCTGATACCGTGAGTCAAGTCCAGGGTGAAAAAAAATCAGATTTTCCAGATACCGTGAGTCAAGTTCAGGGTGAAAAAAATCAGATTTTCCTGATCCCGTGAGTCAAGTCCAGGGTGAAAAAATCAGATTTTCCTGATACCGTGAGTAAAGTCCAGGATGAAAAAAATCAGATTATCCTGATACCGTGAGTCAAGTTCAGGGTGAAAAAAATCAGATTTTTCTGATACCGTGAGTCAAGTCCAGGGTGAAAAAAAAATCAGATTTTTCTGATACCGTGAGACATGTCCATGGTGAAAAAAATCAGATTTTTTTGATCCCGTAAGTCAAGTCCAGGGTGAAAAAAATCAGATTTCCCAGATACCGTGAGTCAAGTTCATGGTGAAAAAAATCAGATTTTCCTTATACCGTATGTCAAGTCCAGGGTGAAAAAAATCAGATTTTCCAGATACCGTGAGTCATGTCCATGGTGAAAAAAATCAGATTTTTCTGATACCGTGAGTAAAGTCCAGGGTGAAAAAAATCTGATTTTTTTGATCCCGTGAGTCAAGTTCAGGGTGAAAAAAATCAGATTTTTCTAATACTGTGAGTCAAGTTCAGAGTGAAAAAAATCAGATTTTTCTGATCCCGTGAGTCAAGTTCAGGGTGAAAAAAACCAGATTTTTCTGATACTGTGAGTCAAGTCCAGGGTGAAAAAAATCAGATTTTTCTGATACCGTGAATCATGTCCATGGTGAAAAAAATCAGATTTTTCTGATACTGTGAGTCAAGTCCAGGATGAAAAAAATCTGATTTTTCTGATCCCGTGAGTCATGTCCATGGTGAAAAAAATCAGATTTTCCTTATACCATGTGTCAAGTCCAGGGTGAAAAAATCAGATTTTCCAGATACCGTGAGTCATGTCCAGGGTGAAAAAAATCAGATTTTTCTGATACCATGAGTCAAGTCCAGGGTGAAAAAATCAGATTTCCCTGATACCGTGAGTAAAGTCCAGGATGAAAAAATCAGATTATCCTGATACCGTGAGTCAAGTCCAGGATGAAAAAAATCAGATTTTTCTGATACCGTGAGTCAAGTCCAGGGAGAAAAAAATCCCATTTTTCTGATACCGTGAGTCAAGTCCAGGGTGAAAAAAATCAGATTTTTCCGATACCGTGAGTCAAGTCCATGGTGAAAAAAATCAGATTTTCCTGATACTGTGAGTAAAGTCCAGGGTGAAAAAAATCAGATTTTTCTGATCCCGTGAGTCAAGTTCAGGGTGAAAAAAACCAGATTTTTCTGATACCGTGAGTCAAGTCCAGGGTGAAAAAAACCAGATTTTTCTGATACTGTGAGTCAAGTTCAGAGTGATAAAAATCTGATTTTTCTGATACCGTGAGTCAAGTCCAGGGTGAAAAAAAATCAGATTTTCCAGATACCGTGAGTCATGTCCATGGTGAAAAAAATCAGATTTTTTTGATCCCGTAAGTCAAGTCCAGGGTGAAAAAAATCAGATTTCCCAGATACCGTGAGTCATGTCCATGGTGAAAAAAATCAGATTTTTCTGATCCCGTGAGTCAAGTCCAGGGTGAAAAAAAAATCAGATTTTCCAGATACCGTGAGTCATGTCCATGGTGAAAAAAATCTGATTTTTCTGATCCCGTGAGTCAAGTTCAGGGTGAAAAAAATCAGATTTTTCTGATACCGTGCGTCATGTCCATGGTGAAAAAAATCAGATTTTTCTGATACTGTGAGTCAAGTCCAGGGTGAAAAAAATCTGATTTTTCTGATACTGTGAGTCAAGTTCAGAGTGAAAAAATCAGATTTTCCTTATACCATGTGTCAAGTCCAGGGTGAAAAAATCAGATTTTCCAGATACCGTGAGTCATGTCCAGGGTGAAAAAAATCAGATTTTTCTGATACCATGAGTCAAGTCCAGGGTGAAAAAATCAGATTTCCCTGATACCGTGAGTAAAGTCCAGGATGAAAAAATCAGATTATCCTGATACCGTGAGTCAAGTCCAGGATGAAAAAAATCAGATTTTTCTGATACCGTGAGTCAAGTCCAGGGTGAAAAAAATCCCATTTTTCTGATACCGTGAGTCAAGTCCAGGGTGAAAAAAATCAGATTTTTCCGATACCGTGAGTCAAGTCCATGGTGAAAAAAATCAGATTTTCCTGATACTGTGAGTAAAGTCCAGGGTGAAAAAAATCAGATTTTTCTGATCCCGTGAGTCAAGTTCAGGGTGAAAAAAACCAGATTTTTCTGATACCGTGAGTCAAGTCCAGGGTGAAAAAAACCAGATTTTTCTGATACTGTGAGTCAAGTTCAGAGTGATAAAAATCTGATTTTTCTGATACCGTGAGTCAAGTCCAGGGTGAAAAAAAAATCAGATTTTCCAGATACCGTGAGTCATGTCCATGGTGAAAAAAATCAGATTTTTTTGATCCCGTAAGTCAAGTCCAGGGTGAAAAAAATCAGATTTCCCAGATACCGTGAGTCATGTCCATGGTGAAAAAAATCAGATTTTTCTGATCCCGTGAGTCAAGTCCAGGGTGAAAAAAAAATCAGATTTTCCAGATACCGTGAGTCATGTCCATGGTGAAAAAAATCTGATTTTTCTGATCCCGTGAGTCAAGTTCAGGGTGAAAAAAATCAGATTTTTCTGATACCGTGCGTCATGTCCATGGTGAAAAAAATCAGATTTTTCTGATACTGTGAGTCAAGTCCAGGGTGAAAAAAATCTGATTTTTCTGATACTGTGAGTCAAGTTCAGAGTGAAAAAATCAGATTTTCCTTACACCGTATGTCAAGTCCAGGGTGAAAAAAATCAGATTTTCCAGATACCGTGCATCATGTACATGGTGAAAAAAATCAGATTTTTCTGATACCGTGAGTAAAGTCCAGGGTGAAAAAAATCTGTTTTTTTTGATCCCGTGAGTAAAGTTCAGGGTGAAAAAAATCTGATTTTTCTGATACTGTGAGTCAAGTTCAGAGTGAAAAAAATCTGATTTTTCTGATACCGTGAGTCAAGTCCAGGGTGAAAAAAAATCAGATTTTCCAGATACCGTGAGTCATGTCCATGGTGAAAAAAATCAGATTTTTTTGATCCCGTAAGTCACGTCCAGGGTGAAAAAAATCAGATTTCCCAGATACCATGAGTCATGTCCATTGTGAAAAAAACCAGATTTTTCTGATACCGTGAGTCAAGTCCAGGGTGAAAAAAATCAGATTCTCCAGATACCGTGAGTCATGTCCATGGTGAAAAAAATCAGATTTTCCTGATACTGTGAGTAAAGTCCAGGATGAAAAAAACCAGATTTTCCTGATACCGTGAGTCAAGTCCAGGGTGAAAAAAATCCGATTTTCCAGATACCGTGAGTCATGTCCATGGTGAAAAAAATCCGATTTTTCTGATACCGTGAGTAAAGTCCAGGATGAAAAAATCCGATTTTTCTGATACGTGAGAAAAGTCCATGATGAAAAAAATCAGATTTTCCTGATACCGTGAATCAAGTCCAGGGCGAAAAAAATCTGATTTTTTTGATCCCGTGAGTCAAGTTCAGGATGAAAAAAATCTGATTTTTCTGATACTGTGAGTCAAGTTCAGAGTGAAAAAAATCTGATTTTTCTGATACCGTGAGTCAAGTCCAGGGTGAAAAAAAATCAGATTTTCCAGATACCGTGAGTCATGTCCATGGTGAAAAAAATCAGATTTTTCTGATCCCGTGAGTCAAGTCCAGGGTGAAAAAAAAATCAGATTTTCCAGATACCGTGAGTCATGTCCATGGTGAAAAAAATCTGATTTTTCTGATCCCGTGAGTCAAGTTCAGGGTGAAAAAAATCAGATTTTTCTGATACCGTGAGTCATGTCCATGGTGAAAAAAATCAGATTTTTCTGATACTGTGAGTCAAGTCCAGGGTGAAAAAAATCTGATTTTTCTGATACTGTGAGTCAAGTTCAGAGTGAAAAAATCAGATTTTCCTTATACCGTATGTCAAGTCCAGGGTGAAAAAAATCAGATTATCCTGATACCGTGAGTCAAGTTCAGGGTGAAAAAAATCAGATTTTTCTGATACCGTGAGTCAAGTCCAGGGTGAAAAAAAATCAGATTTTTCTGATACCGTGAGACATGTCCATGGTGAAAAAAATCAGATTTTTTTGATCCCGTAAGTTAAGTCCAGGGTGAAAAAAATCAGATTTCCCAGATACCGTGAGTCAAGTTCATGGTGAAAAAAATCAGATTTTCCTTATACCGTATGTCAAGTCCAGGGTGAAAAAAATCAGATTTTCCTGATCCCGTGAGTCAAGTCCAGGGTGAAAAAATCAGATTTTCCTGATACCGTGAGTAAAGTCCAGGATGAAAAAAATCAGATTATCCTGATACCGTGAGTCAAGTTCAGGGTGAAAAAAAATCAGATTTTTCTGATACCGTGAGTCAAGTCCAGGGTGAAAAAAAAATCAGATTTTTCTGATACCGTGAGACATGTCCATGGTGAAAAAAATCAGATTTTTTTGATCCCGTAAGTCAAGTCCAGGGTGAAAAAAATCAGATTTCCCAGATACCGTGAGTCAAGTTCATGGTGAAAAAAATCAGATTTTCCTTATACCGTATGTCAAGTCCAGGGTGAAAAAAATCAGATTTTCCAGATACCGTGAGTCATGTCCATGGTGAAAAAAATCAGATTTTTCTGATACCGTGAGTAAAGCCCAGGGTGAAAAAAATCTGATTTTTTTGATCCCGTGAGTCAAGTTCAGGGTGAAAAAAATCAGATTTTTCTAATACTGTGAGTCAAGTTCAGAGTGAAAAAAATCAGATTTTTCTGATACCGTGAGTCAAGTCCAGGGTGAAAAAAAATCAGATTTTCCAGATACCGTGAGTCAAGTTCAGGGTGAAAAAAATCAGATTTTCCTGATCCCGTGAGTCAAGTCCAGGGTGAAAAAATCAGATTTTCCTGATACCGTGAGTAAAGTCCAGGATGAAAAAAATCAGATTATCCTGATACCGTGAGTCAAGTTCAGGGTTAAAAAAATCAGATTTTTTTGATCCCGTAAGTAAAGTCCAGGGTGAAAAAAATCAGATTTCCCAGATACCGTGAGTCATGTCCATGGTGAAAAAAATCAGATTTTTCTGATCCCGTGAGTCAAGTCCAGGGTGAAAAAAAAATCAGATTTTCCAGATACCGTGAGTCATGTCCATGGTGAAAAAAATCTGATTTTTCTGATCCCGTGAGTCAAGTTCAGGGTGAAAAAAATCAGATTTTTCTGATACCGTGAGTCATGTCCATGGTGAAAAAAATCAGATTTTTCTGATACTGTGAGTCAAGTCCAGGGTGAAAAAAATCTGATTTTTCTGATACTGTGAGTCAAGTTCAGAGTGAAAAAATCAGATTTTCCTTATACCGTATGTCAAGTCCAGGGTGAAAAAAATCAGATTATCCTGATACCGTGAGTCAAGTTCAGGGTGAAAAAAATCAGATTTTTCTGATACCGTGAGTCAAGTCCAGGGTGAAAAAAAATCAGATTTTCCAGATACCGTGAGTCAAGTTCAGGGTGAAAAAAATCAGATTTTCCTGATCCCGTGAGTCAAGTCCAGGGTGAAAAAATCAGATTTTCCTGATACCGTGAGTAAAGTCCAGGATGAAAAAAATCAGATTATCCTGATACCGTGAGTCAAGTTCAGGGTGAAAAAAATCAGATTTTTCTGATACCGTGAGTCAAGTCCAGGGTGAAAAAAAAATCAGATTTTTCTGATACCGTGAGACATGTCCATGGTGAAAAAAATCAGATTTTTTTGATCCCGTAAGTCAAGTCCAGGGTGAAAAAAATCAGATTTCCCAGATACCGTGAGTCAAGTTCATGGTGAAAAAAATCAGATTTTCCTTATACCGTATGTCAAGTCCAGGGTGAAAAAATCAGATTTTCCTGATACCGTGAGTAAAGTCCAGGATGAAAAAAATCAGATTATCCTGATACCGTGAGTCAAGTTCAGGGTGAAAAAAATCAGATTTTTTTGATCCCGTAAGTCAAGTCCAGGGTGAAAAAAATCAGATTTCCCAGATACCGTGAGTCATGTCCATGGTGAAAAAAATCAGATTTTTCTGATCCCGTGAGTCAAGTCCAGGGTGAAAAAAAAATCAGATTTTCCAGATACCGTGAGTCATGTCCATGGTGAAAAAAATCTGATTTTTCTGATCCCGTGAGTCAAGTTCAGGGTGAAAAAAATCAGATTTTTCTGATACCGTGAGTCATGTCCATGGTGAAAAAAATCAGATTTTTCTGATACTGTGAGTCAAGTCCAGGGTGAAAAAAATCTGATTTTTCTGATACTGTGAGTCAAGTTCAGAGTGAAAAAATCAGATTTTCCTTATACCGTATGTCAAGTCCAGGGTGAAAAAAATCAGATTATTCTGATACCGTGAGTCAAGTCCAGGGTGAAAAAAAATCAGATTTTCCAGATACCGTGAGTCAAGTTCAGGGTGAAAAAAATCAGATTTTCCTGATCCCGTGAGTCAAGTCAAGGGTGAAAAAATCAGATTTTCCTGATACCGTGAGTAAAGTCCAGGATGAAAAAAATCAGATTATCCTGATACCGTGAGTCAAGTTCAGGGTGAAAAAAATCATATTTTTCTGATACCGTGAGTCAAGTCCAGGGTGAAAAAAAAATCAGATTTTTCTGATACCGTGAGACATGTCCATGGTGAAAAAAATCAGATTTTTTTGATCCCGTAAGTCAAGTCCAGGGTGAAAAAAATCAGATTTCCCAGATACCGTGAGTCAAGTTCATGGTGAAAAAAATCAGATTTTCCTTATACCGTATGTCAAGTCCAGGGTGAAAAAAATCAGATTTTCCAGATACCGTGAGTCATGTCCATGGTGAAAAAAATCAGATTTTTCTGATACCGTGAGTAAAGTCCAGGGTGAAAAAAATCTGATTTTTTTGATCCCGTGAGTCAAGTTCAGGGTGAAAAAAATCAGATTTTTCTAATACTGTGAGTCAAGTTCAGAGTGAAAAAAATCAGATTTTTCTGATACCGTGAGTCAAGTCCAGGGTGAAAAAAAATCAGATTTTCCAGATACCGTGAGTCAAGTTCAGGGTGAAAAAAATCAGATTTTCCTGATACTGTGAGTCAAGTTCAGAGTGAAAAAATCAGATTTTCCTTATACCGTATGTCAAGTCCAGGGTGAAAAAAATCAGATTATCCTGATACCGTGAGTCAAGTTCAGGGTGAAAAAAATCAGATTTTTCTGATACCGTGAGTCAAGTCCAGGGTGAAAAAAAATCAGATTTTCCAGATACCGTGAGTCAAGTTCAGGGTGAAAAAAATCAGATTTTCCTGATCCCGTGAGTCAAGTCCAGGGTGAAAAAATCAGATTTTCCTGATACCGTGAGTAAAGTCCAGGATGAAAAAAATCAGATTATCCTGATACCGTGAGTCAAGTTCAGGGTGAAAAAAATCAGATTTTTCTGATACCGTGAGTCAAGTCCAGGGTGAAAAAAAAAATCAGATTTTTCTGATACCGTGAGACATGTCCATGGTGAAAAAAATCAGATTTTTTTGATCCCGTAAGTCAAGTCCAGGGTGAAAAAAATCAGATTTCCCAGATACCGTGAGTCAAGTTCATGGTGAAAAAAATCAGATTTTCCTTATACCGTATGTCAAGTCCAGGGTGAAAAAATCAGATTTTCCTGATACCGTGAGTAAAGTCCAGGATGAAAAAAATCAGATTATCCTGATACCGTGAGTCAAGTTCAGGGTGAAAAAAATCAGATTTTTTTGATCCCGTAAGTCAAGTCCAGGGTGAAAAAAATCAGATTTCCCAGATACCGTGAGTCATGTCCATGGTGAAAAAAATCAGATTTTTCTGATCCCGTGAGTCAAGTCCAGGGTGAAAAAAAAATCAGATTTTCCAGATACCGTGAGTCATGTCCATGGTGAAAAAAATCTGATTTTTCTGATCCCGTGAGTCAAGTTCAGGGTGAAAAAAATCAGATTTTTCTGATACCGTGAGTCATGTCCATGGTGAAAAAAATCAGATTTTTCTGATACTGTGAGTCAAGTCCAGGGTGAAAAAAATCTGATTTTTCTGATACTGTGAGTCAAGTTCAGAGTGAAAAAATCAGATTTTCCTTATACCGTATGTCAAGTCCAGGGTGAAAAAAATCAGATTATTCTGATACCGTGAGTCAAGTCCAGGGTGAAAAAAAATCAGATTTTCCAGATACCGTGAGTCAAGTTCAGGGTGAAAAAAATCAGATTTTCCTGATCCCGTGAGTCAAGTCCAGGGTGAAAAAATCAGATTTTCCTGATACCGTGAGTAAAGTCCAGGATGAAAAAAATCAGATTATCCTGATACCGTGAGTCAAGTTGAGGGTGAAAAAAATCAGATTTTTCTGATACCGTGAGTCAAGTCCAGGGTGAAAAAAAAATCAGATTTTTCTGATACCGTGAGACATGTCCATGGTGAAAAAAATCAGATTTTTTTGATCCCGTAAGTCAAGTCCAGGGTGAAAAAAATCAGATTTCCCAGATACCGTGAGTCAAGTTCATGGTGAAAAAAATCAGATTTTCCTTATACCGTATGTCAAGTCCAGGGTGAAAAAAATCAGATTTTCCAGATACCGTGAGTCATGTCCATGGTGAAAAAAATCAGATTTTTCTGATACCGTGAGTAAAGTCCAGGGTGAAAAAAATCTGATTTTTTTGATCCCGTGAGTCAAGTTCAGGGTGAAAAAAATCAGATTTTTCTAATACTGTGAGTCAAGTTCAGAGTGAAAAAAATCAGATTTTTCTGATACCGTGAGTCAAGTCCAGGGTGAAAAAAAATCAGATTTTCCAGATACTGTGAGTCAAGTTCAGGGTGAAAAAAATCAGATTTTCCTGATCCCGTGAGTCAAGTCCAGGGTGAAAAAATCAGATTTTCCTGATACCGTGAGTAAAGTCCAGGATGAAAAAAATCAGATTATCCTGATACCGTGAGTCAAGTTCAGGGTGAAAAAAATCAGATTTTTCTGATACCGTGAGTCAAGTCCAGGGTGAAAAAAATCAGATTTTCCAGATACCGTGAGTCATGTCCATCGTGAAAAAAATCAGATTTTTCTGATACCGTGAGTCAAGTCCAGGATGAAAAAAATCTGATTTTTCTGATCCCGTGAGTCATGTCCATGGTGAAAAAAAATCAGATTTTCCTTATACCATGTGTCAAGTCCAGGGTGAAAAAAATCAGATTTTCCAGATACCGTGAGTCATGTCCAGGGTGAAAAAAATCAGATTTTTCTGATACCATGAGTCAAGTCCAGGGTGAAAAAATCAGATTTCCCTGATACCGTGAGTAAAGTCCAGGATGAAAAAATCAGATTATCCTGATACCGTGAGTCAAGTCCAGGATGAAAAAAATCAGATTTTTCTGATACCGTGAGTCAAGTCCAGGGTGAAAAAAATCCCATTTTTCTGATACCGTGAGTCAAGTCCAGGGTGAAAAAAATCAGATTTTTCCGATACCGTGAGTCAAGTCCAGGGTGAAAAAAATCAGATTTTCCTGATACTGTGAGTAAAGTCCAGGGTGAAAAAAATCAGATTTTTCTGATCCCGTGAGTCAAGTTCAGGGTGAAAAAAACCAGATTTTTCTGATACCATGAGTCAAGTCCAGGGTGAAAAAAACCAGATTTTTCTGATACTGTGAGTCAAGTTCAGAGTGAAAAAAATCTGATTTTTCTGATACCGTGAGTCAAGTCCAGGGTGAAAAAAAATCAGATTTTCCAGATACCGTGAGTCATGTCCATGGTGAAAAAAATCAGATTTTTTTGATCCTGTTAGTCAAGTCCAGGGTGAAAAAAATCAGATTTCCCAGATACCGTGAGTCATGTCCATGGTGAAAAAAATCAGATTTTTCTGATCCCGTGAGTCAAGTCCTGGGTGAAAAAAAAATCAGATTTTCCAGATACCGTGAGTCATGTCCATGGTGAAAAAAATCTGATTTTTCTGATCCCGTGAGTCAAGTTCAGGGTGAAAAAAATCAGATTTTTCTGATACCGTGCGTCATGTCCATGGTGAAAAAAATCAGATTTTTCTGATACTGTGAGTCAAGTCCAGGGTGAAAAAAATCTGTTTTTTCTGATCCCGTGAGTCATGTCCATGGTGAAAAAAATCAGATTTTCCTTATACCATGTGTCAAGTCCAGGGTGAAAAAAATCAGATTTTCCAGATACCGTGAGTCATGTCCAGGGTGAAAAAAATCAGATTTTTCTGATACCATGAGTCAAGTCCAGGGTGAAAAAATCAGATTTCCCTGATACCGTGAGTAAAGTCCAGGATGAAAAAATCAGATTATCCTGATACCGTGAGTCAAGTCCAGGATGAAAAAAATCAGATTTTTCTGATACCGTGAGTCAAGTCCAGGGTGAAAAAAATCCCATTTTTCTGATACCGTGAGTCAAGTCCAGGGTGAAAAAAATCAGATTTTTCCGATACCGTGAGTCAAGTCCAGGGTGAAAAAAATCTGATTTTTCTGATCCCGTGAGTCAAGTTCAGGGTGAAAAAAATCAGATTTTTCTGATACCGTGCGTCATGTCCATGGTGAAAAAAATCAGATTTTTCTGATACTGTGAGTCAAGTCCAGGGTGAAAAAAATCTGATTTTTCTGATCCCGTGAGTCATGTCCATGGTGAAAAAAATCAGATTTTCCTTATACCATGTGTCAAGTCCAGGGTGAAAAAAATCAGATTTTCCAGATACCGTGAGTCATGTCCAGGGTGAAAAAAATCAGATTTTTCTGATACCATGAGTCAAGTCCAGGGTGAAAAAATCAGATTTCCCTGATACCGTGAGTAAAGTCCAGGATGAAAAAATCAGATTATCCTGATACCGTGAGTCAAGTCCAGGATGAAAAAAATCAGATTTTTCTGATACCGTGAGTCAAGTCCAGGGTGAAAAAAATCCCATTTTTCTGATACCGTGAGTCAAGTCCAGGGTGAAAAAAATCAGATTTTTCCGATACCGTGAGTCAAGTCCAGGGTGAAAAAAATCAGATTTTCCTGATACTGTGAGTAAAGTCCAGGGTGAAAAAAATCAGATTTTTCTGATCCCGTGAGTCAAGTTCAGGGTGAAAAAAACCAGATTTTTCTGATACCGTGAGTCAAGTCCAGGGTGAAAAAAACCAGATTTTTCTGATACTGTGAGTCAAGTTCAGAGTGAAAAAAATCTGATTTTTCTGATACCGTGAGTCAAGTCCAGGGTGAAAAAAAAAACAGATTTTCCAGATACCGTGAGTCATGTCCATGGTGAAAAAAATCAGATTTTTTTGATCCCGTAAGTCAAGTCCAGGGTGAAAAAAATCAGATTTCCCAGATACCGTGAGTCATGTCCATGGTGAAAAAAATCAGATTTTTCTGATCCCGTGAGTCAAGTCCAGGGTGAAAAAAAAATCAGATTTTCCAGATACCGTGAGTCATGTCCATGGTGAAAAAAATCTGATTTTTCTGATCCCATGAGTCAAGTTCAGGGTGAAAAAAATCAGATTTTTCTGATACCATGCGTCATGTCCATGGTGAAAAAAATCAGATTTTTCTGATACTGTGAGTCAAGTCCAGGGTGAAAAAAATCTGATTTTTCTGATACTGTGAGTCAAGTTCAGAGTGAAAAAATCAGATTTTCCTTACACCGTATGTCAAGTCCAGGGTGAAAAAAATCAGATTTTCCAGATACCGTGCATCATGTACATGGTGAAAAAAATCAGATTTTTCTGATACCGTGAGTAAAGTCCAGGGTGAAAAAAATCTGTTTTTTTTTGATCCCGTGATAAAGTTCAGGGTGAAAAAAATCTGATTTTTCTGATACTGTGAGTCAAGTTCAGAGTGAAAAAAATCAGATTTTTCTGATACCGTGAGTCAAGTCCAGGGTGAAAAAAAATCAGATTTTTCTGATACCGTGAGACATGTCCATGGTGAAAAAAAAACAGATTTTTCTGATACTGTGAGTCAAGTCCAGGGTGAAAAAAATCTGATTTTTCTGATCCCATGAGTCAAGTTCATGGTGAAAAAAATCAGATTTTCCTTATACCGTATGTCAAGTCCAGGGTGAAAAAAATCAGATTTTCCAGATACCATGAGTCATGTCCATGGTGAAAAAAATCAGATTTTTCTGATACCGTGAGTAAAGTCCAGGGTGAAAAAAATCTGATTTTTTTTATCCCGTGAGTCAAGTTCAGGGTGAAAAAAATCTGATTTTTCTGATACCGTGAGTCAAGTCCAGGGTGAAAAAAATCAGATTTTCCAGATACCGTGAGTCATGTCCATGGTGAAAAAAATCAGATTTTTTTGATCCCGTAAGTCAAGTCCAGGGTGAAAAAAATCAGATTTCCCAGATACCATGAGTCATGTCCATTGTGAAAAAAATCAGATTTTTCTGATACCGTGAGTCAAGTCCAGGGTGAAAAAAATCAGATTCTCCAGATACCGTGAGTCATGTCCATGGTGAAAAAAATCTGATTTTTCTGATCCCGTGTGTCAAATTCAGGGTGAAAAAAAAATCAGATTTTCCAGATACCTTGAGTCATGTCCATGGTTAAAAAAAATCAGATTTCCCAGATACCGTGAGTCATGTCCATGGTGAAAAAAATCAGATTTTTCTAATCCCGTGAGTCAAGTTCAGGGTGAAAAAAATCAGATTTTTCTGATACTGTGAGTCAAGTCCAGGGTGAAAAAAATCTGATTTTTCTGATCCCATGAGTCAAGTTCATGGTGAAAAAAATCAGATTTTCCTTATACCGTATGTCAAGTCCAGGGTGAAAAAAAATCAGATTTTCCAGATACCGTGAGTCATGTCCATGGTGAAAAAAATCAGATTTTTCTGATACCGTGAGTAAAGTCCAGGGTGAAAAAAATCTGATTTTTTTGATCCCGTGAGTCAAGTTCAGGGTGAAAAAATTCAGATTTTTCTGATAACGTGAGTCAAGTCCAGGGTGAAAAAAAATCAGATTTTCCAGATACCGTGAGTCATGTCCATGGTGAAAAAAATCAGATTTTTTTGATCCCGTAAGTCAAGTCCAGAGTGAAAAAAAATCAGATTTTCCAGATACCGTGAGTCATGTCCATGGTGAAAAAAATCAGATTTTTTTGATCCCGTAAGTCAAGTCCAGGGTGAAAAAAATCAGATTTCCCAGATACCGTGAGTCATGTCCATGGTGAAAAAAATCAGATTTTTTTGATCCCGTAAGTCAAGTCCAGGGTAAAAAAAATCATATTTCCCAGATACCGTGAGTCATGTCCACGGTGAAAAAAAATTAGATTTTTCTGATACCGTGAGTCAAGTCCAGGGTGAAAAAAATCAGATTTTCCAGATACCGTGAGTCATGTCCATGGTGAAAAAAAATCTGATTTTCCAGATACCGTGAGTCATGTTCATGGTGAAAAAAATCTGATTTTCCTTATACCGTATGTCAAGTCCAGGGTGAAAAAAATCTGATTTTCCAGATACCGTGAGTCATGTCCATGGTGAAAAAAATCAGATTTTTCTGACACCGTGAGTAAAGTCCAGGGTGAAAAAAATCTGATTTTTTTTATCCCGTGAGTCAAGTTCAGGGTGAAAAAAATCAGATTTTTCTGATACCGTGAGTCAAGTCCAGGGTGAAAAAAAATCAGATTTTCCAGATACCTTGAGTCATGTCCATGGTGAAAAAAATCAGATTTTTTTGATCCCGTAAATCAAGTCCAGGGTGAAAAAAATCAGATTTCCCAGATACCATGAGTCATGTCCATTGTGAAAAAAATCAGATTTTTCTGATACCGTGAGTCAAGTCCAGGGTGAAAAAAATCAGATTCTCCAGATACCGTGAGTCATGTCCATGGTGAAAAAAATCTGATTTTTCTGATCCCGTGTGTCAAGTTCAGGGTGAAAAAAAATCAGATTTTCCAGATACCGTGAGTCATGTCCATGGTGAAAAAAAATCAGATTTCCCAGATACCGTGAGTCATGTCCATGGTGAAAAAAATCAGATTTTTCTGATCCCGTGAGTCAAGTTCAGGGTGAAAAAAATCAGATTTTTCTGATACCGTGAGTCATGTCCATGGTGAAAAAAATCAGATTTTTCTGATAATGTGAGTCAAGTCCAGGGTGAAAAAAATCTGATTTTTCTGATCCCATGAGTCAAGTTCATGGTGAAAAAAATCAGATTTTCCTTATACCGTATGTCAAGTCCAGGGTGAAAAAAATCAGATTTTCCAGATACCATGAGTCATGTCCATGGTGAAAAAAATCAGATTTTTCTGATACCGTGAGTAAAGTCCAGGGTGAAAAAAATCTGATTTTCCTTATACCGTGAGTAAAGTCCAGGGTGAAAAAAATCTGATTTTTTTGATCCCGTGAGTCAAGTTCAGGGTGAAAAAAATCTGATTTTTTTGATCCCGTGAGTCAAGTTCAGGGTGAAAAAAATAAGATTTTTCTGATACCGTGAGTCAAGTCCAGGGTGAAAAAAAATCAGATTTTCCAGATACCGTGAGTTATGTCCATGGTGAAAAAAATTAGATTTTTTTGATCCCGTAAGTCAAATCCAGGGTGAAAAAAATCAGATTTCCCAGATACCATGAGTCATGTCCATTGTGAAAAAAAATCAGATTTTTCTGATACCGTGAGTCAAGTCCAGGGTGAAAACAATCAGATTCTCCAGATACCGTGAGTCATGTCCATGGTGAAAAATTCTGATTTTTCTGATCCCGTGTGTCAAGTTCAGGGTGAAAAAAATCAGATTTTCCAGATACCGTGAGTCATGTCCATGGTGAAAAAAAATCAGATTTTCCTTATACCGTGAGTCATGTCCATGGTGAAAAAAATCAGATTTTTTTGATCCCGTAAGTCAAGTCCAGGGTGAAAAAAATCAGATTTCCCAGATACCATGAGTCATGTCCATGGTGAAAAAAATCAGATTTTTCTGATCCCGTGAGTCAAGTCCAGGGTGAAAAAAATCAGATTTTCCAGATACCGTGAGTCATGTCCATGGTGAAAAAAATCTGATTTTTCTGATCCCGTGTGTCAAATTCAGGGTGAAAAAAAAATCAGATTTTCCAGATACCTTGAGTCATGTCCATGGTTAAAAAAAAATCAGATTTCCCAGATACCGTGAGTCATGTCCATGGTGAAAAAAATCAGATTTTTCTAATCCCGTGAGTCAAGTTCAGGGTGAAAAAAATCAGATTTTTCTGATACCGTGAGTCATGTCCATGGTGAAAAAAATCAGATTTTTCTGATACTGTGAGTCAAGTCCAGGGTGAAAAAAATCTGATTTTTCTGATCCCATGAGTCAAGTTCATGGTGAAAAAAATCAGATTTTCCTTATACCGTATGTCATGTCCAGGGTGAAAAAAAATCAGATTTTCCAGATACCGTGAGTCATGTCCATGGTGAAAAAAATCAGATTTTTCTGATACCGTGACTAAAGTCCAGGGTGAAAAAAATCTGATTTTTTTGATCCCGTGAGTCAAGTTCAGGGTGAAAAAAATCAGATTTTTCTGATAACGTGAGTCAAGTCCAGGGTGAAAAAAAATCAGATTTTCCAGATACCGTGAGTCATGTCCATGGTGAAAAAAATCAGATTTTTTTGATCCCGTAAGTCAAGTCCAGAGTGAAAAAAAATCAGATTTTCCAGATACCGTGAGTCATGTCCATGGTGAAAAAAATCAGATTTTTTTTGATCCCGTAAGTCAAGTCCAGGGTGAAAAAAATCAGATTTCCCAGATACCGTGAGTCATGTCCATGGTGAAAAAAATCAGATTTTTTTGATCCCGTAAGTCAAGTCCAGGGTAAAAAAAAAATCATATTTCCCAGATACCGTGAGTCATGTCCACGGTGAAAAAAAATTAGATTTTTCTGATACCGTGAGTCAAGTCCAGGGTGAAAAAAATCAGATTTTCCAGATACCGTGAGTCATGTCCATGGTGAAAAAAATCTGATTTTCCAGATACCGTGAGTCATGTCCATGGTGAAAAAAATCTGATTTTCCTTATACCGTATGTCAAGTCCAGGGTGAAAAAAATCTGATTTTCCAGATACCGTGAGTCATGTCCATGGTGAAAAAAATCAGATTTTTCTGACACCGTGAGTAAAGTCCAGGGTGAAAAAAATCTGATTTTTTTTATCCCGTGAGTCAAGTTCAGGGTGAAAAAAATCAGATTTTTCTGATACCGTGAGTCAAGTCCAGGGTGAAAAAAAATCAGATTTTCCAGATACCGTGAGTCATGTCCATGGTGAAAAAAATCAGATTTTTTTGATCCCGTAAATCAAGTCCAGGGTGAAAAAAATCAGATTTCCCAGATACCATGAGTCATGTCCATTGTGAAAAAAATCAGATTTTTCTGATACCGTGAGTCAAGTCCAGGGTGAAAAAAATCAGATTCTCCAGATACCGTGAGTCATGTCCATGGTGAAAAAAATCTGATTTTTCTGATCCCGTGTGTCAAGTTCAGGGTGAAAAAAATCAGATTTTCCAGATACCGTGAGTCATGTCCATGGTGAAAAAAAATCAGATTTCCCAGATACCGTGAGTCATGTCCATGGTGAAAAAAATCAGATTTTTCTGATCCCGTGAGTCAAGTTCAGGGTGAAAAAAATCAGATTTTTCTGATACCGTGTGTCATGTCCATGGTGAAAAAAATCAGATTTTTCTGATACTGTGAGTCAAGTCCAGGGTGAAAAAAATCTGATTTTTCTGATCCCATGAGTCAAGTTCATGGTGAAAAAAATCAGATTTTCCTTATACCGTATGTCAAGTCCAGGGTGAAAAAAATCAGATTTTCCAGATACCATGAGTCATGTCCATGGTGAAAAAAATCAGATTTTTCTGATACCGTGAGTAAAGTCCAGGGTGAAAAAAATCTGATTTTCCTTATACCGTGAGTAAAGTCCAGGGTGAAAAAAATCTGATTTTTTTGATCCCGTGAGTCAAGTTCAGGGTGAAAAAAATCTGATTTTTTTGATCCCGTGAGTCAAGTTCAGGGTGAAAAAAATAAGATTTTTCTGATACCGTGAGTCAAGTCCAGGGTGAAAAAAAATCAGATTTTCCAGATACCGTGAGTCATGTCCATGGTGAAAAAAATTAGATTTTTTTGATCCCGTAAGTCAAGTCCAGGGTGAAAACAATCAGATTCTCCAGATACCGTGAGTCATGTCCATGGTGAAAAAAATCTGATTTTTCTGATCCCGTGTGTCAAGTTCAGGGTGAAAAAAATCAGATTTTCCAGATACCGTGAGTCATGTCCATGGTGAAAAAAAATCAGATTTTCCTTATACCGTGAGTCATGTCCATGGTGAAAAAAATCAGATTTTTTTGATCCCGTAAGTCAAGTCCAGGGTGAAAAAAATCAGATTTCCCAGATACCATGAGTCATGTCCATGGTGAAAAAAATCAGATTTTTCTGATCCCGTGAGTCAAGTCCAGGGTGAAAAAAATCAGATTTTCCAGATACCGTGAGTCATGTCCATGGTGAAAAAAATCTGATTTTTCTGATCCCGTGAGTCAAGTTCAGGGTGAAAAAAATCAGATTTTTCTGATACCGTGAGTCAAGTGCAGGGTGAAAAAAATCAGATTTTTCTGATACCGTGAGTCATGTCCATGGTGAAAAAAATCAGATTTTTCTGATACTGTGAGTCAAGTAAAGGGTGAAAAAAATCTGATTTTTCTGATCCCATGAGTCAAGTTCATGGTGAAAAAATCAGATTTTCCTTATACCGTATGTCAAGTCCAGGGTGAAAAAAATCAGATTTTTCAGATACCGTGAGTCATGTCAATGGTGAAAAAAATCAGATTTTTCTGATACCGTGAGTAAAGTCCAGGGGAAAAAAAACCTGATTTTTTGATCCCGTGAGTCAAGTTCAGGGTGAAAAAAATCTGATTTTTCTGATACTGTGAGTCAAGTCCAGGGTGAAAAAAAATCAGATTTTCCAGATACCGTGAGTCATGTCCATGGTGAAGAAATATCAGATTTTTTTGATCCTGGAAGTCAAGTCCAGGGTGAAAAAAATCAGATTTTCCAGATACCGTGAGTCATGTGCATGGTGAAAAAAATCTGATTTTTCTGATCCCATGAGTCAAGTTCATTGTGAAAAAAATCAGATTTTCCAGATACCGTGAGTCATGTCCATGGTGAAAAAAATCAGATTTTCCTTATACCGTGAGTAAAGTCCAGGGTGAAAAAAATCAGATTTTCCAGATACCGTGAGTCATGTCCATGGTGAAAAAAATCAGATTTTTCTGATACCGTGAGTAAAGTCCAGGGTGAAAAAAATCTGATTTTTTTGATCCCGTGAGCAAAGTTCAGGGTGAAAAAAATCTGATTTTTCTGATACTGTGAGTCAAGTTCAGAGTGAAAAAAATCAGATTTTCCTGATACCGTGAGTCAAGTCTAGGGTGAAAAAAAATCAGATTTTCCAGATACCGTGAGTCATGTCCATGGTGAAAAAAATCAGATTTTTTTGATCCCGTAAGTCAAGTCCAGGGTGAAAAAAATCAGATTTTCCAGATACCGTGAGTCAAGTTCAGGGTGAAAAAAATCAGATTTTCCTGATCCCGTGAGTCAAGTCCAGGGTGAAAAAATCAGATTTTCCTGATACCGTGAGTAAAGTCCAGGATGAAAAAAATCAGATTATCCTGATACCGTGAGTCAAGTTCAGGGTGAAAAAAATCAGATTTTTCTGATACCGTGAGTCAAGTCCAGGGTGAAAAAAATCAGATTTTCCAGATACCGTGAGTCATGTCCATCGTGAAAAAAATCAGATTTTTCTGATACCGTGAGTCAAGTCCAGGGTGAAAAAAATCAGATTTTTCTGATCCCGTGAGTCAAGTTCAGGGTGAAAAAAACCAGATTTTTCTGATACTGTGAGTCAAGTCCAGGGTGAAAAAAATCAGATTTTTCTGATACCGTGAATCATGTCCATGGTGAAAAAAATCAGATTTTTCTGATACTGTGAGTCAAGTCCAGGGTGAAAAAAATCTGATTTTTCTGATCCCATGAGTCAAGTTCATGGTGAAAAAAATCAGATTTTCCTTATACCGTATGTCAAGTCCAGGGTGAAAAAAAATCAGATTTTCCAGATACCGTGAGTCATGTCCATGGTGAAAAAAATCAGATTTTTCTGATACCGTGACTAAAGTCCAGGGTGAAAAAAATCTGATTTTTTTGATCCCGTGAGTCAAGTTCAGGGTGAAAAAAATCAGATTTTTCTGATAACGTGAGTCAAGTCCAGGGTGAAAAAAAATCAGATTTTCCAGATACCGTGAGTCATGTCCATGGTGAAAAAAATCAGATTTTTTTGATCCCGTAAGTCAAGTCCAGAGTGAAAAAAAATCAGATTTTCCAGATACCGTGAGTCATGTCCATGGTGAAAAAAATCAGATTTTTTTTGATCCCGTAAGTCAAGTCCAGGGTGAAAAAAATCAGATTTCCCAGATACCGTGAGTCATGTCCATGGTGAAAAAAATCAGATTTTTTTGATCCCGTAAGTCAAGTCCAGGGTAAAAAAAAAATCATATTTCCCAGATACCGTGAGTCATGTCCACGGTGAAAAAAAATTAGATTTTTCTGATACCGTGAGTCAAGTCCAGGGTGAAAAAAATCAGATTTTCCAGATACCGTGAGTCATGTCCATGGTGAAAAAAATCTGATTTTCCAGATACCGTGAGTCATGTCCATGGTGAAAAAAATCTGATTTTCCTTATACCGTATGTCAAGTCCAGGGTGAAAAAAATCTGATTTTCCAGATACCGTGAGTCATGTCCATGGTGAAAAAAATCAGATTTTTCTGACACCGTGAGTAAAGTCCAGGGTGAAAAAAATCTGATTTTTTTTATCCCGTGAGTCAAGTTCAGGGTGAAAAAAATCAGATTTTTCTGATACCGTGAGTCAAGTCCAGGGTGAAAAAAAATCAGATTTTCCAGATACCGTGAGTCATGTCCATGGTGAAAAAAATCAGATTTTTTTGATCCCGTAAATCAAGTCCAGGGTGAAAAAAATCAGATTTCCCAGATACCATGAGTCATGTCCATTGTGAAAAAAATCAGATTTTTCTGATACCGTGAGTCAAGTCCAGGGTGAAAAAAATCAGATTCTCCAGATACCGTGAGTCATGTCCATGGTGAAAAAAATCTGATTTTTCTGATCCCGTGTGTCAAGTTCAGGGTGAAAAAAATCAGATTTTCCAGATACCGTGAGTCATGTTCATGGTGAAAAAAAATCAGATTTCCCAGATACCGTGAGTCATGTCCATGGTGAAAAAAATCAGATTTTTCTGATCCCGTGAGTCAAGTTCAGGGTGAAAAAAATCAGATTTTTCTGATACCGTGTGTCATGTCCATGGTGAAAAAAATCAGATTTTTCTGATACTGTGAGTCAAGTCCAGGGTGAAAAAAATCTGATTTTTCTGATCCCATGAGTCAAGTTCATGGTGAAAAAAATCAGATTTTCCTTATACCGTATGTCAAGTCCAGGGTGAAAAAAATCAGATTTTCCAGATACCATGAGTCATGTCCATGGTGAAAAAAATCAGATTTTTCTGATACCGTGAGTAAAGTCCAGGGTGAAAAAAATCTGATTTTCCTTATACCGTGAGTAAAGTCCAGGGTGAAAAAAATCTGATTTTTTTGATCCCGTGAGTCAAGTTCAGGGTGAAAAAAATCTGATTTTTTTGATCCCGTGAGTCAAGTTCAGGGTGAAAAAAATAAGATTTTTCTGATACCGTGAGTCAAGTCCAGGGTGAAAAAAAATCAGATTTTCCAGATACCGTGAGTCATGTCCATGGTGAAAAAAATTAGATTTTTTTGATCCCGTAAGTCAAGTCCAGGGTGAAAACAATCAGATTCTCCAGATACCGTGAGTCATGTCCATGGTGAAAAAAATCTGATTTTTCTGATCCCGTGTGTCAAGTTCAGGGTGAAAAAAATCAGATTTTCCAGATACCGTGAGTCATGTCCATGGTGAAAAAAAATCAGATTTTCCTTATACCGTGAGTCATGTCCATGGTGAAAAAAATCAGATTTTTTTGATCCCGTAAGTCAAGTCCAGGGTGAAAAAAATCAGATTTCCCAGATACCATGAGTCATGTCCATGGTGAAAAAAATCAGATTTTTCTGATCCCGTGAGTCAAGTCCAGGGTGAAAAAAATCAGATTTTCCAGATACCGTGAGTCATGTCCATGGTGAAAAAAATCTGATTTTTCTGATCCCGTGAGTCAAGTTCAGGGTGAAAAAAATCAGATTTTTCTGATACCGTGAGTCAAGTGCAGGGTGAAAAAAATCAGATTTTTCTGATACCGTGAGTCATGTCCATGGTGAAAAAAATCAGATTTTTCTGATACTGTGAGTCAAGTAAAGGGTGAAAAAAATCTGATTTTTCTGATCCCATGAGTCAAGTTCATGGTGAAAAAATCAGATTTTCCTTATACCGTATGTCAAGTCCAGGGTGAAAAAAATCAGATTTTTCAGATACCGTGAGTCATGTCAATGGTGAAAAAAATCAGATTTTTCTGATACCGTGAGTAAAGTCCAGGGGAAAAAAAACCTGATTTTTTGATCCCGTGAGTCAAGTTCAGGGTGAAAAAAATCTGATTTTTCTGATACTGTGAGTCAAGTCCAGGGTGAAAAAAAATCAGATTTTCCAGATACCGTGAGTCATGTCCATGGTGAAGAAATATCAGATTTTTTTGATCCTGGAAGTCAAGTCCAGGGTGAAAAAAATCAGATTTTCCAGATACCGTGAGTCATGTGCATGGTGAAAAAAATCTGATTTTTCTGATCCCATGAGTCAAGTTCATTGTGAAAAAAATCAGATTTTCCAGATACCGTGAGTCATGTCCATGGTGAAAAAAATCAGATTTTCCTTATACCGTGAGTAAAGTCCAGGGTGAAAAAAATCAGATTTTCCAGATACCGTGAGTCATGTCCATGGTGAAAAAAATCAGATTTTTCTGATACCGTGAGTAAAGTCCAGGGTGAAAAAAATCTGATTTTTTTGATCCCGTGAGCAAAGTTCAGGGTGAAAAAAATCTGATTTTTCTGATACTGTGAGTCAAGTTCAGAGTGAAAAAAATCAGATTTTTCTGATACCGTGAGTCAAGTCTAGGGTGAAAAAAAATCAGATTTTCCAGATACCGTGAGTCATGTCCATGGTGAAAAAAATCAGATTTTTTTGATCCCGTAAGTCAAGTCCAGGGTGAAAAAAATCAGATTTTCCAGATACCGTGAGTCAAGTTCAGGGTGAAAAAAATCAGATTTTCCTGATCCCGTGAGTCAAGTCCAGGGTGAAAAAATCAGATTTTCCTGATACCGTGAGTAAAGTCCAGGATGAAAAAAATCAGATTATCCTGATACCGTGAGTCAAGTTCAGGGTGAAAAAAATCAGATTTTTCTGATACCGTGAGTCAAGTCCAGGGTGAAAAAAATCAGATTTTCCAGATACCGTGAGTCATGTCCATCGTGAAAAAAATCAGATTTTTCTGATACCGTGAGTCAAGTCCAGGGTGAAAAAAATCAGATTTTTCTGATCCCGTGAGTCAAGTTCAGGGTGAAAAAAACCAGATTTTTCTGATACTGTGAGTCAAGTCCAGGGTGAAAAAAATCAGATTTTTCTGATACCGTGAATCATGTCCATGGTGAAAAAAATCAGATTTTTCTGATACTGTGAGTCAAGTCCAGGATGAAAAAAATCTGATTTTTCTGATCCCGTGAGTCATGTCCATGGTGAAAAAAATCAGATTTTCCTTATACCGTGAGTAAAGTCTAGGGTGAAAAAAATCAGATTTTCCAGATACCGTGAGTCATGTCCATGGTGAAAAAAATCAGATTTTTCTGATACCGTGAGTAAAGTCCAGGGTGAAAAAAATCTGATTTTTTTGATCCCGTGAGCCAAGTTCAGGGTGAAAAAAATCTGATTTTTCTGATACTGTGAGTCAAGTTCAGAGTGAAAAAAATCAGATTTTTCTGATACCGTGAGTCAAGTCCAGGGTGAAAAAAATCAGATTTTCCTGATACTGTGAGTAAAGTCCAGGGTGAAAAAAATCAGATTTTTCAGATACCGTGAGTCATGTCCATGGTGAAAAAAACCAGATTTTCCAGATACCGTGAGTAAAGTCCAGGGGAAAAAAAACCTGATTTTTTGATCCCGTGAGTCAAGTTCAGGGTGAAAAAAATCTGATTTTTCTGATACTGTGAGTCAAGTCCAGGGTGAAAAAAAATCAGATTTTCCAGATACCGTGAGTCATGTCCATGGTGAAGAAATATCAGATTTTTTTGATCCTGGAAGTCAAGTCCAGGGTGAAAAAAATCAGATTTTTTTGATACCCTGAGTCAAGTCCAGGGTGAAAAAAATCAGATTTTCCAGATACCGTGAGTCATGTGCATGGTGAAAAAAATCTGATTTTTCTGATCCCATGAGTCAAGTTCATTGTGAAAAAAATCAGATTTTCCAGATACCGTGAGTCATGTCCATGGTGAAAAAAATCAGATTTTCCTTATACCGTGAGTAAAGTCCAGGGTGAAAAAAATCAGATTTTCCAGATACCGTGAGTCATGTCCATGGTGAAAAAAATCAGATTTTTCTGATACCGTGAGTAAAGTCCAGGGTGAAAAAAATCTGATTTTTTTGATCCCGTGAGCAAAGTTCAGGGTGAAAAAAATCTGATTTTTCTGATACTGTGAGTCAAGTTCAGAGTGAAAAAAATCAGATTTTTCTGATACCGTGAGTCAAGTCCAGGGTGAAAAAAAATCAGATTTTCCAGATACCGTGAGTCATGTCCATGGTGAAAAAAATCAGATTTTTTTGATCCCGTAAGTCAAGTCCAGGGTGAAAAAAATCAGATTTTCCAGATACCGTGAGTCAAGTTCAGGGTGAAAAAAATCAGATTTTTCTGATACCGTGAGTCAAGTCCAGGGTGAAAAAAATCAGATTTTCCTGATACTGTGAGTAAAGTCCAGGGTGAAAAAAATCAGATTTTTCAGATACCGTGAGTCATGTCCATGGTGAAAAAAACCAGATTTTCCAGATACCGTGAGTAAAGTCCAGGGGAAAAAAAACCTGATTTTTTGATCCCGTGAGTCAAGTTCAGGGTGAAAAAAATCTGATTTTTCTGATACTGTGAGTCAAGTCCAGGGTGAAAAAAAATCAGATTTTCCAGATACCGTGAGTCATGTCCATGGTGAAGAAATATCAGATTTTTTTGATCCTGGAAGTCAAGTCCAGGGTGAAAAAAATCAGATTTTTTTGATACCCTGAGTCAAGTCCAGGGTGAAAAAAATCAGATTTTCCAGATACCGTGAGTCATGTGCATGGTGAAAAAAATCTGATTTTTCTGATCCCATGAGTCAAGTTCATTGTGAAAAAAATCAGATTTTCCAGATACCGTGAGTCATGTCCATGGTGAAAAAAATCAGATTTTCCTTATACCGTGAGTAAAGTCCAGGGTGAAAAAAATCAGATTTTCCAGATACCGTGAGTCATGTCCATGGTGAAAAAAATCAGATTTTTCTGATACCGTGAGTAAAGTCCAGGGTGAAAAAAATCTGATTTTTTTGATCCCGTGAGCAAAGTTCAGGGTGAAAAAAATCTGATTTTTCTGATACTGTGAGTCAAGTTCAGAGTGAAAAAAATCAGATTTTTCTGATACCGTGAGTCAAGTCCAGGGTGAAAAAAAATCAGATTTTCCAGATACCGTGAGTCATGTCCATGGTGAAAAAAATCAGATTTATTTGATCCCGTAAGTCAAGTCCAGGGTGAAAAAAATCAGATTTTCCAGATACCGTGAGTCAAGTTCAGGGTGAAAAAAATCAGATTTTCCTGATCCCGTGAGTCAAGTCCAGGGTGAAAAAATCAGATTTTCCTGATACCGTGAGTAAAGTCCAGGATGAAAAAAATCAGATTATCCTGATACCGTGAGTCAAGTTCAGGGTGAAAAAAATCAGATTTTTCTGATACCGTGAGTCAAGTCCAGGGTGAAAAAAATCAGATTTTCCAGATACCGTGAGTCATGTCCATCGTGAAAAAAATCAGATTTTTCTGATACCGTGAGTCAAGTCCAGGGTGAAAAAAATCAGATTTTTCTGATCCCGTGAGTCAAGTTCAGGGTGAAAAAACCAGATTTTTCTGATACTGTGAGTCAAGTCCAGGGTGAAAAAAATCAGATTTTTCTGATACCGTGAATCATGTCCATGGTGAAAAAAATCAGATTTTTCTGATACTGTGAGTCAAGTCCAGGATGAAAAAAATCTGATTTTTCTGATCCCGTGAGTCATGTCCATGGTGAAAAAAATCAGATTTTCCTTATACCGTGAGTAAAGTCTAGGGTGAAAAAAATCAGATTTTCCAGATACCGTGAGTCATGTCCATGGTGAAAAAAATCAGATTTTTCTGATACCGTGAGTAAAGTCCAGGGTGAAAAAAATCTGATTTTTTTGATCCCGTGAGCCAAGTTCAGGGTGAAAAAAATCTGATTTTTCTGATACTGTGAGTCAAGTTCAGAGTGAAAAAAATCAGATTTTTCTGATACCGTGAGTCAAGTCCAGGGTGAAAAAAATCAGATTTTCCTGATACTGTGAGTAAAGTCCAGGGTGAAAAAAATCAGATTTTTCTGATCCAGTGAGTCAAGTTCAGGGTGAAAAAAACCAGATTTTTCTGATACCGTGAGTCAAGTCCAGGGTGAAAAAAACCAGATTTTTCTGATACTGTGAGTCAAGTTCAGAGTGAAAAAAATCTGATTTTTCTGATACCGTGAGTCAAGTCCAGGGTGAAAAAAAATCAGATTTTCCAGATACCGTGAGTCATGTCCATGGTGAAAAAAATCAGATTTTTTTGATCCCGTAAGTCAAGTCCAGGGTGAAAAAAATCAGATTTCCCAGATACCGTGAGTCATGTCCATGGTGAAAAAAATCAGATTTTTCTGATCCCGTGAGTCATGTCCAGGGTGAAAAAAATCAGATTTCCCAGATACCGTGAGTCATGTCCATGGTGAAAAAAATCAGATTTTCCTTATACCGTGAGTAAAGTCTAGGGTGAAAAAAATCAGATTTTCCAGATACCGTGAGTCATGTCCATGGTGAAAAAAATCAGATTTTTCTGATACCGTGAGTAAAGTCCAGGGTGAAAAAAATCAGATTTTTCTGATACCGTGAGTCATGACAATGGTGAAAAAAATCAGATTTTTCTGATACTGTGAGTCAAGTAAAGGGTGAAAAAAATCTGATTTTTCTGATCCCATGAGTCAAGTTCATGGTGAAAAAATCAGATTTTCCTTATACCGTATGTCAAGTCCAGGGTGAAAAAAATCAGATTTTTCAGATACCGTGAGTCATGTCCATGGTGAAAAAAATCAGATTTTTCTGATACCGTGAGTAAAGTCCAGGGGAAAAAAAACCTGATTTTTTGATCCCGTGAGTCAAGTTCAGGGTGAAAAAAATCTGATTTTTCTGATACTGTGAGTCAAGTCCAGGGTGAAAAAAAATCAGATTTTCCAGATACCGTGAGTCATGTCCATGGTGAAGAAATATCAGATTTTTTTGATCCTGGAAGTCAAGTCCAGGGTGAAAAAAATCAGATTTTTTTGATACCCTGAGTCAAGTCCAGGGTGAAAAAAATCAGATTTTCCAGATACCGTGAGTCATGTGCATGGTGAAAAAAATCTGATTTTTCTGATCCCATGAGTCAAGTTCATTGTGAAAAAAATCAGATTTTCCAGATACCGTGAGTCATGTCCATGGTGAAAAAAATCAGATTTTCCTTATACCGTGAGTAAAGTCCAGGGTGAAAAAAATCAGATTTTCCAGATACCGTGAGTCATGTCCATGGTGAAAAAAATCAGATTTTTCTGATACCGTGAGTAAAGTCCAGGGTGAAAAAAATCTGATTTTTTTGATCCCGTGAGCAAAGTTCAGGGTGAAAAAAATCTGATTTTTCTGATACTGTGAGTCAAGTTCAGAGTGAAAAAAATCAGATTTTTCTGATACCGTGAGTCAAGTCCAGGGTGAAAAAAAATCAGATTTTCCAGATACCGTGAGTCATGTCCATGGTGAAAAAAATCAGATTTTTTTGATCCCGTAAGTCAAGTCCAGGGTGAAAAAAATCAGATTTTCCAGATACCGTGAGTCAAGTTCAGGGTGAAAAAAATCAGATTTTCCTGATCCCGTGAGTCAAGTCCAGGGTGAAAAAAATCAGATTTTTTTGATCCCGTAAGTCAAGTCCAGGGTGAAAAAAATCAGATTTCCCAGATACCATGAGTCATGTCCATGGTGAAAAAAATCAGATTTTTCTGATCCCGTGAGTCAAGTCCAGGGTGAAAAAAATCAGATTTTCCAGATACCGTGAGTCATGTCCATGGTGAAAAAAATCTGATTTTTCTGATCCCGTGAGTCAAGTTCAGGGTGAAAAAAATCAGATTTTTCTGATACCGTGAGTCAAGTGCAGGGTGAAAAAAATCAGATTTTTCTGATACCGTGAGTCATGTCCATGGTGAAAAAAATCAGATTTTTCTGATACTGTGAGTCAAGTAAAGGGTGAAAAAAATCTGATTTTTCTGATCCCATGAGTCAAGTTCATGGTGAAAAAATCAGATTTTCCTTATACCGTATGTCAAGTCCAGGGTGAAAAAAATCAGATTTTTCAGATACCGTGAGTCATGTCAATGGTGAAAAAAATCAGATTTTTCTGATACCGTGAGTAAAGTCCAGGGGAAAAAAAACCTGATTTTTTGATCCCGTGAGTCAAGTTCAGGGTGAAAAAAATCTGATTTTTCTGATACTGTGACTCAAGTCCAATGTGAAAAAAAATCAGATTTTCCAGATACCGTGAGTCATGTCCATGGTGAAGAAATATCAGATTTTTTTGATCCTGGAAGTCAAGTCCAGGGTGAAAAAAATCAGATTTTCCAGATACCGTGAGTCATGTGCATGGTGAAAAAAATCTGATTTTTCTGATCCCATGAGTCAAGTTCATTGTGAAAAAAATCAGATTTTCCAGATACCGTGAGTCATGTCCATGGTGAAAAAAATCAGATTTTCCTTATACCGTGAGTAAAGTCCAGGGTGAAAAAAATCAGATTTTCCAGATACCGTGAGTCATGTCCATGGTGAAAAAAATCAGATTTTTCTGATACCGTGAGTAAAGTCCAGGGTGAAAAAAATCTGATTTTTTTGATCCCGTGAGCAAAGTTCAGGGTGAAAAAAATCTGATTTTTCTGATACTGTGAGTCAAGTTCAGAGTGAAAAAAATCAGATTTTTCTGATACCGTGAGTCAAGTCTAGGGTGAAAAAAAATCAGATTTTCCAGATACCGTGAGTCATGTCCATGGTGAAAAAAATCAGATTTTTTTGATCCCGTAAGTCAAGTCCAGGGTGAAAAAAATCAGATTTTCCAGATACCGTGAGTCAAGTTCAGGGTGAAAAAAATCAGATTTTCCTGATCCCGTGAGTCAAGTCCAGGGTGAAAAAATCAGATTTTCCTGATACCGTGAGTAAAGTCCAGGATGAAAAAAATCAGATTATCCTGATACCGTGAGTCAAGTTCAGGGTGAAAAAAATCAGATTTTTCTGATACCGTGAGTCAAGTCCAGGGTGAAAAAAATCAGATTTTCCAGATACCGTGAGTCATGTCCATCGTGAAAAAAATCAGATTTTTCTGATACCGTGAGTCAAGTCCAGGGTGAAAAAAATCAGATTTTTCTGATCCCGTGAGTCAAGTTCAGGGTGAAAAAAACCAGATTTTTCTGATACTGTGAGTCAAGTCCAGGGTGAAAAAAATCAGATTTTTCTGATACCGTGAATCATGTCCATGGTGAAAAAAATCAGATTTTTCTGATACTGTGAGTCAAGTCCAGGATGAAAAAAATCTGATTTTTCTGATCCCGTGAGTCATGTCCATGGTGAAAAAAATCAGATTTTCCTTATACCGTGAGTAAAGTCTAGGGTGAAAAAAATCAGATTTTCCAGATACCGTGAGTCATGTCCATGGTGAAAAAAATCAGATTTTTCTGATACCGTGAGTAAAGTCCAGGGTGAAAAAAATCTGATTTTTTTGATCCCGTGAGCCAAGTTCAGGGTGAAAAAAATCTGATTTTTCTGATACTGTGAGTCAAGTTCAGAGTGAAAAAAATCAGATTTTTCTGATACCGTGAGTCAAGTCCAGGGTGAAAAAAATCAGATTTTCCTGATACTGTGAGTAAAGTCCAGGGTGAAAAAAATCAGATTTTTCAGATACCGTGAGTCATGTCCATGGTGAAAAAAACCAGATTTTCCAGATACCGTGAGTAAAGTCCAGGGGAAAAAAAACCTGATTTTTTGATCCCGTGAGTCAAGTTCAGGGTGAAAAAAATCTGATTTTTCTGATACTGTGAGTCAAGTCCAGGGTGAAAAAAAATCAGATTTTCCAGATACCGTGAGTCATGTCCATGGTGAAGAAATATCAGATTTTTTTGATCCTGGAAGTCAAGTCCAGGGTGAAAAAAATCAGATTTTTTTGATACCCTGAGTCAAGTCCAGGGTGAAAAAAATCAGATTTTCCAGATACCGTGAGTCATGTGCATGGTGAAAAAAATCTGATTTTTCTGATCCCATGAGTCAAGTTCATTGTGAAAAAAATCAGATTTTCCAGATACCGTGAGTCATGTCCATGGTGAAAAAAATCAGATTTTCCTTATACCGTGAGTAAAGTCCAGGGTGAAAAAAATCAGATTTTCCAGATACCGTGAGTCATGTCCATGGTGAAAAAAATCAGATTTTTCTGATACCGTGAGTAAAGTCCAGGGTGAAAAAAATCTGATTTTTTTGATCCCGTGAGCAAAGTTCAGGGTGAAAAAAATCTGATTTTTCTGATACTGTGAGTCAAGTTCAGAGTGAAAAAAATCAGATTTTTCTGATACCGTGAGTCAAGTCCAGGGTGAAAAAAAATCAGATTTTCCAGATACCGTGAGTCATGTCCATGGTGAAAAAAATCAGATTTTTTTGATCCCGTAAGTCAAGTCCAGGGTGAAAAAAATCAGATTTTCCAGATACCGTGAGTCAAGTTCAGGGTGAAAAAAATCAGATTTTTCTGATACCGTGAGTCAAGTCCAGGGTGAAAAAAATCAGATTTTCCTGATACTGTGAGTAAAGTCCAGGGTGAAAAAAATCAGATTTTTCAGATACCGTGAGTCATGTCCATGGTGAAAAAAACCAGATTTTCCAGATACCGTGAGTAAAGTCCAGGGGAAAAAAAACCTGATTTTTTGATCCCGTGAGTCAAGTTCAGGGTGAAAAAAATCTGATTTTTCTGATACTGTGAGTCAAGTCCAGGGTGAAAAAAAATCAGATTTTCCAGATACCGTGAGTCATGTCCATGGTGAAGAAATATCAGATTTTTTTGATCCTGGAAGTCAAGTCCAGGGTGAAAAAAATCAGATTTTTTTGATACCCTGAGTCAAGTCCAGGGTGAAAAAAATCAGATTTTCCAGATACCGTGAGTCATGTGCATGGTGAAAAAAATCTGATTTTTCTGATCCCATGAGTCAAGTTCATTGTGAAAAAAATCAGATTTTCCAGATACCGTGAGTCATGTCCATGGTGAAAAAAATCAGATTTTCCTTATACCGTGAGTAAAGTCCAGGGTGAAAAAAATCAGATTTTCCAGATACCGTGAGTCATGTCCATGGTGAAAAAAATCAGATTTTTCTGATACCGTGAGTAAAGTCCAGGGTGAAAAAAATCTGATTTTTTTGATCCCGTGAGCAAAGTTCAGGGTGAAAAAAATCTGATTTTTCTGATACTGTGAGTCAAGTTCAGAGTGAAAAAAATCAGATTTTTCTGATACCGTGAGTCAAGTCCAGGGTGAAAAAAAATCAGATTTTCCAGATACCGTGAGTCATGTCCATGGTGAAAAAAATCAGATTTATTTGATCCCGTAAGTCAAGTCCAGGGTGAAAAAAATCAGATTTTCCAGATACCGTGAGTCAAGTTCAGGGTGAAAAAAATCAGATTTTCCTGATCCCGTGAGTCAAGTCCAGGGTGAAAAAATCAGATTTTCCTGATACCGTGAGTAAAGTCCAGGATGAAAAAAATCAGATTATCCTGATACCGTGAGTCAAGTTCAGGGTGAAAAAAATCAGATTTTTCTGATACCGTGAGTCAAGTCCAGGGTGAAAAAAATCAGATTTTCCAGATACCGTGAGTCATGTCCATCGTGAAAAAAATCAGATTTTTCTGATACCGTGAGTCAAGTCCAGGGTGAAAAAAATCAGATTTTTCTGATCCCGTGAGTCAAGTTCAGGGTGAAAAAACCAGATTTTTCTGATACTGTGAGTCAAGTCCAGGGTGAAAAAAATCAGATTTTTCTGATACCGTGAATCATGTCCATGGTGAAAAAAATCAGATTTTTCTGATACTGTGAGTCAAGTCCAGGATGAAAAAAATCTGATTTTTCTGATCCCGTGAGTCATGTCCATGGTGAAAAAAATCAGATTTTCCTTATACCGTGAGTAAAGTCTAGGGTGAAAAAAATCAGATTTTCCAGATACCGTGAGTCATGTCCATGGTGAAAAAAATCAGATTTTTCTGATACCGTGAGTAAAGTCCAGGGTGAAAAAAATCTGATTTTTTTGATCCCGTGAGCCAAGTTCAGGGTGAAAAAAATCTGATTTTTCTGATACTGTGAGTCAAGTTCAGAGTGAAAAAAATCAGATTTTTCTGATACCGTGAGTCAAGTCCAGGGTGAAAAAAATCAGATTTTCCTGATACTGTGAGTAAAGTCCAGGGTGAAAAAAATCAGATTTTTCTGATCCAGTGAGTCAAGTTCAGGGTGAAAAAAACCAGATTTTTCTGATACCGTGAGTCAAGTCCAGGGTGAAAAAAACCAGATTTTTCTGATACTGTGAGTCAAGTTCAGAGTGAAAAAAATCTGATTTTTCTGATACCGTGAGTCAAGTCCAGGGTGAAAAAAAATCAGATTTTCCAGATACCGTGAGTCATGTCCATGGTGAAAAAAATCAGATTTTTTTGATCCCGTAAGTCAAGTCCAGGGTGAAAAAAATCAGATTTCCCAGATACCGTGAGTCATGTCCATGGTGAAAAAAATCAGATTTTTCTGATCCCGTGAGTCATGTCCAGGGTGAAAAAAATCAGATTTCCCAGATACCGTGAGTCATGTCCATGGTGAAAAAAATCAGATTTTCCTTATACCGTGAGTAAAGTCTAGGGTGAAAAAAATCAGATTTTCCAGATACCGTGAGTCATGTCCATGGTGAAAAAAATCAGATTTTTCTGATACCGTGAGTAAAGTCCAGGGTGAAAAAAATCAGATTTTTCTGATACCGTGAGTCATGACAATGGTGAAAAAAATCAGATTTTTCTGATACTGTGAGTCAAGTAAAGGGTGAAAAAAATCTGATTTTTCTGATCCCATGAGTCAAGTTCATGGTGAAAAAATCAGATTTTCCTTATACCGTATGTCAAGTCCAGGGTGAAAAAAATCAGATTTTTCAGATACCGTGAGTCATGTCCATGGTGAAAAAAATCAGATTTTTCTGATACCGTGAGTAAAGTCCAGGGGAAAAAAAACCTGATTTTTTGATCCCGTGAGTCAAGTTCAGGGTGAAAAAAATCTGATTTTTCTGATACTGTGAGTCAAGTCCAGGGTGAAAAAAAATCAGATTTTCCAGATACCGTGAGTCATGTCCATGGTGAAGAAATATCAGATTTTTTTGATCCTGGAAGTCAAGTCCAGGGTGAAAAAAATCAGATTTTTTTGATACCCTGAGTCAAGTCCAGGGTGAAAAAAATCAGATTTTCCAGATACCGTGAGTCATGTGCATGGTGAAAAAAATCTGATTTTTCTGATCCCATGAGTCAAGTTCATTGTGAAAAAAATCAGATTTTCCAGATACCGTGAGTCATGTCCATGGTGAAAAAAATCAGATTTTCCTTATACCGTGAGTAAAGTCCAGGGTGAAAAAAATCAGATTTTCCAGATACCGTGAGTCATGTCCATGGTGAAAAAAATCAGATTTTTCTGATACCGTGAGTAAAGTCCAGGGTGAAAAAAATCTGATTTTTTTGATCCCGTGAGCAAAGTTCAGGGTGAAAAAAATCTGATTTTTCTGATACTGTGAGTCAAGTTCAGAGTGAAAAAAATCAGATTTTTCTGATACCGTGAGTCAAGTCCAGGGTGAAAAAAAATCAGATTTTCCAGATACCGTGAGTCATGTCCATGGTGAAAAAAATCAGATTTTTTTGATCCCGTAAGTCAAGTCCAGGGTGAAAAAAATCAGATTTTCCAGATACCGTGAGTCAAGTTCAGGGTGAAAAAAATCAGATTTTCCTGATCCCGTGAGTCAAGTCCAGGGTGAAAAAATCAGATTTTCCTGATACCGTGAGTAAAGTCCAGGATGAAAAAAATCAGATTATCCTGATACCGTGAGTCAAGTTCAGGGTGAAAAAAATCAGATTTTTCTGATACCGTGAGTCAAGTCCAGGGTGAAAAAAATCAGATTTTCCAGATACCGTGAGTCATGTCCATCGTGAAAAAAATCAGATTTTTCTGATACCGTGAGTCAAGTCCAGGGTGAAAAAAATCAGATTTTTCTGATCCCGTGAGTCAAGTTCAGGGTGAAAAAAACCAGATTTTTCTGATACTGTGAGTCAAGTCCAGGGTGAAAAAAATCAGATTTTTCTGATACCGTGAATCATGTCCATGGTGAAAAAAATCAGATTTTTCTGATACTGTGAGTCAAGTCCAGGATGAAAAAAATCTGATTTTTCTGATCCCGTGAGGCATGTCCATGGTGAAAAAAATCAGATTTTCCTTATACCGTGAGTAAAGTCTAGGGTGAAAAAAATCAGATTTTCCAGATACCGTGAGTCATGTCCATGGTGAAAAAAATCAGATTTTTCTGATACCGTGAGTAAAGTCCAGGGTGAAAAAAATCTGATTTTTTTGATCCCGTGAGCCAAGTTCAGGGTGAAAAAAATCTGATTTTTCTGATACTGTGAGTCAAGTTCAGAGTGAAAAAAATCAGATTTTTCTGATACCGTGAGTCAAGTCCAGGGTGAAAAAAATCAGATTTTCCTGATACTGTGAGTAAAGTCCAGGGTGAAAAAAATCAGATTTTTCAGATACCGTGAGTCATGTCCATGGTGAAAAAAACCAGATTTTCCAGATACCGTGAGTAAAGTCCAGGGGAAAAAAAACCTGATTTTTTGATCCCGTGAGTCAAGTTCAGGGTGAAAAAAATCTGATTTTTCTGATACTGTGAGTCAAGTCCAGGGTGAAAAAAAATCAGATTTTCCAGATACCGTGAGTCATGTCCATGGTGAAGAAATATCAGATTTTTTTGATCCTGCAAGTCAAGTCCAGGGTGAAAAAAATCAGATTTTTTTGATACCCTGAGTCAAGTCCAGGGTGAAAAAAATCAGATTTTCCAGATACCGTGAGTCATGTGCATGGTGAAAAAAATCTGATTTTTCTGATCCCATGAGTCAAGTTCATTGTGAAAAAAATCAGATTTTCCAGATACCGTGAGTCATGTCCATGGTGAAAAAAATCAGATTTTCCTTATACCGTGAGTAAAGTCCAGGGTGAAAAAAATCAGATTTTCCAGATATCGTGAGTCATGTCCATGGTGAAAAAAATCAGATTTTTCTGATACCGTGAGTAAAGTCCAGGGTGAAAAAAATCTGATTTTTTTGATCCCGTGAGCAAAGTTCAGGGTGAAAAAAATCTGATTTTTCTGATACTGTGAGTCAAGTTCAGAGTGAAAAAAATCAGATTTTTCTGATACCGTGAGTCAAGTCCAGGGTGAAAAAAAATCAGATTTTCCAGATACCGTGAGTCATGTCCATGGTGAAAAAAATCAGATTTTTTTGATCCCGTAAGTCAAGTCCAGGGTGAAAAAAATCAGATTTTCCAGATACCGTGAGTCAAGTTCAGGGTGAAAAAAATCAGATTTTTCTGATACCGTGAGTCAAGTCCAGGGTGAAAAAAATCAGATTTTCCTGATACTGTGAGTAAAGTCCAGGGTGAAAAAAATCAGATTTTTCAGATACCGTGAGTCATGTCCATGGTGAAAAAATCCAGATTTTCCAGATACCGTGAGTAAAGTCCAGGGGAAAAAAAACCTGATTTTTTGATCCCGTGAGTCAAGTTCAGGGTGAAAAAAATCTGATTTTTCTGATACTGTGAGTCAAGTCCAGGGTGAAAAAAAATCAGATTTTCCAGATACCGTGAGTCATGTCCATGGTGAAGAAATATCAGATTTTTTTGATCCTGGAAGTCAAGTCCAGGGTGAAAAAAATCAGATTTTTTTGATACCCTGAGTCAAGTCCAGGGTGAAAAAAATCAGATTTTCCAGATACCGTGAGTCATGTGCATGGTGAAAAAAATCTGATTTTTCTGATCCCATGAGTCAAGTTCATTGTGAAAAAAATCAGATTTTCCAGATACCGTGAGTCATGTCCATGGTGAAAAAAATCAGATTTTCCTTATACCGTGAGTAAAGTCCAGGGTGAAAAAAATCAGATTTTCCAGATACCGTGAGTCATGTCCATGGTGAAAAAAATCAGATTTTTCTGATACCGTGAGTAAAGTCCAGGGTGAAAAAAATCTGATTTTTTTGATCCCGTGAGCAAAGTTCAGGGTGAAAAAAATCTGATTTTTCTGATACTGTGAGTCAAGTTCAGAGTGAAAAAAATCAGATTTTTCTGATACCGTGAGTCAAGTCCAGGGTGAAAAAAAATCAGATTTTCCAGATACCGTGAGTCATGTCCATGGTGAAAAAAATCAGATTTTTTTGATCCCGTAAGTCAAGTCCAGGGTGAAAAAAATCAGATTTTCCAGATACCGTGAGTCAAGTTCAGGGTGAAAAAAATCAGATTTTCCTGATCCCGTGAGTCAAGTCCAGGGTGAAAAAATCAGATTTTCCTGATACCGTGAGTAAAGTCCAGGATGAAAAAAATCAGATTATCCTGATACCGTGAGTCAAGTTCAGGGTGAAAAAAATCAGATTTTTCTGATACCGTGAGTCAAGTCCAGGGTGAAAAAAATCAGATTTTCCAGATACCGTGAGTCATGTCCATCGTGAAAAAAATCAGATTTTTCTGATACCGTGAGTCAAGTCCAGGGTGAAAAAAATCAGATTTTTCTGATCCCGTGAGTCAAGTTCAGGGTGAAAAAAACCAGATTTTTCTGATACTGTGAGTCAAGTCCAGGGTGAAAAAAATCAGATTTTTCTGATACCGTGAATCATGTCCATGGTGAAAAAAATCAGATTTTTCTGATACTGTGAGTCAAGTCCAGGATGAAAAAAATCTGATTTTTCTGATCCCGTGAGTCATGTCCATGGTGAAAAAAATCAGATTTTCCTTATACCGTGAGTAAAGTCTAGGGTGAAAAAAATCAGATTTTCCAGATACCGTGAGTCATGTCCATGGTGAAAAAAATCAGATTTTTCTGATACCGTGAGTAAAGTCCAGGGTGAAAAAAAATCTGATTTTTCTGATACTGTGAGTCAAGTTCAGTGTGAAAAAAATCAGATTTTTCTGATACCGTGAGTCAAGTCCAGGGTGAAAAAAATCAGATTTTCCTGATACTGTGAGTAAAGTCCAGGGTGAAAAAAATCAGATTTTTCTGATCCAGTGAGTCAAGTTCAGGGTGAAAAAAACCAGATTTTTCTGATACCGTGAGTCAAGTCCAGGGTGAAAAAAACCAGATTTTTCTGATACTGTGAGTCAAGTTCAGAGTGAAAAAAATCTGATTTTTCTGATACCGTGAGTCAAGTCCAGGGTGAAAAAAAATCAGATTTTCCAGATACCGTGAGTCATGTCCATGGTGAAAAAAATCAGATTTTTTTGATCCCGTAAGTCAAGTCCAGGGTGAAAAAAATCAGATTTCCCAGATACCGTGAGTCATGTCCATGGTGAAAAAAATCAGATTTTTCTGATCCCGTGAGTCATGTCCAGGGTGAAAAAAATCAGATTTCCCAGATACCGTGAGTCATGTCCATGGTGAAAAAAATCAGATTTTCCTTATACCGTGAGTAAAGTCTAGGGTGAAAAAAATCAGATTTTCCAGATACCGTGAGTCATGTCCATGGTGAAAAAAATCAGATTTTTCTGATACCGTGAGTAAAGTCCAGGGTGAAAAAAATCTGATTTTTTTGATCCCGTGAGCCAAGTTCAGGGTGAAAAAAATCTGATTTTTCTGATACTGTGAGTCAAGTTCAGAGTGAAAAAAATCAGATTTTTCTGATACCGTGAGTCAAGTCCAGGGTGAAAAAAATCAGATTTTCCTGATACTGTGAGTAAAGTCCAGGGTGAAAAAAATCAGATTTTTCTGATCCCGTGAGTCAAGTTCAGGGTGAAAAAAACCAGATTTTTCTGATACCGTGAGTCAAGTCCAGGGTGAAAAAAACCAGATTTTTCTGATACTGTGAGTCAAGTTCAGAGTGAAAAAAATCTGATTTTTCTGATACCGTGAGTCAAGTCCAGGGTGAAAAAAAATCAGATTTTCCAGATACTGTGAGTCAAGTCCAGGGTGAAAAAAATCTGATTTTTCTGATACTGTGAGTCAAGTTCAGAGTGAAAAAAATCAGATTTTCCTTACACCGTATGTCAAGTCCAGGGTGAAAAAAATCAGATTTTCCAGATACCGTGCATCATGTACATGGTGAAAAAAATCTGATTTTTCTGATACTGTGAGTCAAGTTCAGAGTGAAAAAAATCAGATTTTTCTGATACCGTATGTCAAGTCCAGGGTGAAAAAAATTAGATTTTCCAGATACCGTAAGTCAAGTCCAGGGTGAAAAAAATCAGATTTCCCAGATACCGTGAGTCATGTCCATGGTGAAAAAAATCAGATTTTTCTGATCCCGTGAGTCAAGTCCAGGGTGAAAAAAAAATCAGATTTTCCAGATACCGTGAGTCATGTCCATGGTGAAAAAAATCTGATTTTTCTGATCCCGTGAGTCAAGTTCAGGGTGAAAAAAAATCAGATTTTTCTGATACCGTGCGTCATGTCCATGGTGAAAAAAATCAGATTTTTCTGATACTGTGAGTCAAGTCCAGGGTGAAAAAAATCTGATTTTTCTGATACTGTGAGTCAAGTTCAGAGTGAAAAAAATCAGATTTTCCTTACACCGTATGTCAAGTCCAGGGTGAAAAAAATCAGATTTTCCAGATACCGTGCATCATGTACATGGTGAAAAAAATCTGATTTTTCTGATACTGTGAGTCAAGTTCAGAGTGAAAAAAATCAGATTTTTCTGATACCGTGAGTCAAGTCCAGGGTGAAAAAAAATCAGATTTTTCTGATACCGTGAGACATGTCCATGGTGAAAAAAAAAACAGATTTTTCTGATACTGTGAGTCAAGTCCAGGGTGAAAAAAATCTGATTTTTCTGATCCCATGAGTCAAGTTCATGGTGAAAAAAATCAGATTTTCCTTATACCGTATGTCAAGTCCAGGGTGAAAAAAATCAGATTTTCCAGATACCATGAGTCATGTCCATGGTGAAAAAAATCAGATTTTTCTGATACCGTGAGTAAAGTCCAGGGTGAAAAAAATCTGATTTTTTTTATCCCGTGAGTCAAGTTCAGGGTGAAAAAAATCAGATTTTTCTGATACCGTGAGTCAAGTCCAGGGTGAAAAAAAAATCACATTTTCCAGATACCGTGAGTCATGTCCATGGTGAAAAAAATCAGATTTTTTTGATCCCGTAAATCAAGTCCAGGGTGAAAAAAATCAGATTTCCCAGATACCATGAGTCATGTCCATTGTGAAAAAAATCAGATTTTTCTGATACCGTGAGTCAAGTCCAGGGTGAAAAAAATCAGATTCTCCAGATACCGTGAGTCATGTCCATGGTGAAAAAAATCAGATTTTTCTGATCCCGTGTGTCAAGTTCAGGGTGAAAAAAATCAGATTTTCCAGATACCGTGAGTCATGTCCATGGTGAAAAAAAATCAGATTTCCCAGATACCGTGAGTCATGTCCATGGTGAAAAAAATCAGATTTTTCTGATCCCGTGAGTCAAGTTCAGGGTGAAAAAAATCAGATTTTTCTGATACCGTGAGTCATGTCCATGGTGAAAAAAATCAGATTTTTCTGATACTGTGAGTCAAGTCCAGGGTGAAAAAAATCTGATTTTTCTGATCCCATGAGTCAAGTTCATGGTGAAAAAAATCAGATTTTCCTTATACCGTATGTCAAGTCCAGGGTGAAAAAAATCAGATTTTCCAGATACCATGAGTCATGTCCATGGTGAAAAAAATCAGATTTTTCTGATACCGTGAGTAAAGTCCAGGGTGAAAAAAATCTGATTTTCCTTATACCGTGAGTAAAGTCCAGGGTGAAAAAAATCTGATTTTTTTGATCCCGTGAGTCAAGTTCAGGGTGAAAAAAATCTGATTTTTTTGATCCCGTGAGTCAAGTTCAGGGTGAAAAAAATAAGATTTTTCTGATACCGTGAGTCAAGTCCAGGGTGAAAAAAAATCAGATTTTCCAGATACCGTGAGTCATGTCCATGGTGAAAAAAATTAGATTTTTTGATCCCGTAAGTCAAGTCCAGGGTGAAAAAAATCAGATTTCCCAGATACCATGAGTCATGTCCATTGTGAAAAAAAATCAGATTTTTCTGATACCGTGAGTCAAGTCCAGGGTGAAAACAATCAGATTCTCCAGATACCGTGAGTCATGTCCATGGTGAAAAAAATCTGATTTTTCTGATCCCGTGTGTCAAGTTCAGGGTGAAAAAAATCAGATTTTCCAGATACCGTGAGTCATGTCCATGGTGAAAAAAAATCAGATTTTCCTTATACCGTGAGTCATGTCCATGGTGAAAAAAATCAGATTTTTTTGATCCCGTAAGTCAAGTCCAGGGTGAAAAAAATCAGATTTCCCAGATACCATGAGTCATGTCCATGGTGAAAAAAATCAGATTTTTCTGATCCCGTGAGTCAAGTCCAGGGTGAAAAAAATCAGATTTTCCAGATACCGTGAGTCATGTCCATGGTGAAAAAAATCTGATTTTTCTGATCCCGTGAGTCAAGTTCAGGGTGAAAAAAATCAGATTTTTCTGATACCGTGAGTCAAGTGCAGGGTGAAAAAAATCAGATTTTTCTGATACCGTGAGTCATGTCCATGGTGAAAAAAATCAGATTTTTCTGATACTGTGAGTCAAGTAAAGGGTGAAAAAAATCTGATTTTTCTGATCCCATGAGTCAAGTTCATGGTGAAAAAATCAGATTTTCCTTATACCGTATGTCAAGTCCAGGGTGAAAAAAATCAGATTTTTCAGATACCGTGAGTCATGTCCATGGTGAAAAAAATCAGATTTTTCTGATACCGTGAGTAAAGTCCAGGGAAAAAAAAACCTGATTTTTTGATCCCGTGAGTCAAGTTCAGGGTGAAAAAAATCTGATTTTTCTGATACTGTGAGTCAAGTCCAGGGTGAAAAAAAATCAGATTTTCCAGATACCGTGAGTCATGTCCATGGTGAAAAAAATCAGATTTTCCTTATACCGTGAGTAAAGTCCAGGGTGAAAAAAATCAGATTTTCCAGATACCATGAGTCATGTCCATGGTGAAAAAAATCAGATTTTTCTGATACCGTGAGTAAAGTCCAGGGTGAAAAAAATCTGATTTTTTTGATCCCGTGAGCCAAGTTCAGGGTGAAAAAAATCTGATTTTTCTGATACTGTGAGTCAAGTTCAGAGTGAAAAAAATCAGATTTTTCTGATACCGTGAGTCAAGTCCAGGGTGAAAAAAAATCAGATTTTCCAGATACCGTGAGTCATGTCCATGGTGAAAAAAATCAGATTTTTTTGATCCCGTAAGTCAAGTCCAGGGTGAAAAAAATCTGATTTTTTTGATCCCGTGAGCAAAGTTCAGGGTGAAAAAAATCTGATTTTTCTGATACTGTGAGTCAAGTTCAGAGTGAAAAAAATCAGATTTTTCTGATACCGTGAGTCAAGTCCAGGGTGAAAAAAAATCAGATTTTCCAGATACCGTGAGTCATGTCCATGGTGAAAAAATTCAGATTTTTTTGATCCCGTAAGTCAAGTCCAGGGTGAAAAAAATCAGATTTTCCAGATACCGTGAGTCAAGTTCAGGGTGAAAAAAATCAGATTTTCCTGATCCCGTGAGTCAAGTCCAGGGTGAAAAAATCAGATTTTCCTGATACCGTGAGTAAAGTCCAGGATGAAAAAAATCAGATTATCCTGATACCGTGAGTCAAGTTCAGGGTGAAAAAAATCAGATTTTTCTGATACCGTGAGTCAAGTCCAGGGTGAAAAAAATCAGATTTTCCAGATACCGTGAGTCATGTCCATCGTGAAAAAAATCAGATTTTTCTGATACCGTGAGTCAAGTCCAGGGTGAAAAAAATCAGATTTTTCTGATCCCGTGAGTCAAGTTCAGGGTGAAAAAAACCAGATTTTTCTGATACTGTGAGTCAAGTCCAGGGTGAAAAAAATCAGATTTTTCTGATACCGTGAATCATGTCCATGGTGAAAAAAATCAGATTTTTCTGATACTGTGAGTCAAGTCCAGGATGAAAAAAATCTGATTTTTCTGATCCCGTGAGTCATGTCCATGGTGAAAAAAATCAGATTTTCCTTATACCGTGAGTAAAGTCTAGGGTGAAAAAAATCAGATTTTCCAGATACCGTGAGTCATGTCCATGGTGAAAAAAATCAGATTTTTCTGATACCGTGAGTAAAGTCCAGGGTGAAAAAAATCTGATTTTTTTGATCCCGTGAGCCAAGTTCAGGGTGAAAAAAATCTGATTTTTCTGATACTGTGAGTCAAGTTCAGAGTGAAAAAAATCAGATTTTTCTGATACCGTGAGTCAAGTCCAGGGTGAAAAAAATCAGATTTTCCTGATACTGTGAGTAAAGTCCAGGGTGAAAAAAATCAGATTTTTCTGATCCAGTGAGTCAAGTTCAGGGTGAAAAAAACCAGATTTTTCTGATACCGTGAGTCAAGTCCAGGGTGAAAAAAACCAGATTTTTCTGATACTGTGAGTCAAGTTCAGAGTGAAAAAAATCTGATTTTTCTGATACCGTGAGTCAAGTCCAGGGTGAAAAAAAATCAGATTTTCCAGATACCGTGAGTCATGTCCATGGTGAAAAAAATCAGATTTTTTTGATCCCGTAAGTCAAGTCCAGGGTGAAAAAAATCAGATTTCCCAGATACCGTGAGTCATGTCCATGGTGAAAAAAATCAGATTTTTCTGATCCCGTGAGTCATGTCCAGGGTGAAAAAAATCAGATTTCCCAGATACCGTGAGTCATGTCCATGGTGAAAAAAATCAGATTTTCCTTATACCGTGAGTAAAGTCTAGGGTGAAAAAAATCAGATTTTCCAGATACCGTGAGTCATGTCCATGGTGAAAAAAATCAGATTTTTCTGATACCGTGAGTAAAGTCCAGGGTGAAAAAAATCTGATTTTTTTGATCCCGTGAGCCAAGTTCAGGGTGAAAAAAATCTGATTTTTCTGATACTGTGAGTCAAGTTCAGAGTGAAAAAAATCAGATTTTTCTGATACCGTGAGTCAAGTCCAGGGTGAAAAAAATCAGATTTTCCTGATACTGTGAGTAAAGTCCAGGGTGAAAAAAATCAGATTTTTCTGATCCCGTGAGTCAAGTTCAGGGTGAAAAAAACCAGATTTTTCTGATACCGTGAGTCAAGTCCAGGGTGAAAAAAACCAGATTTTTCTGATACTGTGAGTCAAGTTCAGAGTGAAAAAAATCTGATTTTTCTGATACCGTGAGTCAAGTCCAGGGTGAAAAAAAATCAGATTTTCCAGATACCGTGAGTCATGTCCATGGTGAAAAAAATCAGATTTTTTTGATCCCGTAAGTCAAGTCCAGGGTGAAAAAAATCAGATTTCCCAGATACCGTGAGTCATGTCCATGGTGAAAAAAATCAGATTTTTCTGATCCCGTGAGTCAAGTCCAGGGTGAAAAAAAAATCAGATTTTCCAGATACCGTGAGTCATGTCCATGGTGAAAAAAATCTGATTTTTCTGATCCCGTGAGTCAAGTTCAGGGTGAAAAAAATCAGATTTTTCTGATACCGTGCGTCATGTCCATGGTGAAAAAAATCAGATTTTTCTGATACTGTGAGTCAAGTCCAGGGTGAAAAAAATCTGATTTTTCTGATACTGTGAGTCAAGTTCAGAGTGAAAAAATCAGATTTTCCTTACACCGTATGTCAAGTCCAGGGTGAAAAAAATCAGATTTTCCAGATACCGTGCATCATGTACATGGTGAAAAAAATCAGATTTTTCTGATACCGTGAGTAAAGTCCAGGGTGAAAAAAATCTGTTTTTTTTGATCCCGTGAGTAAAGTTCAGGGTGAAAAAAATCTGATTTTTCTGATACTGTGAGTCAAGTTCAGAGTGAAAAAAATCAGATTTTTCTGATACCGTGAGTCAAGTCCAGGGTGAAAAAAAATCAGATTTTTCTGATACCGTGAGACATGTCCATGGTGAAAAAAAAACAGATTTTTCTGATACTGTGAGTCAAGTCCAGGGTGAAAAAAATCTGATTTTTCTGATCCCATGAGTCAAGTTCATGGTGAAAAAAATCAGATTTTCCTTATACCGTATGTCAAGTCCAGGGTGAAAAAAATCAGATTTTCCAGATACCATGAGTCATGTCCATGGTGAAAAAAATCAGATTTTTCTGATACCGTGAGTAAAGTCCAGGGTGAAAAAAATCTGATTTTTTTTATCCCGTGAGTCAAGTTCAGGGTGAAAAAAATCAGATTTTTCTGATACCGTGAGTCAAGTCCAGGGTGAAAAAAAATCACATTTTCCAGATACCGTGAGTCATGTCCATGGTGAAAAAAATCAGATTTTTTTGATCCCGTAAGTCAAGTCCAGGGTGAAAAAAATCAGATTTCCCAGATACCATGAGTCATGTCCATTGTGAAAAAAATCAGATTTTTCTGATACCGTGAGTCAAGTCCAGGGTGAAAAAAATCAGATTCTCCAGATACCGTGAGTCATGTCCATGGTGAAAAAAATCTGATTTTTCTGATCCCGTGTGTCAAATTCAGGGTGAAAAAAAATCAGATTTTCCAGATACCTTGAGTCATGTCCATGGTTAAAAAAAAAATCAGATTTCCCAGATACCGTGAGTCATGTCCATGGTGAAAAAAATCAGATTTTTCTAATCCCGTGAGTCAAGTTCAGGGTGAAAAAAATCAGATTTTTCTGATACTGTGAGTCAAGTCCAGGGTGAAAAAAATCTGATTTTTCTGATCCCATGAGTCAAGTTCAGAGTGAAAAAAATCAGATTTTCCTTATACCGTATGTCAAGTCCAGGGTGAAAAAAAATCAGATTTTCCAGATACCGTGAGTCATGTCCATGGTGAAAAAAATCAGATTTTTCTGATACCGTGAGTAAAGTCCAGGGTGAAAAAAATCTGATTTTTTTGATCCCGTGAGTCAAGTTCAGGGTGAAAAAAATCAGATTTTTCTGATAACGTGAGTCAAGTCCAGGGTGAAAAAAAATCAGATTTTCCAGATACCGTGAGTCATGTCCATGGTGAAAAAAATCAGATTTTTTTGATCCCGTAAGTCAAGTCCAGAGTGAAAAAAAATCAGATTTTCCAGATACCGTGAGTCATGTCCATGGTGAAAAAAATCAGATTTTTTTGATCCCGTAAGTCAAGTCCAGGGTGAAAAAAATCAGATTTCCCAGATACCGTGAGTCATGTCCATGGTGAAAAAAATCAGATTTTTTTGATCCCGTAAGTCAAGTCCAGGGTAAAAAAAATCATATTTCCCAGATACCGTGAGTCATGTCCACGGTGAAAAAAAATTAGATTTTTCTGATACCGTGAGTCAAGTCCAGGGTGAAAAAAATCTGATTTTCCAGATACCGTGAGTCATGTCCATGGTCAAAAAAATCTGATTTTCCTTATACCGTATGTCAAGTCCAGGGTGAAAAAAATCTGATTTTCCAGATACCGTGAGTCATGTCCATGGTGAAAAAAATCAGATTTTTCTGACACCGTGAGTAAAGTCCAGGGTGAAAAAAATCTGATTTTTTTTATCCCGTGAGTCAAGTTCAGGGTGAAAAAAATCAGATTTTTCTGATACCGTGAGTCAAGTCCAGGGTGAAAAAAAATCAGATTTTCCAGATACCGTGAGTCATGTCCATGGTGAAAAAAATCAGATTTTTTTGATCCCGTAAATCAAGTCCAGGGTGAAAAAAATCAGATTTCCCAGATACCATGAGTCATGTCCATTGTGAAAAAAATCAGATTTTTCTGATACCGTGAGTCAAGTCCAGGGTGAAAAAAATCAGATTCTCCAGATACCGTGAGTCATGTCCATGGTGAAAAAAATCAGATTTTTCTGATCCCGTGTGTCAAGTTCAGGGTGAAAAAAATCAGATTTTCCAGATACCGTGAGTCATGTCCATGGTGAAAAAAAATCAGATTTCCCAGATACCGTGAGTCATGTCCATGGTGAAAAAAATCAGATTTTTCTGATCCCGTGAGTCAAGTTCAGGGTGAAAAAAATCAGATTTTTCTGATACCGTGAGTCATGTCCATGGTGAAAAAAATCAGATTTTTCTGATACTGTGAGTCAAGTCCAGGGTGAAAAAAATCTGATTTTTCTGATCCCATGAGTCAAGTTCATGGTGAAAAAAATCAGATTTTCCTTATACCGTATGTCAAGTCCAGGGTGAAAAAAATCAGATTTTCCAGATACCATGAGTCATGTCCATGGTGAAAAAAATCAGATTTTTCTGATACCGTGAGTAAAGTCCAGGGTGAAAAAAATCTGATTTTCCTTATACCGTGAGTAAAGTCCAGGGTGAAAAAAATCTGATTTTTTTGATCCCGTGAGTCAAGTTCAGGGTGAAAAAAATCTGATTTTTTTGATCCCGTGAGTCAAGTTCAGGGTGAAAAAAATAAGATTTTTCTGATACCGTGAGTCAAGTCCAGGGTGAAAAAAAATCAGATTTTCCAGATACCATGAGTCATGTCCATGGTGAAAAAAATTAGATTTTTTTGATCCCGTAAGTCAAGTCCAGGGTGAAAAAAATCAGATTTCCCAGATACCATGAGTCATGTCCATTGTGAAAAAAAATCAGATTTTTCTGATACCGTGAGTCAAGTCCAGGGTGAAAACAATCAGATTCTCCAGATACCATGAGTCATGTCCATGGTGAAAAAAATCTGATTTTTCTGATCCCGTGTGTCAAGTTCAGGGTGAAAAAAATCAGATTTTCCAGATACCGTGAGTCATGTCCATGGTGAAAAAAAATCAGATTTTCCTTATACCGTGAGTCATGTCCATGGTGAAAAAAATCAGATTTTTTTGATCCCGTAAGTCAAGTCCAGGGTGAAAAAAATCAGATTTCCCAGATACCATGAGTCATGTCCATGGTGAAAAAAATCAGATTTTTCTGATCCCGTGAGTCAAGTCCAGGGTGAAAAAAATCAGATTTTCCAGATACCGTGAGTCATGTCCATGGTGAAAAAAATCTGATTTTTCTGATCCCGTGAGTCAAGTTCAGGGTGAAAAAAATCAGATTTTTCTGATACCGTGAGTCAAGTGCAGGGTGAAAAAAATCAGATTTTTCTGATACCGTGAGTCATGTCCATGGTGAAAAAAATCAGATTTTTCTGATACTGTGAGTCAAGTAAAGGGTGAAAAAAATCTGATTTTTCTGATCCCATGAGTCAAGTTCATGGTGAAAAAATCAGATTTTCCTTATACCGTATGTCAAGTCCAGGGTGAAAAAAATCAGATTTTTCAGATACCGTGAGTCATGTCCACGGTGAAAAAAAATTAGATTTTTTTGATACCGTGAGTCAAGTCCAGGGTGAAAAAAATCTGATTTTCCAGATACCGTGAGTCATGTCCATGGTGAAAAAAATCTGATTTTCCTTATACCGTATGTCAAGTCCAGGGTGAAAAAATCTGATTTTCCAGATACCGTGAGTCATGTCCATGGTGAAAAAAATCAGATTTTTCTGACACCGTGAGTAAAGTCCAGGGTGAAAAAAATCTGATTTTTTTTATCCCGTGAGTCAAGTTCAGGGTGAAAAAAATCAGATTTTTCTGATACCGTGAGTCAAGTCCAGGGTGAAAAAAAATCAGATTTTCCAGATACCGTGAGTCATGTCCATGGTGAAAAAAATCAGATTTTTTTGATCCCGTAAATCAAGTCCAGGGTGAAAAAAATCAGATTTCCCAGATACCATGAGTCATGTCCATTGTGAAAAAAATCAGATTTTTCTGATACCGTGAGTCAAGTCCAGGGTGAAAAAAATCAGATTCTCCAGATACCGTGAGTCATGTCCATGGTGAAAAAAATCAGATTTTTCTGATCCCGTGTGTCAAGTTCAGGGTGAAAAAAATCAGATTTTCCAGATACCGTGAGTCATGTCCATGGTGAAAAAAAATCAGATTTCCCAGATACCATGAGTCATGTCCATGGTGAAAAAAATCAGATTTTTCTGATCCCGTGAGTCAAGTTCAGGGTGAAAAAAATCAGATTTTTCTGATACCGTGAGTCATGTCCATGGTGAAAAAAATCAGATTTTTCTGATACTGTGAGTCAAGTCCAGGGTGAAAAAAATCTGATTTTTCTGATCCCATGAGTCAAGTTCATGGTGAAAAAAATCAGATTTTCCTTATACCGTATGTCAAGTCCAGGGTGAAAAAAATCAGATTTTCCAGATACCATGAGTCATGTCCATGGTGAAAAAAATCAGATTTTTCTGATACCGTGAGTAAAGTCCAGGGTGAAAAAAATCTGATTTTCCTTATACCGTGAGTAAAGTCCAGGGTGAAAAAAATCTGATTTTTTTGATCCCGTGAGTCAAGTTCAGGGTGAAAAAAATCTGATTTTTTTGATCCCGTGAGTCAAGTTCAGGGTGAAAAAAATAAGATTTTTCTGATACCGTGAGTCAAGTCCAGGGTGAAAAAAAATCAGATTTTCCAGATACCATGAGTCATGTCCATGGTGAAAAAAATTAGATTTTTTTGATCCCGTAAGTCAAGTCCAGGGTGAAAAAAATCAGATTTCCCAGATACCATGAGTCATGTCCATTGTGAAAAAAAATCAGATTTTTCTGATACCGTGAGTCAAGTCCAGGGTGAAAACAATCAGATTCTCCAGATACCGTGAGTCATGTCCATGGTGAAAAAAATCTGATTTTTCTGATCCCGTGTGTCAAGTTCAGGGTGAAAAAAATCAGATTTTCCAGATACCGTGAGTCATGTCCATGGTGAAAAAAAATCAGATTTTCCTTATACCGTGAGTCATGTCCATGGTGAAAAAAATCAGATTTTTTTGATCCCGTAAGTCAAGTCCAGGGTGAAAAAAATCAGATTTCCCAGATACCATGAGTCATGTCCATGGTGAAAAAAATCAGATTTTTCTGATCCCGTGAGTCAAGTCCAGGGTGAAAAAAATCACATTTTCCAGATACCGTGAGTCATGTCCATGGTGAAAAAAATCTGATTTTTCTGATCCCGTGAGTCAAGTTCAGGGTGAAAAAAATCAGATTTTTCTGATACCGTGAGTCAAGTGCAGGGTGAAAAAAATCAGATTTTTCTGATACCGTGAGTCATGTCCATGGTGAAAAAAATCAGATTTTTCTGATACTGTGAGTCAAGTAAAGGGTGAAAAAAATCTGATTTTTCTGATCCCATGAGTCAAGTTCATGGTGAAAAAATCAGATTTTCCTTATACCGTATGTCAAGTCCAGGGTGAAAAAAATCAGATTTTTCAGATACCGTGAGTCATGTCCATGGTGAAAAAAATCAGATTTTTCTGATACCGTGAGTAAAGTCCAGGGGAAAAAAAACCTGATTTTTTGATCCCGTGAGTCAAGTTCAGGGTGAAAAAAATCTGATTTTTCTGATACTGTGAGTCAAGTCCAGGGTGAAAAAAAATCAGATTTTCCAGATACCGTGAGTCATGTCCATGGTGAAAAAATATCAGATTTTTTTGATCCTGGAAGTCAAGTCCAGGGTGAAAAAAATCAGATTTTTTTGATACCCTGAGTCAAGTCCAGGGTGAAAAAAATCAGATTTTCCAGATACCGTGAGTCATGTGCATGGTGAAAAAAATCAGATTTTTCTGACACCGTGAGTAAAGTCCAGGGTGAAAAAAATCTGATTTTTTTTATCCCGTGAGTCAAGTTCAGGGTGAAAAAAATCAGATTTTTCTGATACCGTGAGTCAAGTCCAGGGTGAAAAAAAATCAGATTTTCCAGATACCGTGAGTCATGTCCATGGTGAAAAAAATCAGATTTTTTTGATCCCGTAAATCAAGTCCAGGGTGAAAAAAATCAGATTTCCCAGATACCATGAGTCATGTCCATTGTGAAAAAAATCAGATTTTTCTGATACCGTGAGTCAAGTCCAGGGTGAAAAAAATCAGATTCTCCAGATACCGTGAGTCATGTCCATGGTGAAAAAAATCAGATTTTTCTGATCCCGTGTGTCAAGTTCAGGGTGAAAAAAATCAGATTTTCCAGATACCGTGAGTCATGTCCATGGTGAAAAAAAATCAGATTTCCCAGATACCGTGAGTCATGTCCATGGTGAAAAAAATCAGATTTTTCTGATCCCGTGAGTCAAGTTCAGGGTGAAAAAAATCAGATTTTTCTGATACCGTGAGTCATGTCCATGGTGAAAAAAATCAGATTTTTCTGATACTGTGAGTCAAGTCCAGGGTGAAAAAAATCTGATTTTTCTGATCCCATGAGTCAAGTTCATGGTGAAAAAAATCAGATTTTCCTTATACCGTATGTCAAGTCCAGGGTGAAAAAAATCAGATTTTCCAGATACCATGAGTCATGTCCATGGTGAAAAAAATCAGATTTTTCTGATACCGTGAGTAAAGTCCAGGGTGAAAAAAAATCTGATTTTCCTTATACCGTGAGTAAAGTCCAGGGTGAAAAAAATCTGATTTTTTTGATCCCGTGAGTCAAGTTCAGGGTGAAAAAAATCTGATTTTTTTGATCCCGTGAGTCAAGTTCAGGGTGAAAAAAATAAGATTTTTCTGATACCGTGAGTCAAGTCCAGGGTGAAAAAAAATCAGATTTTCCAGATACCGTGAGTCATGTCCATGGTGAAAAAAATTAGATTTTTTTGATCCCGTAAGTCAAGTCCAGGGTGAAAAAAATCAGATTTCCCAGATACCATGAGTCATGTCCATTGTGAAAAAAAATCAGATTTTTCTGATACCGTGAGTCAAGTCCAGGGTGAAAACAATCAGATTCTCCAGATACCGTGAGTCATGTCCATGGTGAAAAAAATCTGATTTTTCTGATCATGTGTGTCAAGTTCAGGGTGAAAAAAATCAGATTTTCCAGATACCGTGAGTCATGTCCATGGTGAAAAAAAATCAGATTTTCCTTATACCGTGAGTCATGTCCATGGTGAAAAAAATCAGATTTTTTTGATCCCGTAAGTCAAGTCCAGGGTGAAAAAAATCAGATTTCCCAGATACCATGAGTCATGTCCATGGTGAAAAAAATCAGATTTTTCTGATCCCGTGAGTCAAGTCCAGGGTGAAAAAAATCAGATTTTCCAGATACCGTGAGTCATGTCCATGGTGAAAAAAATCTGATTTTTCTGATCCCGTGTGTCAAGTTCAGGGTGAAAAAAATCAGATTTTTCTGATACCGTGAGTCAAGTGCAGGGTGAAAAAAATCAGATTTTTCTGATACCGTGAGTCATGTCCATGGTGAAAAAAATCAGATTTTTCTGATACTGTGAGTCAAGTAAAGGGTGAAAAAAATCTGATTTTTCTGATCCCATGAGTCAAGTTCATGGTGAAAAAAATCAGATTTTTCTGATCCCGTGAGTCAAGTTCAGGGTGAAAAAAATCAGATTTTTCTGATACCGTGAGTCATGTCCATGGTGAAAAAAATCAGATTTTTCTGATACTGTGAGTCAAGTCCAGGGTGAAAAAAATCTGATTTTTCTGATCCCATGAGTCAAGTTCATGGTGAAAAAAATCAGATTTTCCTTATACCGTATGTCAAGTCCAGGGTGAAAAAAATCAGATTTTCCAGATACCATGAGTCATGTCCATGGTGAAAAAAATCAGATTTTTCTGATACCGTGAGTAAAGTCCAGGGTGAAAAAAATCTGATTTTCCTTATACCGTGAGTAAAGTCCAGGGTGAAAAAAATCTGATTTTTTTGATCCCGTGAGTCAAGTTCAGGGTGAAAAAAATCTGATTTTTTTGATCCCGTGAGTCAAGTTCAGGGTGAAAAAAATAAGATTTTTCTGATACCGTGAGTCAAGTCCAGGGTGAAAAAAAATCAGATTTTCCAGATACCGTGAGTCATGTCCATGGTGAAAAAAATTAGATTTTTTTGATCCCGTAAGTCAAGTCCAGGGTGAAAAAAATCAGATTTCCCAGATACCATGAGTCATGTCCATTGTGAAAAAAAATCAGATTTTTCTGATACCGTGAGTCAAGTCCAGGGTGAAAACAATCAGATTCTCCAGATACCGTGAGTCATGTCCATGGTGAAAAAAATCTGATTTTTCTGATCCCGTGTGTCAAGTTCAGGGTGAAAAAAATCAGATTTTCCAGATACCGTGAGTCATGTCCATGGTGAAAAAAAATCAGATTTTCCTTATACCGTGAGTCATGTCCATGGTGAAAAAAATCAGATTTTTTTGATCCCGTAAGTCAAGTCCAGGGTGAAAAAAATCAGATTTCCCAGATACCATGAGTCATGTCCATGGTGAAAAAAATCAGATTTTTCTGATCCCGTGAGTCAAGTCCAGGGTGAAAAAAATCAGATTTTCCAGATACCGTGAGTCATGTCCATGGTGAAAAAAATCTGATTTTTCTGATCCCGTGTGTCAAGTTCAGGGTGAAAAAAATCAGATTTTTCTGATACCGTGAGTCAAGTGCAGGGTGAAAAAAATCAGATTTTTCTGATACCGTGAGTCATGTCCATGGTGAAAAAAATCAGATTTTTCTGATACTGTGAGTCAAGTAAAGGGTGAAAAAAATCTGATTTTTCTGATCCCATGAGTCAAGTTCATGGTGAAAAAATCAGATTTTCCTTATACCGTATGTCAAGTCCAGGGTGAAAAAAATCAGATTTCCCAGATACCATGAGTCATGTCCATTGTGAAAAAAAATCAGATTTTTCTGATACCGTGAGTCAAGTCCAGGGTGAAAACAATCAGATTCTCCAGATACCGTGAGTCATGTCCATGGTGAAAAAAATCTGATTTTTCTGATCCCGTGTGTCAAGTTCAGGGTGAAAAAAATCAGATTTTCCAGATACCGTGAGTCATGTCCATGGTGAAAAAAAATCAGATTTTCCTTATACCGTGAGTCATGTCCATGGTGAAAAAAATCAGATTTTTTTGATCCCGTAAGTCAAGTCCAGGTGAAAAAAATCAGATTTCCCAGATACCATGAGTCATGTCCATGGTGAAAAAAATCAGATTTTTCTGATCCCGTGAGTCAAGTCCAGGGTGAAAAAAATCAGATTTTCCAGATACCGTGAGTCATGTCCATGGTGAAAAAAATCTGATTTTTCTGATCCCGTGTGTCAAGTTCAGGGTGAAAAAAATCAGATTTTTCTGATACCGTGAGTCAAGTGCAGGGTGAAAAAAATCAGATTTTTCTGATACCGTGAGTCATGTCCATGGTGAAAAAAATCAGATTTTTCTGATACTGTGAGTCAAGTAAAGGGTGAAAAAAATCTGATTTTTCTGATCCCATGAGTCAAGTTCATGGTGAAAAAAATCAGATTTTTCTGATCCCGTGAGTCAAGTTCAGGGTGAAAAAAATCAGATTTTTCTGATACCGTGAGTCACGTCCATGGTGAAAAAAATCAGATTTTTCTGATACTGTGAGTCAAGTCCAGGGTGAAAAAAATCTGATTTTTCTGATCCCATGAGTCAAGTTCATGGTGAAAAAAATCAGATTTTCCTTATACCGTATGTCAAGTCCAGGGTGAAAAAAATCAGATTTTCCAGATACCATGAGTCATGTCCATGGTGAAAAAAATCAGATTTTTCTGATACCGTGAGTAAAGTCCAGGGTGAAAAAAATCTGATTTTCCTTATACCGTGAGTAAAGTCCAGGGTGAAAAAAATCTGATTTTTTTGATCCCGTGAGTCAAGTTCAGGGTGAAAAAAATCAGATTTCCCAGATACCATGAGTCATGTCCATGGTGAAAAAAATCAGATTTTTCTGATCCCGTGAGTCAAGTCCAGGGTGAAAAAAATCAGATTTTCCAGATACCGTGAGTCATGTCCATGGTGAAAAAAATCTGATTTTTCTGATACCGTGTGTCAAGTTCAGGGTGAAAAAAATCAGATTTTTCTGATACCGTGAGTCAAGTGCAGGGTGAAAAAAATCAGATTTTTCTGATACCGTGAGTCATGTCCATGGTGAAAAAAATCTGATTTTTCTGATACTGTGAGTCAAGTAAAGGGTGAAAAAAATCTGATTTTTCTGATCCCATGAGTCAAGTTCATGGTGAAAAAATCAGATTTTCCTTATACCGTATGTCAAGTCCAGGGTGAAAAAAATCAGATTTTTCAGATACCGTGAGTCATGTCCATGGTGAAAAAAATCAGATTTTTCTGATACCGTGAGTAAAGTCCAGGGGAAAAAAAACCTGATTTTTTGATCCCGTGAGTCAAGTTCAGGGTGAAAAAAATCTGATTTTTCTGATACTGTGAGTCAAGTCCAGGGTGAAAAAAAATCAGATTTTCCAGATACCGTGAGTCATGTCCATGGTGAAAAAATATCAGATTTTTTTGATCCTGGAAGTCAAGTCCAGGGTGAAAAAAATCAGATTTTTTTGATACCCTGAGTCAAGTCCAGGGTGAAAAAAATCAGATTTTCCAGATACCGTGAGTCATGTGCATGGTGAAAAAAATCTGATTTTTCTGATCCCATGAGTCAAGTTCATTGTGAAAAAAATCAGATTTTCCAGATACCGTGAGTCATGTCCATGGTGAAAAAAATCAGATTTTCCTTATACCGTGAGTAAAGTCCAGGGTGAAAAAAATCAGATTTTCCAGATACCGTGAGTCATGTCCATGGTGAAAAAAATCAGATTTTTCTGATACCGTGAGTAAAGTCCAGGGTGAAAAAAATCTGATTTTTTTGATCCCGTGAGCCAAGTTCAGGGTGAAAAAAATCTGATTTTTCTGATACTGTGAGTCAAGTTCAGAGTGAAAAAAATCAGATTTTTCGGATACCGTGAGTCAAGTCCAGGGTGAAAAAAAATCAGATTTTCCAGATACCGTGAGTCATGTCCATGGTGAAAAAAATCAGATTTTTTTGATCCCGTAAGTCAAGTCCAGGGTGAAAAAAATCTGATTTTTTTGATCCCGTGAGCAAAGTTCAGGGTGAAAAAAATCTGATTTTTCTGATACTGTGAATCAAGTTCAGAGTGAAAAAAATCAGATTTTTCTGATACCGTGAGTCAAGTCCAGGGTGAAAAAAAATCAGATTTTCCAGATACCGTAAGTCAAGTCCAGGGTGAAAAAAATCAGATTTTCCAGATACCGTGAGTCAAGTTCAGGGTGAAAAAAATCAGATTTTCCTGATCCCGTGAGTCAAGTCCAGGGTGAAAAAATCAGATTTTCCTGATACCGTGAGTAAAGTCCAGGATGAAAAAAATCAGATTATCCTGATACCGTGAGTCAAGTTCAGGGTGAAAAAAATCAGATTTTTCTGATACCGTGAGTCAAGTCCAGGGTGAAAAAAATCAGATTTCCCAGATACCGTGAGTCATGTCCATCGTGAAAAAAATCAGATTTTTCTGATACCGTGAGTCAAGTCCAGGGTGAAAAAAATCAGATTTTTCTGATCCCGTGAGTCAAGTTCAGGGTGAAAAAAACCAGATTTTTCTGATACTGTGAGTCAAGTCCAGGGTGAAAAAAATCAGATTTTTCTGATACCGTGAATCATGTCCATGGTGAAAAAAATCAGATTTTTCTGATACTGTGAGTCAAGTCCAGGATGAAAAAAATCTGATTTTTCTGATCCCGTGAGTCATGTCCATGGTGAAAAAAATCAGATTTTCCTTATACCGTGAGTAAAGTCTAGGGTGAAAAAAATCAGATTTTCCAGATACCGTGAGTCATGTCCATGGTGAAAAAAATCAGATTTTTCTGATACCGTGAGTAAAGTCCAGGGTGAAAAAAATCTGATTTTTTTGATCCCGTGAGCCAAGTTCAGGGTGAAAAAAATCTGATTTTTCTGATACTGTGAGTCAAGTTCAGAGTGAAAAAAATCAGATTTTTCTGATACCGTGAGTCAAGTCCAGGGTGAAAAAAATCAGATTTTTCTGATCCCGTGAGTCAAGTTCAGGGTGAAAAAAACCAGATTTTTCTGATACTGTGAGTCAAGTCCAGGGTGAAAAAAATCAGATTTTTCTGATACCGTGAATCATGTCCATGGTGAAAAAAATCAGATTTTTCTGATACTGTGAGTCAAGTCCAGGATGAAAAAAATCTGATTTTTCTGATCCCGTGAGTCATGTCCATGGTGAAAAAAATCAGATTTTCCTTATACCGTGAGTAAAGTCTAGGGTGAAAAAAATCAGATTTTCCAGATACCGTGAGTCATGTCCATGGTGAAAAAAATCAGATTTTTCTGATACCGTGAGTAAAGTCCAGGGTGAAAAAAATCTGATTTTTTTGATCCCGTGAGCCAAGTTCAGGGTGAAAAAAATCTGATTTTTCTGATACTGTGAGTCAAGTTCAGAGTGAAAAAAATCAGATTTTTCTGATACCGTGAGTCAAGTCCAGGGTGAAAAAAAATCAGATTTTCCAGATACCGTGAGTCATGTCCATGGTGAAAAAAATCAGATTTTTTTGATCCCGTAAGTCAAGTCCAGGGTGAAAAAAATCTGATTTTTTTGATCCCGTGAGCCAAGTTCAGGGTGAAAAAAATCTGATTTTTCTGATACTGTGAGTCAAGTTCAGAGTGAAAAAAATCAGATTTTCCAGATACCGTGAGTCAAGTCCAGGGTGAAAAAAATCAGATTTTCCAGATACCGTGAGTCATGTCCATGGTGAAAAAAATCAGATTTTTTTGATCCCGTAAGTCAAGTCCAGGGTGAAAAAAATCAGATTTTCCAGATACCGTGAGTCAAGTTCAGGGTGAAAAAAATCAGATTTTCCTGATCCCGTGAGTCAAGTACAGGGTGAAAAAATCAGATTTTCCTGATACCGTGAGTAAAGTCCAGGATGAAAAAAATCAGATTATCCTGATACCGTGAGTCAAGTTCAGGATGAAAAAAATCAGATTTTTCTGATACCGTGAGTCAAGTCCAGGGTGAAAAAAATCAGATTTTCCAGATACCGTGAGTCATGTCCATCGTGAAAAAAATCAGATTTTTCTGATACCGTGAGTCAAGTCCAGGGTGAAAAAAATCAGATTTTTCTGATCCCGTGAGTCAAGTTCAGGGTGAAAAAAACCAGATTTTTCTGATACTGTGAGTCAAGTCTAGGGTGAAAAAAATCAGATTTTTCTGATACCGTGAACATTGTCCATGGTGAAAAAAATCAGATTTTTCTGATACTGTGAGTCAAGTCCAGGATGAAAAAAATCTGATTTTTCTGATCCCGTGAGTCATGTCCATGGTGAAAAAAATCAGATTTTCCTTATACCATGTGTCAAGTCCAGGGTGAAAAAAATCAGATTTTCCAGATACCGTGAGTCATGTCCAGGGTGAAAAAAATCAGATTTTTCTGATACCATGAGTCAAGTCCAGGGTGAAAAAATCAGATTTTCCTGATACCGTGAGTAAAGTCCAGGATGAAAAAATCAGATTATCCTGATACCGTGAGTCAAGTCCAGGATGAAAAAAATCAGATTTTTCTGATACCGTGAGTCAAGTCCAGGGTGAAAAAAATCCCATTTTTCTGATACCGTGAGTCAAGTCCAGGGTGAAAAAAATCAGATTTTTCCAATACCGTGAGTCAAGTCCAGGGTGAAAAAAATCAGATTTTCCTGATACTGTGAGTAAAGTCCAGGATGAAAAAAACCAGATTTTCCTGATACCGTGAGTCAAGTCCAGGGTGAAAAAAATCCGATTTTCCAGATACCGTGAGTCATGTCCATGGTGAAAAAAATCAGATTTTTCTGATACCGTGAGTAAAGTCCAGGATGAAAAAATCCGATTTTTCTGACACGTGAGAAAAGTCCATGATGAAAAAAATCAGATTTTCCTGATACCGTGAGTCAAGTCCAGGGTGAAAAAAATCTGATTTTTTTGATCCCGTGAGTCAAGTTCAGGGTGAAAAAAATCTGATTTTTCTGATACTGTGAGTCAAGTTCAGAGTGAAAAAAATCTGATTTTTCTGATACCGTGAGTCAAGTCCAGGGTGAAAAAAATCAGATTTTCCAGATACCGTGAGTCATGTCCATGGTGAAAAAAATCAGATTTTTTTGATCCCGTAAGTCAAGTCCAGGGTGAAAAAAATCAGATTTCCCAGATACCATGAGTCATGTCCATTGTGAAAAAAATCAGATTTTTCTGATACCGTGAGTCAAGTCCAGGGTGAAAAAAATCAGATTCTCCAGATACCGTGAGTCATGTCCATGGTGAAAAAAATCTGATTTTTCTGATCCCGTGTGTCAAGTTCAGGGTGAAAAAAAATCAGAATTTCCAGATACCTTGAGTCATGTCCATGGTGAAAAAAAATCAGATTTCCCAGATACCGTGAGTCATGTCCATGGTGAAAAAAATCAGATTTTTCTAATCCCGTGAGTCAAGTTCAGGGTGAAAAAAATCAGATTTTTCTGATACCGTGAGTCATGTCCATGGTGAAAAAAATCAGATTTTTCTGATACTGTTAGTCAAGTCCAGGGTGAAAAAAATCTGATTTTTCTGATCCCATGAGTCAAGTTCATGGTGAAAAAAATCAGATTTTCCTTATACCGTATGTCAAGTCCAGGGTGAAAAAAATCAGATTTTCCAGATACCGTGAGTCATGTCCATGGTGAAAAAAATCAGATTTTTCTGATACCGTGAGTAAAGTCCAGGGTGAAAAAAATCTGATTTTTTTGATCCCGTGAGTCAAGTTCAGGGTGAAAAAAATCAGATTTTTCTGATAACGTGAGTCAAGTCCAGGGTGAAAAAAAATCAGATTTTCCAGATACCGTGAGTCATGTCCATGGTGAAAAAAATCAGATTTTTTTGATCCCGTAAGTCAAGTCCAGAGTGAAAAAAAATCAGATTTTCCAGATACCGTGAGTCATGTCCATGGTGAAAAAAATCAGATTTTCCTTATACCGTATGTCAAGTCCAGGGTGAAAAAAATCTGATTTTCCAGATACCGTGAGTCATGTCCATGGTGAAAAAAATCAGATTTTTCTGACACCGTGAGTAAAGTCCAGGGTGAAAAAAATCTGATTTTTTTTATCCCGTGAGTCAAGTTCAGGGTGAAAAAAATCAGATTTTTCTGATACTGTGAGTCAAGTCCAGGGTGAAAAAAAATCAGATTTTCCAGATACCGTGAGTCATGTCCATGGTGAAAAAAATCAGATTTTTTTGATCCCGTAAATCAAGTCCAGGGTGAAAAAAATCAGATTTCCCAGATACCATGAGTCATGTCCATTGTGAAAAAAATCAGATTTTTCTGATACCGTGAGTCAAGTCCAGGGTGAAAAAAATCAGATTCTCCAGATACCGTGAGTCATGTCCATGGTGAAAAAAATCAGATTTTTCTGATCCCGTGTGTCAAGTTCAGGGTGAAAAAAATCAGATTTTCCAGATACCGTGAGTCATGTCCATGGTGAAAAAAAATCAGATTTCCCAGATACCGTGAGTCATGTCCATGGTGAAAAAAATCAGATTTTTCTGATCCCGTGAGTCAAGTTCAGGGTGAAAAAAATCAGATTTTTCTGATACCGTGAGTTATGTCCATGGTGAAAAAAATCAGATTTTTCTGATACTGTGAGTCAAGTCCAGGGTGAAAAAAATCTGATTTTTCTGATCCCATGAGTCAAGTTCATGGTGAAAAAAATCAGATTTTCCTTATACCGTATGTCAAGTCCAGGGTGAAAAAAATCAGATTTTCCAGATACCATGAGTCATGTCCATGGTGAAAAAAATCAGATTTTTCTGATACCGTGAGTAAAGTCCAGGGTGAAAAAAATCTGATTTTCCTTATACCGTGAGTCAAGTCCAGGGTGAAAAAAATCTGATTTTTTTGATCCCGTGAGTCAAGTTCAGGGTGAAAAAAATCTGATTTTTTTGATCCCGTGAGTCAAGTTCAGGGTGAAAAAAATCAGATTTTTCTGATACCATGAGTCAAGTCCAGGGTGAAAAAAAATCAGATTTTCCAGATACCGTGAGTCATGTCCATGGTGAAAAAAATTAGATTTTTTTGATCCCGTAAGTCAAGTCCAGGGTGAAAAAAATCAGATTTCCCAGATACCATGAGTCATGTCCATTGTGAAAAAAAATCAGATTTTTCAGATACCGTGAGTCAAGTCCAGGGTGAAAACAATCAGATTCTCCAGATACCGTGAGTCATGTCCATGGTGAAAAAAATCTGATTTTTCTGATCCCGTGTGTCAAGTTCAGGGTGAAAAAATCAGATTTTCCAGATACCGTGAGTCATGTCCATGGTGAAAAAAAATCAGATTTTCCTTATACCGTGAGTCATGTCCATGGTGAAAAAAATCAGATTTTTTTGATCCCGTAAGTCAAGTCCAGGGTGAAAAAAATCAGATTTCCCAGATACCATGAGTCATGTCCATGGTGAAAAAAATCAGATTTTTCTGATCCCGTGAGTCAAGTCCAGGGTGAAAAAAATCAGATTTTCCAGATACCGTGAGTCATGTCCATGGTGAAAAAAATCTGATTTTTCTGATCCCGTGAGTCAAGTTCAGGGTGAAAAAAATCAGATTTTTCTGATACCGTGAGTCAAGTGCAGGGTGAAAAAAATCAGATTTTTCTGATACCGTGAGTCATGTCCATGGTGAAAAAAATCAGATTTTTCTGATACTGTGAGTCAAGTAAAGGGTGAAAAAAATCTGATTTTTCTGATCCCATGAGTCAAGTTCATGGTGAAAAAATCAGATTTTCCTTATACCGTATGTCAAGTCCAGGGTGAAAAAAATCAGATTTTTCAGATACCGTGAGTCATGTCCATGGTGAAAAAAATCAGATTTTTCTGATACCGTGAGTAAAGTCCAGGGGAAAAAAAACCTGATTTTTTGATCCCGTGAGTCAAGTTCAGGGTGAAAAAAATCTGATTTTTCTGATACTGTGAGTCAAGTCCAGGGTGAAAAAAAATCAGATTTTCCAGATACCGTGAGTCATGTCCATGGTGAAAAAATATCAGATTTTTTTGATCCTGTAAGTCAAGTCCAGGGTGAAAAAAATCAGATTTTTTTGATACCGTGAGTCAAGTCCAGGGTGAAAAAAATCAGATTTTCCAGATACCGTGAGTCATGTGCATGGTGAAAAAAATCTGATTTTTCTGATCCCATGAGTCAAGTTCATTGTGAAAAAAATCAGATTTTCCCGATACCGTGAGTCATGTCCATGGTGAAAAAAATCAGATTTTCCTTATACCGTGAGTAAAGTCCAGGGTGAAAAAAATCAGATTTTCCAGATACCGTGAGTCATGTCCATGGTGAAAAAAATCAGATTTTTCTGATACCGTGAGTAAAGTCCAGGGTGAAAAAAATCTGATTTTTTTGATCCCGTGAGCCAAGTTCAGAGTGAAAAAAATCAGATTTTTCTGATACCGTGAGTCAAGTCCAGGGTGAAAAAAAATCAGATTTTCCAGATACCGTGAGTCATGTCCATGGTGAAAAAAATCAGATTTTTTTGATCCCGTAAGTCAAGTCCAGGGTGAAAAAAATCAGATTTCCCAGATACCGTGAGTCAAGTCCAGGGTGAAAAAAATCAGATTTTCCAGATACCATGAGTCATGTCCATGGTGAAAAAAATCTGATTTTTCTGATCCCGTGAGTCAAGTTCATTGTGAAAAAAATCAGATTTTCCAGATACCGTGAGTCATGTCCATGGTGAAAAAAATCAGATTTTCCTTATACCGTACGTCAAGTCCAGGGTGAAAAAAATCAGATTTTCCAGATACCGTGAGTCAAGTCCAGGGTGAAAAAAAATCAGATTTTCCAGATACCGTGAGTCATGTCCATGGTGAAAAAAATCAGATTTTTTTGATCCCGTAAATCAAGTCCAGGGTGAAAAAAATCAGATTTCCCAGATACCATGAGTCATGTCCATTGTGAAAAAAATCAGATTTTTCTGATACCGTGAGTCAAGTCCAGGGTGAAAAAAATCAGATTCTCCAGATACCGTGAGTCATGTCCATGGTGAAAAAAATCTGATTTTTCTGATCCCGTGTGTCAAGTTCAGGGTGAAAAAAATCAGATTTTCCAGATACCGTGAGTCATGTCCATGGTGAAAAAAAATCAGATTTCCCAGATACCGTGAGTCATGTCCATGGTGAAAAAAATCAGATTTTTCTGATCCCGTGAGTCAAGTTCAGGGTGAAAAAAAACAGATTTTTCTGATACCGTGAGTTATGTCCATGGTGAAAAAAATCAGATTTTTCTAATACTGTGAGTCAAGTCCAGGGTGAAAAAAATCTGATTTTTCTGATCCCATGAGTCAAGTTCATGGTGAAAAAAATCAGATTTTCCTTATACCGTATGTCAAGTCCAGGGTGAAAAAAATCAGATTTTCCAGATACCATGAGTCATGTCCATGGTGAAAAAAATCAGATTTTTCTGATACCGTGAGTAAAGTCCAGGGTGAAAAAAATCTGATTTTCCTTATACCGTGAGTAAAGTCCAGGGTGAAAAAAATCTGATTTTTTTGATCCCGTGAGTCAAGTTCAGGGTGAAAAAAATCAGATTTCCCAGATACCATGAGTCATGTCCATGGTGAAAAAAATCAGATTTTTCTGATCCCGTGAGTCAAGTCCAGGGTGAAAAAAATCAGATTTTCCAGATACCGTGAGTCATGTCCATGGTGAAAAAAATCTGATTTTTCTGATACCGTGTGTCAAGTTCAGGGTGAAAAAAATCAGATTTTTCTGATACCGTGAGTCAAGTGCAGGGTGAAAAAAATCAGATTTTTCTGATACCGTGAGTCATGTCCATGGTGAAAAAAATCTGATTTTTCTGATACTGTGAGTCAAGTAAAGGGTGAAAAAAATCTGATTTTTCTGATCCCATGAGTCAAGTTCATGGTGAAAAAATCAGATTTTCCTTATACCGTATGTCAAGTCCAGGGTGAAAAAAATCAGATTTTTCAGATACCGTGAGTCATGTCCATGGTGAAAAAAATCAGATTTTTCTGATACCGTGAGTAAAGTCCAGGGGAAAAAAAACCTGATTTTTTGATCCCGTGAGTCAAGTTCAGGGTGAAAAAAATCTGATTTTTCTGATACTGTGAGTCAAGTCCAGGGTGAAAAAAAATCAGATTTTCCAGATACCGTGAGTCATGTCCATGGTGAAAAAATATCAGATTTTTTTGATCCTGGAAGTCAAGTCCAGGGTGAAAAAAATCAGATTTTTTTGATACCCTGAGTCAAGTCCAGGGTGAAAAAAATCAGATTTTCCAGATACCGTGAGTCATGTGCATGGTGAAAAAAATCTGATTTTTCTGATCCCATGAGTCAAGTTCATTGTGAAAAAAATCAGATTTTCCAGATACCGTGAGTCATGTCCATGGTGAAAAAAATCAGATTTTCCTTATACCGTGAGTAAAGTCCAGGGTGAAAAAAATCAGATTTTCCAGATACCGTGAGTCATGTCCATGGTGAAAAAAATCAGATTTTTCTGATACCGTGAGTAAAGTCCAGGGTGAAAAAAATCTGATTTTTTTGATCCCGTGAGCCAAGTTCAGGGTGAAAAAAATCTGATTTTTCTGATACTGTGAGTCAAGTTCAGAGTGAAAAAAATCAGATTTTTCGGATACCGTGAGTCAAGTCCAGGGTGAAAAAAAATCAGATTTTCCAGATACCGTGAGTCATGTCCATGGTGAAAAAAATCAGATTTTTTTGATCCCGTAAGTCAAGTCCAGGGTGAAAAAAATCTGATTTTTTTGATCCCGTGAGCAAAGTTCAGGGTGAAAAAAATCTGATTTTTCTGATACTGTGAATCAAGTTCAGAGTGAAAAAAATCAGATTTTTCTGATACCGTGAGTCAAGTCCAGGGTGAAAAAAAATCAGATTTTCCAGATACCGTAAGTCAAGTCCAGGGTGAAAAAAATCAGATTTTCCAGATACCGTGAGTCAAGTTCAGGGTGAAAAAAATCAGATTTTCCTGATCCCGTGAGTCAAGTCCAGGGTGAAAAAATCAGATTTTCCTGATACCGTGAGTAAAGTCCAGGATGAAAAAAATCAGATTATCCTGATACCGTGAGTCAAGTTCAGGGTGAAAAAAATCAGATTTTTCTGATACCGTGAGTCAAGTCCAGGGTGAAAAAAATCAGATTTTCCAGATACCGTGAGTCATGTCCATCGTGAAAAAAATCAGATTTTTCTGATACCGTGAGTCAAGTCCAGGGTGAAAAAAATCAGATTTTTCTGATCCCGTGAGTCAAGTTCAGGGTGAAAAAAACCAGATTTTTCTGATACTGTGAGTCAAGTCCAGGGTGAAAAAAATCAGATTTTTCTGATACCGTGAATCATGTCCATGGTGAAAAAAATCAGATTTTTCTGATACTGTGAGTCAAGTCCAGGATGAAAAAAATCTGATTTTTCTGATCCCGTGAGTCATGTCCATGGTGAAAAAAATCAGATTTTCCTTATACCGTGAGTAAAGTCTAGGGTGAAAAAAATCAGATTTTCCAGATACCGTGAGTCATGTCCATGGTGAAAAAAATCAGATTTTTCTGATACCGTGAGTAAAGTCCAGGGTGAAAAAAATCTGATTTTTTTGATCCCGTGAGCCAAGTTCAGGGTGAAAAAAATCTGATTTTTCTGATACTGTGAGTCAAGTTCAGAGTGAAAAAAATCAGATTTTTCTGATACCGTGAGTCAAGTCCAGGGTGAAAAAAAATCAGATTTTCCAGATACCGTGAGTCATGTCCATGGTGAAAAAAATCAGATTTTTTTGATCCCGTAAGTCAAGTCCAGGGTGAAAAAAATCTGATTTTTTTGATCCCGTGAGCCAAGTTCAGGGTGAAAAAAATCTGATTTTTCTGATACTGTGAGTCAAGTTCAGAGTGAAAAAAATCAGATTTTCCAGATACCGTGAGTCAAGTCCAGGGTGAAAAAAATCAGATTTTCCAGATACCGTGAGTCATGTCCATGGTGAAAAAAATCAGATTTTTTTGATCCCGTAAGTCAAGTCCAGGGTGAAAAAAATCAGATTTTCCAGATACCGTGAGTCAAGTTCAGGGTGAAAAAAATCAGATTTTCCTGATCCCGTGAGTCAAGTACAGGGTGAAAAAATCAGATTTTCCTGATACCGTGAGTAAAGTCCAGGATGAAAAAAATCAGATTATCCTGATACCGTGAGTCAAGTTCAGGATGAAAAAAATCAGATTTTTCTGATACCGTGAGTCAAGTCCAGGGTGAAAAAAATCAGATTTTCCAGATACCGTGAGTCATGTCCATCGTGAAAAAAATCAGATTTTTCTGATACCGTGAGTCAAGTCCAGGGTGAAAAAAATCAGATTTTTCTGATCCCGTGAGTCAAGTTCAGGGTGAAAAAAACCAGATTTTTCTGATACTGTGAGTCAAGTCTAGGGTGAAAAAAATCAGATTTTTCTGATACCGTGAACATTGTCCATGGTGAAAAAAATCAGATTTTTCTGATACTGTGAGTCAAGTCCAGGATGAAAAAAATCTGATTTTTCTGATCCCGTGAGTCATGTCCATGGTGAAAAAAATCAGATTTTCCTTATACCATGTGTCAAGTCCAGGGTGAAAAAAATCAGATTTTCCAGATACCGTGAGTCATGTCCAGGGTGAAAAAAATCAGATTTTTCTGATACCATGAGTCAAGTCCAGGGTGAAAAAATCAGATTTTCCTGATACCGTGAGTAAAGTCCAGGATGAAAAAATCAGATTATCCTGATACCGTGAGTCAAGTCCAGGATGAAAAAAATCAGATTTTTCTGATACCGTGAGTCAAGTCCAGGGTGAAAAAAATCCCATTTTTCTGATACCGTGAGTCAAGTCCAGGGTGAAAAAAATCAGATTTTTCCAATACCGTGAGTCAAGTCCAGGGTGAAAAAAATCAGATTTTCCTGATACTGTGAGTAAAGTCCAGGATGAAAAAAACCAGATTTTCCTGATACCGTGAGTCAAGTCCAGGGTGAAAAAAATCCGATTTTCCAGATACCGTGAGTCATGTCCATGGTGAAAAAAATCAGATTTTTCTGATACCGTGAGTAAAGTCCAGGATGAAAAAATCCGATTTTTCTGACACGTGAGAAAAGTCCATGATGAAAAAAATCAGATTTTCCTGATACCGTGAGTCAAGTCCAGGGTGAAAAAAATCTGATTTTTTTGATCCCGTGAGTCAAGTTCAGGGTGAAAAAAATCTGATTTTTCTGATACTGTGAGTCAAGTTCAGAGTGAAAAAAATCTGATTTTTCTGATACCGTGAGTCAAGTCCAGGGTGAAAAAAATCAGATTTTCCAGATACCGTGAGTCATGTCCATGGTGAAAAAAATCAGATTTTTTTGATCCCGTAAGTCAAGTCCAGGGTGAAAAAAATCAGATTTCCCAGATACCATGAGTCATGTCCATTGTGAAAAAAATCAGATTTTTCTGATACCGTGAGTCAAGTCCAGGGTGAAAAAAATCAGATTCTCCAGATACCGTGAGTCATGTCCATGGTGAAAAAAATCTGATTTTTCTGATCCCGTGTGTCAAGTTCAGGGTGAAAAAAAATCAGAATTTCCAGATACCTTGAGTCATGTCCATGGTGAAAAAAAATCAGATTTCCCAGATACCGTGAGTCATGTCCATGGTGAAAAAAATCAGATTTTTCTAATCCCGTGAGTCAAGTTCAGGGTGAAAAAAATCAGATTTTTCTGATACCGTGAGTCATGTCCATGGTGAAAAAAATCAGATTTTTCTGATACTGTTAGTCAAGTCCAGGGTGAAAAAAATCTGATTTTTCTGATCCCATGAGTCAAGTTCATGGTGAAAAAAATCAGATTTTCCTTATACCGTATGTCAAGTCCAGGGTGAAAAAAATCAGATTTTCCAGATACCGTGAGTCATGTCCATGGTGAAAAAAATCAGATTTTTCTGATACCGTGAGTAAAGTCCAGGGTGAAAAAAATCTGATTTTTTTGATCCCGTGAGTCAAGTTCAGGGTGAAAAAAATCAGATTTTTCTGATAACGTGAGTCAAGTCCAGGGTGAAAAAAAATCAGATTTTCCAGATACCGTGAGTCATGTCCATGGTGAAAAAAATCAGATTTTTTTGATCCCGTAAGTCAAGTCCAGAGTGAAAAAAAATCAGATTTTCCAGATACCGTGAGTCATGTCCATGGTGAAAAAAATCAGATTTTCCTTATACCGTATGTCAAGTCCAGGGTGAAAAAAATCTGATTTTCCAGATACCGTGAGTCATGTCCATGGTGAAAAAAATCAGATTTTTCTGACACCGTGAGTAAAGTCCAGGGTGAAAAAAATCTGATTTTTTTTATCCCGTGAGTCAAGTTCAGGGTGAAAAAAATCAGATTTTTCTGATACTGTGAGTCAAGTCCAGGGTGAAAAAAAATCAGATTTTCCAGATACCGTGAGTCATGTCCATGGTGAAAAAAATCAGATTTTTTTGATCCCGTAAATCAAGTCCAGGGTGAAAAAAATCAGATTTCCCAGATACCATGAGTCATGTCCATTGTGAAAAAAATCAGATTTTTCTGATACCGTGAGTCAAGTCCAGGGTGAAAAAAATCAGATTCTCCAGATACCGTGAGTCATGTCCATGGTGAAAAAAATCTGATTTTTCTGATCCCGTGTGTCAAGTTCAGGGTGAAAAAAATCAGATTTTCCAGATACCGTGAGTCATGTCCATGGTGAAAAAAAATCAGATTTCCCAGATACCGTGAGTCATGTCCATGGTGAAAAAAATCAGATTTTTCTGATCCCGTGAGTCAAGTTCAGGGTGAAAAAAATCAGATTTTTCTGATACCGTGAGTTATGTCCATGGTGAAAAAAATCAGATTTTTCTGATACTGTGAGTCAAGTCCAGGGTGAAAAAAATCTGATTTTTCTGATCCCATGAGTCAAGTTCATGGTGAAAAAAATCAGATTTTCCTTATACCGTATGTCAAGTCCAGGGTGAAAAAAATCAGATTTTCCAGATACCATGAGTCATGTCCATGGTGAAAAAAATCAGATTTTTCTGATACCGTGAGTAAAGTCCAGGGTGAAAAAAATCTGATTTTCCTTATACCGTGAGTCAAGTCCAGGGTGAAAAAAATCTGATTTTTTTGATCCCGTGAGTCAAGTTCAGGGTGAAAAAAATCTGATTTTTTTGATCCCGTGAGTCAAGTTCAGGGTGAAAAAAATCAGATTTTTCTGATACCATGAGTCAAGTCCAGGGTGAAAAAAAATCAGATTTTCCAGATACCGTGAGTCATGTCCATGGTGAAAAAAATTAGATTTTTTTGATCCCGTAAGTCAAGTCCAGGGTGAAAAAAATCAGATTTCCCAGATACCATGAGTCATGTCCATTGTGAAAAAAAATCAGATTTTTCAGATACCGTGAGTCAAGTCCAGGGTGAAAACAATCAGATTCTCCAGATACCGTGAGTCATGTCCATGGTGAAAAAAATCTGATTTTTCTGATCCCGTGTGTCAAGTTCAGGGTGAAAAAATCAGATTTTCCAGATACCGTGAGTCATGTCCATGGTGAAAAAAAATCAGATTTTCCTTATACCGTGAGTCATGTCCATGGTGAAAAAAATCAGATTTTTTTGATCCCGTAAGTCAAGTCCAGGGTGAAAAAAATCAGATTTCCCAGATACCATGAGTCATGTCCATGGTGAAAAAAATCAGATTTTTCTGATCCCGTGAGTCAAGTCCAGGGTGAAAAAAATCAGATTTTCCAGATACCGTGAGTCATGTCCATGGTGAAAAAAATCTGATTTTTCTGATCCCGTGAGTCAAGTTCAGGGTGAAAAAAATCAGATTTTTCTGATACCGTGAGTCAAGTGCAGGGTGAAAAAAATCAGATTTTTCTGATACCGTGAGTCATGTCCATGGTGAAAAAAATCAGATTTTTCTGATACTGTGAGTCAAGTAAAGGGTGAAAAAAATCTGATTTTTCTGATCCCATGAGTCAAGTTCATGGTGAAAAAATCAGATTTTCCTTATACCGTATGTCAAGTCCAGGGTGAAAAAAATCAGATTTTTCAGATACCGTGAGTCATGTCCATGGTGAAAAAAATCAGATTTTTCTGATACCGTGAGTAAAGTCCAGGGGAAAAAAAACCTGATTTTTTGATCCCGTGAGTCAAGTTCAGGGTGAAAAAAATCTGATTTTTCTGATACTGTGAGTCAAGTCCAGGGTGAAAAAAAATCAGATTTTCCAGATACCGTGAGTCATGTCCATGGTGAAAAAATATCAGATTTTTTTGATCCTGTAAGTCAAGTCCAGGGTGAAAAAAATCAGATTTTTTTGATACCGTGAGTCAAGTCCAGGGTGAAAAAAATCAGATTTTCCAGATACCGTGAGTCATGTGCATGGTGAAAAAAATCTGATTTTTCTGATCCCATGAGTCAAGTTCATTGTGAAAAAAATCAGATTTTCCCGATACCGTGAGTCATGTCCATGGTGAAAAAAATCAGATTTTCCTTATACCGTGAGTAAAGTCCAGGGTGAAAAAAATCAGATTTTCCAGATACCGTGAGTCATGTCCATGGTGAAAAAAATCAGATTTTTCTGATACCGTGAGTAAAGTCCAGGGTGAAAAAAATCTGATTTTTTTGATCCCGTGAGCCAAGTTCAGAGTGAAAAAAATCAGATTTTTCTGATACCGTGAGTCAAGTCCAGGGTGAAAAAAAATCAGATTTTCCAGATACCGTGAGTCATGTCCATGGTGAAAAAAATCAGATTTTTTTGATCCCGTAAGTCAAGTCCAGGGTGAAAAAAATCAGATTTCCCAGATACCGTGAGTCAAGTCCAGGGTGAAAAAAATCAGATTTTCCAGATACCATGAGTCATGTCCATGGTGAAAAAAATCTGATTTTTCTGATCCCGTGAGTCAAGTTCATTGTGAAAAAAATCAGATTTTCCAGATACCGTGAGTCATGTCCATGGTGAAAAAAATCAGATTTTCCTTATACCGTACGTCAAGTCCAGGGTGAAAAAAATCAGATTTTCCAGATACCGTGAGTCAAGTCCAGGGTGAAAAAAAATCAGATTTTCCAGATACCGTGAGTCATGTCCATGGTGAAAAAAATCAGATTTTTTTGATCCCGTAAATCAAGTCCAGGGTGAAAAAAATCAGATTTCCCAGATACCATGAGTCATGTCCATTGTGAAAAAAATCAGATTTTTCTGATACCGTGAGTCAAGTCCAGGGTGAAAAAAATCAGATTCTCCAGATACCGTGAGTCATGTCCATGGTGAAAAAAATCTGATTTTTCTGATCCCGTGTGTCAAGTTCAGGGTGAAAAAAATCAGATTTTCCAGATACCGTGAGTCATGTCCATGGTGAAAAAAAATCAGATTTCCCAGATACCGTGAGTCATGTCCATGGTGAAAAAAATCAGATTTTTCTGATCCCGTGAGTCAAGTTCAGGGTGAAAAAAAACAGATTTTTCTGATACCGTGAGTTATGTCCATGGTGAAAAAAATCAGATTTTTCTAATACTGTGAGTCAAGTCCAGGGTGAAAAAAATCTGATTTTTCTGATCCCATGAGTCAAGTTCATGGTGAAAAAAATCAGATTTTCCTTATACCGTATGTCAAGTCCAGGGTGAAAAAAATCAGATTTTCCAGATACCATGAGTCATGTCCATGGTGAAAAAAATCAGATTTTTCTGATACCGTGAGTAAAGTCCAGGGTGAAAAAAATCTGATTTTCCTTATACCGTGAGTCAAGTCCAGGGTGAAAAAAATCTGATTTTTTTGATCCCGTGAGTCAAGTTCAGGGTGAAAAAAATCTGATTTTTTTGATCCCGTGAGTCAAGTTCAGGGTGAAAAAAATCAGATTTTTCTGATACCATGAGTCAAGTCCAGGGTGAAAAAAAATCAGATTTTCCAGATACCGTGAGTCATGTCCATGGTGAAAAAAATTAGATTTTTTTGATCCCGTAAGTCAAGTCCAGGGTGAAAAAAATCAGATTTCCCAGATACCATGAGTCATGTCCATTGTGAAAAAAAAATCAGATTTTTCAGATACCGTGAGTCAAGTCCACGGTGAAAACAATCAGATTCTCCAGATACCGTGAGTCATGTCCATGGTGAAAAAAATCTGATTTTTCTGATCCCGTGTGTCAAGTTCAGGGTGAAAAAATCAGATTTTCCAGATACCGTGAGTCATGTCCATGGTGAAAAAAAATCAGATTTTCCTTATACCGTGAGTCATGTCCATGGTGAAAAAAATCAGATTTTTTTGATCCCGTAAGTCAAGTCCAGGGTGAAAAAAATCAGATTTCCCAGATACCATGAGTCATGTCCATGGTGAAAAAAATCAGATTTTTCTGATCCCGTGAGTCAAGTCCAGGGTGAAAAAAATCAGATTTTCCAGATACCGTGAGTCATGTCCATGGTGAAAAAAATCTGATTTTTCTGATCCCGTGAGTCAAGTTCAGGGTGAAAAAAATCAGATTTTTCTGATACCGTGAGTCAAGTGCAGGGTGAAAAAAATCAGATTTTTCTGATACCGTGAGTCATGTCCATGGTGAAAAAAATCAGATTTTTCTGATACTGTGAGTCAAGTAAAGGGTGAAAAAAATCTGATTTTTCTGATCCCATGAGTCAAGTTCATGGTGAAAAAATCAGATTTTCCTTATACCGTATGTCAAGTCCAGGGTGAAAAAAATCAGATTTTTCAGATACCGTGAGTCATGTCCATGGTGAAAAAAATCAGATTTTTCTGATACCGTGAGTAAAGTCCAGGGGAAAAAAAATCTGATTTTTTGATCCCGTGAGTCAAGTTCAGGGTGAAAAAAATCTGATTTTTCTGATACTGTGAGTCAAGTCCAGGGTGAAAAAAAATCAGATTTTCCAGATACCGTGAGTCATGTCCATGGTGAAAAAATATCAGATTTTTTTGATCCTGTAAGTCAAGTCCAGGGTGAAAAAAATCAGATTTTTTTGATACCGTGAGTCAAGTCCAGGGTGAAAAAAATCAGATTTTCCAGATACCGTGAGTCATGTGCATGGTGAAAAAAATCTGATTTTTCTGATCCCATGAGTCAAGTTCATTGTGAAAAAAATCAGATTTTCCCGATACCGTGAGTCATGTCCATGGTGAAAAAAATCAGATTTTCCTTATACCGTGAGTAAAGTCCAGGGTGAAAAAAATCAGATTTTCCAGATACCGTGAGTCATGTCCATGGTGAAAAAAATCAGATTTTTCTGATACCGTGAGTAAAGTCCAGGGTGAAAAAAATCTGATTTTTTTGATCCCGTGAGCCAAGTTCAGGGTGAAAAAAATCTGATTTTTCTGATACTGTGAGTCAAGTTCAGAGTGAAAAAAATCAGATTTTTCTGATACCGTGAGTCAAGTCCAGGGTGAAAAAAAATCAGATTTTCCAGATACCGTGAGTCATGTCCATGGTGAAAAAAATCAGATTTTTTTGATCCCGTAAGTCAAGTCCAGGGTGAAAAAAAATCAGATTTCCCAGATACCGTGAGTCAAGTCCAGGGTGAAAAAAATCAGATTTTCCAGATACCATGAGTCATGTCCATGGTGAAAAAAATCTGATTTTTCTGATCCCGTGAGTCAAGTTCATTGTGAAAAAAATCAGATTTTCCAGATACCGTGAGTCATGTCCATGGTGAAAAAAATCAGATTTTCCTTATACCGTACGTCAAGTCCAGGGTGAAAAAAATCAGATTTTCCAGATACCGTGAGTCATGTCCATGGTGAAAAAAATCAGATTTTTCTGATACCGTGAGTAAAGTCCAGGGTGAAAAAAATCTGATTTTTTTGATCCCTTGAGTCAAGTTCAGGGTGAAAAAAATCAGATTTTTCTCATACTGTGAGTCAAGTCCAGGGTGAAAAAAATCTGATTTTTCTGATCCCGTGAGTCAAGTTCATGGTGAAAAAATCAGATTTTCCTTATACCGTATGTCAAGTCCAGGGTGAAAAAAATCAGATTTTCCAGATACCGTGAGTCATGTCCATGGTGAAAAAAATCAGATTTTTCTGATACCGTGAGTAAAGTCCAGGGTGAAAAAAATCAGATTTTTCTGATACTGTGAGTCAAGTCCATGGTGAAAAAAATCTGATTTTCCTTATACCGTGAGTAAAGTCCAGGGTGAAAAAAATCTGATTTTTTTGATCCCGTGAGTCAAGTTCAGGGTGAAAAAAATCAGATTTCCCAGATACCGTGAGTCATGTCCATGGTGAAAAAAATCAGATTTTTCTGATACCGTGAGTCAAGTCCAGGGTGAAAAAAATCAGATTTTTTTGATCCCGTAAGTCAAGTCCAGGGTGAAAAAAATCAGATTTCCCAGATACCGTGAGTCAAGTCCAGGGTGAAAAAAATCAGATTTTCCAGATACCATGAGTCATGTCCATGGTGAAAAAAATCTGATTTTTCTGATCCCGTGAGTCAAGTTCATTGTGAAAAAAATCAGATTTTCCAGATACCGTGAGTCATGTCCATGGTGAAAAAAATCAGATTTTCCTTATACCGTACGTCAAGTCCAGGGTGAAAAAAATCAGATTTTCCAGATACCGTGAGTCATGTCCATGGTGAAAAAAATCAGATTTTTCTGATACCGTGAGTAAAGTCCAGGGTGAAAAAAATCTGATTTTTTTGATCCCTTGAGTCAAGTTCAGGGTGAAAAAAATCAGATTTTTCTCATACTGTGAGTCAAGTCCAGGGTGAAAAAAATCTGATTTTTCTGATCCCGTGAGTCAAGTTCATGGTGAAAAAATCAGATTTTCCTTATACCGTATGTCAAGTCCAGGGTGAAAAAAATCAGATTTTCCAGATACCGTGAGTCATGTCCATGGTGAAAAAAATCAGATTTTTCTGATACCGTGAGTAAAGTCCAGGGTGAAAAAAATCAGATTTTTCTGATACTGTGAGTCAAGTCCATGGTGAAAAAAATCTGATTTTCCTTATACCGTGAGTAAAGTCCAGGGTGAAAAAAATCTGATTTTTTTGATCCCGTGAGTCAAGTTCAGGGTGAAAAAAATCAGATTTCCCAGATACCGTGAGTCATGTCCATGGTGAAAAAAATCAGATTTTTCTGATACCGTGAGTCAAGTCCAGGGTGAAAAAAATCAGATTTTCCAGATACCGTGAGTCATGTCCATGGTGAAAAAAATCTTATTTTTCTGATCCCGTGAGTCAAGTTCATTGTGAAAAAAATCTGATTTTCCAGATACCGTGAGTCATGTCCATTGTGAAAAAAATCAGATTTTTCTGATACCGTGAGTCAAGTCCAGGGTGAAAAAAATCAGATTTTCCAGATACCGTGAGTCATGTCCATGGTGAAAAAAATCTGAATTTTCTGATCCCGTGAGTCAAGTTCAGGGTGAAAAAAATCAGATTTTCCAGATACCGTGAGTCATGTCCATGGTGAAAAAAATCAGATTTTCCTTATACCGTGAGTAAAGTCCAGGGTGAAAAAAATCTGATTTTTTTGATCCCGTGAGTCAAGTTCAGGGTGAAAAAAATCTGATTTTTCTGATACTGTGAGTCACGTTCAGAGTGAAAAAAACCAGATTTTTCTGATACCGTGAGTCAAGTCCAGGGTGAAAAAAAATCAGATTTTCCAGATACCGTGAGTCATGTCCATGGTGAAAAAAATCAGATTTTTTTAATCCCGTAAGTCAAGTCCAGGGTGAAAAAAATCAGATTTCCCAGATACCATGAGTCATGTCCATGGTGAAAAAAATCAGATTTTTGTGATACCATGAGTCAAGTCCAGGTTGAAAAAAATCAGATTTTCCAGATACCGTGAGTAATGTCCATGGTGAAAAAAATCAGATTTTCCTTATACCGTGAGTAAAGTCCAGGGTGAAAAAAATCAGATTTTCCTTATACCGTGAGTAAAGTCCAGGGTGAAAAAAATCTGATTTTTTTGATCCCGTGAGTCAAGTTCAGGGTGAAAAAAATCTGATTTTTCTGATACTGTGAGTCAAGTTCAGAGTGAAAAAAATCAGATTTTTCTGATACCGTGAGTCAAGTCCAGGGTCAAAAAAATCAGATTTTCCAGATACTGTGAGTCATGTCCATGGTGAAAAAAATCTGATTTTCCTTATACCATGAGTAAAGTCCAGGGTGAAAAAAATCTGATTTTTTTGATCCCGTGAGTCAAGTCCAGGGTGAAAAAAAATCAGATTTTCCAGATACCGTGAGTCATGTCCATGGTGAAAAAAATCTGATTTTTCTGATCCCGTGAGTCAAGTTCAGGGTGAAAAAAATCAGATTTTTCTGATACCGTGAGTAAAGTCCAGGGTGAAAAAAATCTGATTTTTCTGATTCCGTGAGTCAAGTTCAGGGTGAAAATAATCAGATTTTTCTGATACCGTGAGTAAAGTCCAGGGTGAAAAAAATCTGATTTTTTTGATCCCGTGAGTCATGTCCATGGTGAAAAAAATCTGATTTTTCTGATCCCGTGAGTCAAGTTCATTGTGAAAAAAATCTGATTTTCCAGATACCGTGAGTCATGTCCATTGTGAAAAAAATCAGATTTTTCTGATACCGTGAGTCAAGTCCAGGGTGAAAAAAATCAGATTTTCCAGATACCGTGAGTCATGTCCATGGTGAAAAAAATCTGAATTTTCTGATCCCGTGAGTCAAGTTCAGGGTGAAAAAAATCAGATTTTCCAGATACCGTGAGTCATGTCCATGGTGAAAAAAATCAGATTTTCCTTATACCGTGAGTAAAGTCCAGGGTGAAAAAAATCTGATTTTTTTGATCCCGTGAGTCAAGTTCAGGGTGAAAAAAATCTGATTTTTCTGATACTGTGAGTCACGTTCAGAGTGAAAAAAACCAGATTTTTCTGATACTGTGAGTCAAGTCCATGGTGAAAAAAATCTGATTTTCCTTATACCGTGAGTAAAGTCCAGGGTGAAAAAAATCTGATTTTTTTGATCCCGTGAGTCAAGTTCAGGGTGAAAAAAATCAGATTTCCCAGATACCGTGAGTCATGTCCATGGTGAAAAAAATCAGATTTTTCTGATACCGTGAGTCAAGTCCAGGGTGAAAAAAATCAGATTTTCCAGATACCGTGAGTCATGTCCATGGTGAAAAAAATCTTATTTTTCTGATCCCGTGAGTCAAGTTCATTGTGAAAAAAATCTGATTTTCCAGATACCGTGAGTCATGTCCATTGTGAAAAAAATCAGATTTTTCTGATACCGTGAGTCAAGTCCAGGGTGAAAAAAATCAGATTTTCCAGATACCGTGAGTCATGTCCATGGTGAAAAAAATCTGAATTTTCTGATCCCGTGAGTCAAGTTCAGGGTGAAAAAAATCAGATTTTCCAGATACCGTGAGTCATGTCCATGGTGAAAAAAATCAGATTTTCCTTATACCGTGAGTAAAGTCCAGGGTGAAAAAAATCTGATTTTTTTGATCCCGTGAGTCAAGTTCAGGGTGAAAAAAATCTGATTTTTCTGATACTGTGAGTCACGTTCAGAGTGAAAAAAACCAGATTTTTCTGATACCGTGAGTCAAGTCCAGGGTGAAAAAAAATCAGATTTTCCAGATACCGTGAGTCATGTCCATGGTGAAAAAAATCAGATTTTTTTAATCCCGTAAATCAAGTCCAGGGTGAAAAAAATCAGATTTCCCAGATACCATGAGTCATGTCCATGGTGAAAAAAATCAGATTTTTGTGATACCATGAGTCAAGTCCAGGTTGAAAAAAATCAGATTTTCCAGATACCGTGAGTAATGTCCATGGTGAAAAAAATCAGATTTTCCTTATACCGTGAGTAAAGTCCAGGGTGAAAAAAATCAGATTTTCCTTATACCGTGAGTAAAGTCCAGGGTGAAAAAAATCTGATTTTTTTGATCCCGTGAGTCAAGTTCAGGGTGAAAAAAATCTGATTTTTCTGATACTGTGAGTCAAGTTCAGAGTGAAAAAAATCAGATTTTTCTGATACCGTGAGTCAAGTCCAGGGTCAAAAAAATCAGATTTTCCAGATACTGTGAGTCATGTCCATGGTGAAAAAAATCTGATTTTCCTTATACCATGAGTAAAGTCCAGGGTGAAAAAAATCTGATTTTTTTGATCCCGTGAGTCAAGTCCAGGGTGAAAAAAAATCAGATTTTCCAGATACCGTGAGTCATGTCCATGGTGAAAAAAATCTGATTTTTCTGATCCCGTGAGTCAAGTTCAGGGTGAAAAAAATCAGATTTTTCTGATACCGTGAGTAAAGTCCAGGGTGAAAAAAATCTGATTTTTCTGATTCCGTGAGTCAAGTTCAGGGTGAAAATAATCAGATTTTTCTGATACCGTGAGTAAAGTCCAGGGTGAAAAAAATCTGATTTTTTTGATCCCGTGAGTCATGTCCATGGTGAAAAAAATCTGATTTTTCTGATCCCGTGAGTCAAGTTCATTGTGAAAAAAATCTGATTTTCCAGATACCGTGAGTCATGTCCATTGTGAAAAAAATCAGATTTTTCTGATACCGTGAGTCAAGTCCAGGGTGAAAAAAATCAGATTTTCCAGATACCGTGAGTCATGTCCATGGTGAAAAAAATCTGAATTTTCTGATCCCGTGAGTCAAGTTCAGGGTGAAAAAAATCAGATTTTCCAGATACCGTGAGTCATGTCCATGGTGAAAAAAATCAGATTTTCCTTATACCGTGAGTAAAGTCCAGGGTGAAAAAAATCTGATTTTTTTGATCCCGTGAGTCAAGTTCAGGGTGAAAAAAATCTGATTTTTCTGATACTGTGAGTCACGTTCAGAGTGAAAAAAACCAGATTTTTCTGATACTGTGAGTCAAGTCCATGGTGAAAAAAATCTGATTTTCCTTATACCGTGAGTAAAGTCCAGGGTGAAAAAAATCTGATTTTTTTGATCCCGTGAGTCAAGTTCAGGGTGAAAAAAATCAGATTTCCCAGATACCGTGAGTCATGTCCATGGTGAAAAAAATCAGATTTTTCTGATACCGTGAGTCAAGTCCAGGGTGAAAAAAATCAGATTTTCCAGATACCGTGAGTCATGTCCATGGTGAAAAAAATCTTATTTTTCTGATCCCGTGAGTCAAGTTCATTGTGAAAAAAATCTGATTTTCCAGATACCGTGAGTCATGTCCATTGTGAAAAAAATCAGATTTTTCTGATACCGTGAGTCAAGTCCAGGGTGAAAAAAATCAGATTTTCCAGATACCGTGAGTCATGTCCATGGTGAAAAAAATCTGAATTTTCTGATCCCGTGAGTCAAGTTCAGGGTGAAAAAAATCAGATTTTCCAGATACCGTGAGTCATGTCCATGGTGAAAAAAATCAGATTTTCCTTATACCGTGAGTAAAGTCCAGGGTGAAAAAAATCTGATTTTTTTGATCCCGTGAGTCAAGTTCAGGGTGAAAAAAATCTGATTTTTCTGATACTGTGAGTCACGTTCAGAGTGAAAAAAACCATATTTTTCTGATACCGTGAGTCAAGTCCAGGGTGAAAAAAAATCAGATTTTCCAGATACCGTGAGTCATGTCCATGGTGAAAAAAATCAGATTTTTTTAATCCCGTAAGTCAAGTCCAGGGTGAAAAAAATCAGATTTCCCAGATACCATGAGTCATGTCCATGGTGAAAAAAATCAGATTTTTGTGATACCATGAGTCAAGTCCAGGTTGAAAAAAATCAGATTTTCCAGATACCGTGAGTAATGTCCATGGTGAAAAAAATCAGATTTTCCTTATACCGTGAGTAAAGTCCAGGGTGAAAAAAATCAGATTTTCCTTATACCGTGAGTAAAGTCCAGGGTGAAAAAAATCTGATTTTTTTGATCCCGTGAGTCAAGTTCAGGGTGAAAAAAATCTGATTTTTCTGATACTGTGAGTCAAGTTCAGAGTGAAAAAAATCAGATTTTTCTGATACCGTGAGTCAAGTCCAGGGTCAAAAAAATCAGATTTTCCAGATACTGTGAGTCATGTCCATGGTGAAAAAAATCTGATTTTCCTTATACCATGAGTAAAGTCCAGGGTGAAAAAAATCTGATTTTTTTGATCCCGTGAGTCAAGTCCAGGGTGAAAAAAAATCAGATTTTCCAGATACCGTGAGTCATGTCCATGGTGAAAAAAATCTGATTTTTCTGATCCCGTGAGTCAAGTTCAGGGTGAAAAAAATCAGATTTTTCTGATACCGTGAGTAAAGTCCAGGGTGAAAAAAATCTGATTTTTCTGATTCCGTGAGTCAAGTTCAGGGTGAAAATAATCAGATTTTTCTGATACCGTGAGTAAAGTCCAGGGTGAAAAAAATCTGATTTTTTTGATCCCGTGAGTCATGTCCATGGTGAAAAAAATCTGATTTTTCTGATCCCGTGAGTCAAGTTCATTGTGAAAAAAATCTGATTTTCCAGATACCGTGAGTCATGTCCATTGTGAAAAAAATCAGATTTTTCTGATACCGTGAGTCAAGTCCAGGGTGAAAAAAATCAGATTTTCCAGATACCGTGAGTCATGTCCATGGTGAAAAAAATCTGAATTTTCTGATCCCGTGAGTCAAGTTCAGGGTGAAAAAAATCAGATTTTCCAGATACCGTGAGTCATGTCCATGGTGAAAAAAATCAGATTTTCCTTATACCGTGAGTAAAGTCCAGGGTGAAAAAAATCTGATTTTTTTGATCCCGTGAGTCAAGTTCAGGGTGAAAAAAATCTGATTTTTCTGATACTGTGAGTCACGTTCAGAGTGAAAAAAACCAGATTTTTCTGATACCGTGAGTCAAGTCCAGGGTGAAAAAAAATCAGATTTTCCAGATACCGTGAGTCATGTCCATGGTGAAAAAAATCAGATTTTTTTGATCCCGTAAGTCAAGTCCAGGGTGAAAAAAATCAGATTTCCCAGATACCATGAGTCATGTCCATTGTGAAAAAAATCAGATTTTTGTGATACCATGAGTCAGGTCCAGGTTGAAAAAAATCAGATTTTCCAGATACCGTGAGTCATGTCCATGGTGAAAAAAATCAGATTTTCCTTATACCGTGAGTAAAGTCCAGGGTGAAAAAAATCAGATTTTCCTTATACCGTGAGTAAAGTCCAGGGTGAAAAAAATCTGATTTTTTTGATCCCGTGAGTCAAGTTCAGGGTGAAAAAAATCTGATTTTTCTGATACTGTGAGTCACGTTCACAGTGAAAAAAATCAGATTTTTCTGATACCGTGAGTCAAGTCCAGGGTGAAAAAAATCAGATTTTCCAGATACTGTGAGTCATGTCCATGGTGAAAAAAATCTGATTTTCCTTATACCATGAGTAAAGTCCAGGGTGAAAAAAATCTGATTTTTTTGATCCCGTGAGTCAAGTCCAGGGTGAAAAAAATCTGATTTTTCTGATCCCGTGAGTCAAGTTCATTGTGAAAAAAATCTGATTTTCCAGATACCGTGAGTCATGTCCATTGTGAAAAAAATCAGATTTTTCTGATACCGTGAGTCAAGTCCAGGGTGAAAAAAATCAGATTTTCCAGATACCGTGAGTCATGTCCATGGTGAAAAAAATCTGAATTTTCTGATCCCGTGAGTCAAGTTCAGGGTGAAAAAAATCAGATTTTCCAGATACCGTGAGTCATGTCCATGGTGAAAAAAATCTGATTTTCCTTATACCATGAGTAAAGTCCAGGGTGAAAAAAATCTGATTTTTTTGATCCCGTGAGTCAAGTCCAGGGTGAAAAAAATTCAGATTTTCCAGATACCGTGAGTCATGTCCATGGTGAAAAAAATCTGATTTTTCTGATCCCGTGAGTCAAGTTCAGGGTGAAAAAAATCAGATTTTTCTGATACCGTGAGTAAAGTCCAGGGTGAAAAAAATCTGATTTTTTTGATCCCGTGAGTCAAGTTCAGGGTGAAAAAAATCAGATTTCCCAGATACCGTGAGTCATGTCCATGGTGAAAAAAATCAGATTTTTCTGATACCGTGAGTCAAGTCCAGGGTGAAAAAAATCAGATTTTCCAGATACCGTGAGTCATGTCCATGGTGAAAAAAATCTTATTTTTCTGATCCCGTGAGTCAAGTTCATTGTGAAAAAAATCTGATTTTCCAGATACCGTGAGTCATGTCCATTGTGAAAAAAATCAGATTTTTCTGATACCGTGAGTCAAGTCCAGGGTGAAAAAAATCAGATTTTCCAGATACCGTGAGTCATGTCCATGGTGAAAAAAATCTGAATTTTCTGATCCCGTGAGTCAAGTTCAGGGTGAAAAAAATCAGATTTTCCAGATACCGTGAGTCATGTCCATGGTGAAAAAAATCAGATTTTCCTTATACCGTGAGTAAAGTCCAGGGTGAAAAAAATCTGATTTTTTTGATCCCGTGAGTCAAGTTCAGGGTGAAAAAAATCTGATTTTTCTGATACTGTGAGTCACGTTCAGAGTGAAAAAAACCAGATTTTTCTGATACCGTGAGTCAAGTCCAGGGTGAAAAAAAATCAGATTTTCCAGATACCGTGAGTCATGTCCATGGTGAAAAAAATCAGATTTTTTTGATCCCGTAAGTCAAGTCCAGGGTGAAAAAAATCAGATTTCCCAGATACCATGAGTCATGTCCATTGTGAAAAAAATCAGATTTTTGTGATACCATGAGTCAGGTCCAGGTTGAAAAAAATCAGATTTTCCAGATACCGTGAGTCATGTCCATGGTGAAAAAAATCAGATTTTCCTTATACCGTGAGTAAAGTCCAGGGTGAAAAAAATCAGATTTTCCTTATACCGTGAGTAAAGTCCAGGGTGAAAAAAATCTGATTTTTTTGATCCCGTGAGTCAAGTTCAGGGTGAAAAAAATCTGATTTTTCTGATACTGTGAGTCACGTTCACAGTGAAAAAAATCAGATTTTTCTGATACCGTGAGTCAAGTCCAGGGTGAAAAAAATCAGATTTTCCAGATACTGTGAGTCATGTCCATGGTGAAAAAAATCTGATTTTCCTTATACCATGAGTAAAGTCCAGGGTGAAAAAAATCTGATTTTTTTGATCCCGTGAGTCAAGTCCAGGGTGAAAAAAATCTGATTTTTCTGATCCCGTGAGTCAAGTTCATTGTGAAAAAAATCTGATTTTCCAGATACCGTGAGTCATGTCCATTGTGAAAAAAATCAGATTTTTCTGATACCGTGAGTCAAGTCCAGGGTGAAAAAAATCAGATTTTCCAGATACCGTGAGTCATGTCCATGGTGAAAAAAATCTGAATTTTCTGATCCCGTGAGTCAAGTTCAGGGTGAAAAAAATCAGATTTTCCAGATACCGTGAGTCATGTCCATGGTGAAAAAAATCTGATTTTCCTTATACCATGAGTAAAGTCCAGGGTGAAAAAAATCTGATTTTTTTGATCCCGTGAGTCAAGTCCAGGGTGAAAAAAATTCAGATTTTCCAGATACCGTGAGTCATGTCCATGGTGAAAAAAATCTGATTTTTCTGATCCCGTGAGTCAAGTTCAGGGTGAAAAAAATCAGATTTTTCTGATACCGTGAGTAAAGTCCAGGGTGAAAAAAATCTGATTTTTTTGATCCCGTGAGTCAAGTTCAGGGTGAAAAAAATCAGATTTCCCAGATACCGTGAGTCATGTCCATGGTGAAAAAAATCAGATTTTTCTGATACCGTGAGTCAAGTCCAGGGTGAAAAAAATCAGATTTTCCAGATACCGTGAGTCATGTCCATGGTGAAAAAAATCTGATTTTTCTGATCCCGTGAGTCAAGTTCATTGTGAAAAAAATCTGATTTTCCAGATACCGTGAGTCATGTCCATTGTGAAAAAAATCAGATTTTTCTGATACCGTGAGTCAAGTCCAGGGTGAAAAAAATCAGATTTTCCAGATACCGTGAGTCATGTCCATGGTGAAAAAAATCTGAATTTTCTGATCCCGTGAGTCAAGTTCAGGGTGAAAAAAATCAGATTTTCCAGATACCGTGAGTCATGTCCATGGTGAAAAAAATCAGATTTTCCTTATACCGTGAGTAAAGTCCAGGGTGAAAAAAATCTGATTTTTTTGATCCCGTGAGCCAAGTTCAGGGTGAAAAAAATCTGATTTTTCTGATACTGTGAGTCACGTTCAGAGTGAAAAAAACCAGATTTTTCTGATACCGTGAGTCAAGTCCAGGGTGAAAAAAAATCAGATTTTCCAGATACCGTGAGTCATGTCCATGGTGAAAAAAATCAGATTTTTTTGATCCCGTAAATCAAGTCCAGGGTGAAAAAAATCTGATTTTTTTGATCCCGTGAGCAAAGTTCAGGGTGAAAAAAATCTGATTTTTCTGATACTGTGAGTCAAGTTCAGAGTGAAAAAAATCAGATTTTTCTGATACCGTGAGTCAAGTCCAGGGTGAAAAAAAATCAGATTTTCCAGATACCGTGAGTCATGTCCATGGTGAAAAAAATCAGATTTTTTTGATCCCGTAAGTCAAGTCCAGGGTGAAAAAAATCAGATTTTCCAGATACCGTGAGTCAAGTTCAGGGTGAAAAAAATCAGATTTTCCTGATCCCGTGAGTCAAGTCCAGGGTGAAAAAATCAGATTTTCCTGATACCGTGAGTAAAGTCCAGGATGAAAAAAATCAGATTATCCTGATACCGTGAGTCAAGTTCAGGGTGAAAAAAATCAGATTTTTCTGATACCGTGAGTCAAGTCCAGGGTGAAAAAAATCAGATTTTCCAGATACCGTGAGTCATGTCCATCGTGAAAAAAATCAGATTTTTCTGATACCGTGAGTCAAGTCCAGGGTGAAAAAAATCAGATTTTTCTGATCCCGTGAGTCAAGTTCAGGGTGAAAAAAACCAGATTTTTCTGATACTGTGAGTCAAGTCCAGGGTGAAAAAAATCAGATTTTTCTGATACCGTGAATCATGTCCATGGTGAAAAAAATCAGATTTTTCTGATACTGTGAGTCAAGTCCAGGATGAAAAAAATCTGATTTTTCTGATCCCGTGAGTCATGTCCATGGTGAAAAAAATCAGATTTTCCTTATACCGTGAGTAAAGTCTAGGATGAAAAAAATCAGATTTTCCAGATACCGTGAGTCATGTCCATGGTGAAAAAAATCAGATTTTTCTGATACCGTGAGTAAAGTCCAGGGTGAAAAAAATCTGATTTTTTTGATCCCGTGAGCCAAGTTCAGGGTGAAAAAAATCTGATTTTTCTGATACTGTGAGTCAAGTTCAGAGTGAAAAAAATCAGATTTTTCTGATACCGTGAGTCAAGTCCAGGGTGAAAAAAAATCAGATTTTCCAGATACCGTGAGTCATGTCCATGGTGAAAAAAATCAGATTTTTTTGATCCCGTAAGTCAAGTCCAGGGTGAAAAAAATCTGATTTTTTTGATCCCGTGAGCCAAGTTCAGGGTGAAAAAAATCTGATTTTTCTGATACTGTGAGTCAAGTTCAGAGTGAAAAAAATCAGATTTTTCTGATACCGTGAGTCAAGTCCAGGGTGAAAAAAATCAGATTTTCCAGATACCGTGAGTCATGTCCATGGTGAAAAAAATCAGATTTTTTTGATCCCGTAAGTCAAGTCCAGGGTGAAAAAAATCAGATTTTCCAGATACCGTGAGTCAAGTTCAGGGTGAAAAAAATCAGATTTTCCTGATCCCGTGAGTCAAGTCCAGGGTGAAAAAACCAGATTTTCCTGATACCGTGAGTAAAGTCCAGGATGAAAAAAATCAGATTTTTCTGATACCGTGAGTCAAGTCCAGGGTGAAAAAAATCAGATTTTCTAGATACCGTGAGTCATGTCCATCGTGAAAAAAATTAGATTTTTCTGATACCGTGAGTCAAGTCCAGGGTGAAAAAAATCAGATTTTTCTGATCCCGTGAGTCAAGTTCAGGGTGAAAAAAACCAGATTTTTCTGATACTGTGAGTCAAGTCTAGGGTGAAAAAAAACCAGATTTTTCTGATACCGTGAATCATGTCCATGGTGAAAAAAATCAGATTTTTCTGATACTGTGAGTCAAGTCCAGGATGAAAAAAATCTGATTTTTCTGATCCCGTGAGTCATGTCCATGGTGAAAAAAATCAGATTTTCCTTATACCATGTGTCAAGTCCAGGGTGAAAAAAATCAGATTTTCCAGATACCGTGAGTCATGTCCAGGGTGAAAAAAATCAGATTTTTCTGATACCATGAGTCAAGTCCAGGGTGAAAAAATCAGATTTTCCTGATACCGTGAGTAAAGTCCAGGATGAAAAAATCAGATTATCCTGATACCGTGAGTCAAGTCCAGGATGAAAAAAATCAGATTTTTCTGATACCGTGAGTCAAGTCCAGGGTGAAAAAAATCCCATTTTTCTGATACCGTGAGTCAAGTCTAGGGTGAAAAAAATCAGATTTTTCCAATACCGTGAGTCAAGTCCAGGGTGAAAAAAATCAGATTTTCCTGATACTGTGAGTAAAGTCCAGGATGAAAAAAACCAGATTTTCCTGATACCGTGAGTCAAGTCCAGGGTGAAAAAAATCCGATTTTCCAGATACCCTGAGTCATGTCCATGGTGAAAAAAATCAGATTTTTCTGATACCGTGAGTAAAGTCCAGGATGAAAAAATCCGATTTTTCTGACACGTGAGAAAAGTCCATGATGAAAAAAAATCAGATTTTCCTGATACCGTGAGTCAAGTCCAGGGTGAAAAAAATCTGATTTTTTTGATCCCGTGAGTCAAGTTCAGGGTGAAAAAAATCTGATTTTTCTGATACTGTGAGTCAAGTTCAGAGTGAAAAAAATCTGATTTTTCTGATACCGTGAGTCAAGTCCAGGGTGAAAAAAATCAGATTTTCCAGATACCGTGAGTCATGTCCATGGTGAAAAAAATCAGATTTTTTTGATCCCGTAAGTCAAGTCCAGGGTGAAAAAAATCAGATTTCCCAGATACCATGAGTCATGTCCATTGTGAAAAAAATCAGATTTTTCTGATACCGTGAGTCAAGTCCAGGGTGAAAAAAATCAGATTCTCCAGATACCGTGAGTCATGTCCATGGTGAAAAAAATCTGATTTTTCTGATCCCGTGTGTCAAGTTCAGGGTGAAAAAAAATCAGATTTTCCAGATACCTTGAGTCATGTCCATGGTGAAAAAAAATCAGATTTCCCAGATACCGTGAGTCATGTCCATGGTGAAAAAAATCAGATTTTTCTAATCCCGTGAGTCAAGTTCAGGGTGAAAAAAATCAGATTTTTCTGATACCGTGAGTCATGTCCATGGTGAAAAAAATCAGATTTTTCTGATACTGTTAGTCAAGTCCAGGGTGAAAAAAATCTGATTTTTCTGATCCCATGAGTCAAGTTCATGGTGAAAAAAATCAGATTTTCCTTATACCGTATGTCAAGTCCAGGGTGAAAAAAATCAGATTTTCCAGATACCGTGAGTCATGTCCATGGTGAAAAAAATCAGATTTTTCTGATACCGTGAGTAAAGTCCAGGGTGAAAAAAATCTGATTTTTTTGATCCCGTGAGTCAAGTTCAGGGTGAAAAAAATCAGATTTTTCTGATAACGTGAGTCAAGTCCAGGGTGAAAAAAAATCAGATTTTCCAGATACCGTGAGTCATGTCCATGGTGAAAAAAATCAGATTTTTTTGATCCCGTAAGTCAAGTCCAGAGTGAAAAAAAATCAGATTTTCCAGATACCGTGAGTCATGTCCATGGTGAAAAAAATCAGATTTTCCTTATACCGTATGTCAAGTCCAGGGTGAAAAAAATCTGATTTTCCAGATACCGTGAGTCATGTCCATGGTGAAAAAAATCAGATTTTTCTGACACCGTGAGTAAAGTCCAGGGTGAAAAAAATCTGATTTTTTTTATCCCGTGAGTCAAGTTCAGGGTGAAAAAAATCAGATTTTTCTGATACTGTGAGTCAAGTCCAGGGTGAAAAAAAATCAGATTTTCCAGATACCGTGAGTCATGTCCATGGTGAAAAAAATCAGATTTTTTTGATCCCGTAAATCAAGTCCAGGGTGAAAAAAATCAGATTTCCCAGATACCATGAGTCATGTCCATTGTGAAAAAAATCAGATTTTTCTGATACCGTGAGTCAAGTCCAGGGTGAAAAAAATCAGATTCTCCAGATACCGTGAGTCATGTCCATGGTGAAAAAAATCTGATTTTTCTGATCCCGTGTGTCAAGTTCAGGGTGAAAAAAATCAGATTTTCCAGATACCGTGAGTCATGTCCATGGTGAAAAAAAATCAGATTTCCCAGATACCGTGAGTCATGTCCATGGTGAAAAAAATCAGATTTTTCTGATCCCGTGAGTCAAGTTCAGGGTGAAAAAAATCAGATTTTTCTGATACCGTGAGTTATGTCCATGGTGAAAAAAATCAGATTTTTCTGATACTGTGAGTCAAGTCCAGGGTGAAAAAAATCTGATTTTTCTGATCCCATGAGTCAAGTTCATGGTGAAAAAAATCAGATTTTCCTTATACCGTATGTCAAGTCCAGGGTGAAAAAAATCAGATTTTCCAGATACCATGAGTCATGTCCATGGTGAAAAAAATCAGATTTTTCTGATACCGTGAGTAAAGTCCAGGGTGAAAAAAATCTGATTTTCCTTATACCGTGAGTCAAGTCCAGGGTGAAAAAAATCTGATTTTTTTGATCCCGTGAGTCAAGTTCAGGGTGAAAAAAATCTGATTTTTTTGATCCCGTGAGTCAAGTTCAGGGTGAAAAAAATCAGATTTTTCTGATACCATGAGTCAAGTCCAGGGTGAAAAAAAATCAGATTTTCCAGATACCGTGAGTCATGTCCATGGTGAAAAAAATTAGATTTTTTTGATCCCGTAAGTCAAGTCCAGGGTGAAAAAAATCAGATTTCCCAGATACCATGAGTCATGTCCATTGTGAAAAAAAATCAGATTTTTCAGATACCGTGAGTCAAGTCCAGGGTGAAAACAATCAGATTCTCCAGATACCGTGAGTCATGTCCATGGTGAAAAAATATCAGATTTTTTTGATCCTGTAAGTCAAGTCCAGGGTGAAAAAAATCAGATTTCCCAGATACCATGAGTCATGTCCATTGTGAAAAAAATCAGATTTTTGTGATACCATGAGTCAGGTCCAGGTTGAAAAAAATCAGATTTTCCAGATACCGTGAGTCATGTCCATGGTGAAAAAAATCAGATTTTCCTTATACCGTGAGTAAAGTCCAGGGTGAAAAAAATCAGATTTTCCTTATACCGTGAGTAAAGTCCAGGGTGAAAAAAATCAGATTTTTTTGATCCCGTGAGCCAAGTTCAGGGTGAAAAAAATCTGATTTTTCTGATACCGTGAGTCAAGTCCAGGGTGAAAAAAATCAGATTTTCCAGATACCGTGAGTCATGTGCATGGTGAAAAAAATCTGATTTTTCTGATCCCATGAGTCAAGTTCATTGTGAAAAAAATCAGATTTTCCAGATACCGTGAGTCATGTCCATGGTGAAAAAAATCAGATTTTTCTTATACCGTGAGTAAAGTCCAGGGTGAAAAAAATCAGATTTTCCAGATACCGTGAGTCATGTCCATGGTGAAAAAAATCAGATTTTTCTGATACCGTGAGTAAAGTCCAGGGTGAAAAAAATCTGATTTTTTTGATCCCGTGAGCCAAGTTCAGGGTGAAAAAAATCTGATTTTTCTGATACTGTGAGTCAAGTTCAGAGTGAAAAAAATCAGATTTTTCTGATACCGTGAGTCAAGTCCAGGGTGAAAAAAATCAGATTTCCCAGATACCATGAGTCATGTCCATTGTGAAAAAAATCAGATTTTTCTGATACCGTGAGTCAAGTCCAGGGTGAAAAAAATCAGATTCTCCAGATACCGTGAGTCATGTCCATGGTGAAAAAAATCTGATTTTTCTGATCCCGTGTGTCAAGTTCAGGGTGAAAAAAAATCAGATTTTCCAGATACCTTGAGTCATGTCCATGGTGAAAAAAAATCAGATTTCCCAGATACCGTGAGTCATGTCCATGGTGAAAAAAATCAGATTTTTCTAATCCCGTGAGTCAAGTTCAGGGTGAAAAAAATCAGATTTTTCTGATACCGTGAGTCATGTCCATGGTGAAAAAAATCAGATTTTTCTGATACTGTTAGTCAAGTCCAGGGTGAAAAAAATCTGATTTTTCTGATCCCATGAGTCAAGTTCATGGTGAAAAAAATCAGATTTTCCTTATACCGTATGTCAAGTCCAGGGTGAAAAAAATCAGATTTTCCAGATACCGTGAGTCATGTCCATGGTGAAAAAAATCAGATTTTTCTGATACCGTGAGTAAAGTCCAGGGTGAAAAAAATCTGATTTTTTTGATCCCGTGAGTCAAGTTCAGGGTGAAAAAAATCAGATTTTTCTGATAACGTGAGTCAAGTCCAGGGTGAAAAAAAATCAGATTTTCCAGATACCGTGAGTCATGTCCATGGTGAAAAAAATCAGATTTTTTTGATCCCGTAAGTCAAGTCCAGAGTGAAAAAAAATCAGATTTTCCAGATACCGTGAGTCATGTCCATGGTGAAAAAAATCAGATTTTCCTTATACCGTATGTCAAGTCCAGGGTGAAAAAAATCTGATTTTCCAGATACCGTGAGTCATGTCCATGGTGAAAAAAATCAGATTTTTCTGACACCGTGAGTAAAGTCCAGGGTGAAAAAAATCTGATTTTTTTTATCCCGTGAGTCAAGTTCAGGGTGAAAAAAATCAGATTTTTCTGATACTGTGAGTCAAGTCCAGGGTGAAAAAAAATCAGATTTTCCAGATACCGTGAGTCATGTCCATGGTGAAAAAAATCAGATTTTTTTGATCCCGTAAATCAAGTCCAGGGTGAAAAAAATCAGATTTCCCAGATACCATGAGTCATGTCCATTGTGAAAAAAATCAGATTTTTCTGATACCGTGAGTCAAGTCCAGGGTGAAAAAAATCAGATTCTCCAGATACCGTGAGTCATGTCCATGGTGAAAAAAATCTGATTTTTCTGATCCCGTGTGTCAAGTTCAGGGTGAAAAAAATCAGATTTTCCAGATACCGTGAGTCATGTCCATGGTGAAAAAAAATCAGATTTCCCAGATACCGTGAGTCATGTCCATGGTGAAAAAAATCAGATTTTTCTGATCCCGTGAGTCAAGTTCAGGGTGAAAAAAATCAGATTTTTCTGATACCGTGAGTTATGTCCATGGTGAAAAAAATCAGATTTTTCTGATACTGTGAGTCAAGTCCAGGGTGAAAAAAATCTGATTTTTCTGATCCCATGAGTCAAGTTCATGGTGAAAAAAATCAGATTTTCCTTATACCGTATGTCAAGTCCAGGGTGAAAAAAATCAGATTTTCCAGATACCATGAGTCATGTCCATGGTGAAAAAAATCAGATTTTTCTGATACCGTGAGTAAAGTCCAGGGTGAAAAAAATCTGATTTTCCTTATACCGTGAGTCAAGTCCAGGGTGAAAAAAATCTGATTTTTTTGATCCCGTGAGTCAAGTTCAGGGTGAAAAAAATCTGATTTTTTTGATCCCGTGAGTCAAGTTCAGGGTGAAAAAAATCAGATTTTTCTGATACCATGAGTCAAGTCCAGGGTGAAAAAAAATCAGATTTTCCAGATACCGTGAGTCATGTCCATGGTGAAAAAAATTAGATTTTTTTGATCCCGTAAGTCAAGTCCAGGGTGAAAAAAATCAGATTTCCCAGATACCATGAGTCATGTCCATTGTGAAAAAAAATCAGATTTTTCAGATACCGTGAGTCAAGTCCAGGGTGAAAACAATCAGATTCTCCAGATACCGTGAGTCATGTCCATGGTGAAAAAATATCAGATTTTTTTGATCCTGTAAGTCAAGTCCAGGGTGAAAAAAATCAGATTTCCCAGATACCATGAGTCATGTCCATTGTGAAAAAAATCAGATTTTTGTGATACCATGAGTCAGGTCCAGGTTGAAAAAAATCAGATTTTCCAGATACCGTGAGTCATGTCCATGGTGAAAAAAATCAGATTTTCCTTATACCGTGAGTAAAGTCCAGGGTGAAAAAAATCAGATTTTCCTTATACCGTGAGTAAAGTCCAGGGTGAAAAAAATCAGATTTTTTTGATCCCGTGAGCCAAGTTCAGGGTGAAAAAAATCTGATTTTTCTGATACCGTGAGTCAAGTCCAGGGTGAAAAAAATCAGATTTTCCAGATACCGTGAGTCATGTGCATGGTGAAAAAAATCTGATTTTTCTGATCCCATGAGTCAAGTTCATTGTGAAAAAAATCAGATTTTCCAGATACCGTGAGTCATGTCCATGGTGAAAAAAATCAGATTTTTCTTATACCGTGAGTAAAGTCCAGGGTGAAAAAAATCAGATTTTCCAGATACCGTGAGTCATGTCCATGGTGAAAAAAATCAGATTTTTCTGATACCGTGAGTAAAGTCCAGGGTGAAAAAAATCTGATTTTTTTGATCCCGTGAGCCAAGTTCAGGGTGAAAAAAATCTGATTTTTCTGATACTGTGAGTCAAGTTCAGAGTGAAAAAAATCAGATTTTTCTGATACCGTGAGTCAAGTCCAGGGTGAAAAAAAATCAGATTTTCCAGATACCGTGAGTCATGTCCATGGTGAAAAAAATCAGATTTTTTTGATCCCGTAAGTCAAGTCCAGGGTGAAAAAAATCAGATTTCCCAGATACCGTGAGTCAAGTCCAGGGTGAAAAAAATCAGATTTTCCAGATACCATGAGTCATGTCCATGGTGAAAAAAATCTGATTTTTCTGATCCCGTGAGTCAAGTTCATTGTGAAAAAAATCAGATTTTCCAGATACCGTGAGTCATGTCCATGGTGAAAAAAATCAGATTTTCCTTATACCGTACGTCAAGTCCAGGGTGAAAAAAATCAGATTTTCCAGATACCGTGTGTCATGTCCATGGTGAAAAAAATCAGATTTTTCTGATACCGTGAGTAAAGTCCAGGGTGAAAAAAATCTGATTTTTTTGATCCCTTGAGTCAAGTTCAGGGTGAAAAAAATCAGATTTTTCTCATACTGTGAGTCAAGTCCAGGGTGAAAAAAATCTGATTTTTCTGATCCCGTGAGTCAAGTTCATGGTGAAAAAATCAGATTTTCCTTATACCGTATGTCAAGTCCAGGGTGAAAAAAATCAGATTTTCCAGATACCGTGAGTCATGTCCATGGTGAAAAAAATCAGATTTTTCTGATACCGTGAGTAAAGTCCAGGGTGAAAAAAATCAGATTTTTCTGATACTGTGAGTCAAGTCCATGGTGAAAAAAATCTGATTTTCCTTATACCGTGAGTAAAGTCCAGGGTGAAAAAAATCTGATTTTTTTGATCCCGTGAGTCAAGTTCAGGGTGAAAAAAATCAGATTTCCCAGATACCGTGAGTCATGTCCATGGTGAAAAAAATCAGATTTTTCTGATACCGTGAGTCAAGTCCAGGGTGAAAAAAATCAGATTTTCCAGATACCGTGAGTCATGTCCATGGTGAAAAAAATCTTATTTTTCTGATCCCGTGAGTCAAGTTCATTGTGAAAAAAATCTGATTTTCCAGATACCGTGAGTCATGTCCATTGTGAAAAAAATCAGATTTTTCTGATACCGTGAGTCAAGTCCAGGGTGAAAAAAATCAGATTTTCCAGATACCGTGAGTCATGTCCATGGTGAAAAAAATCTGAATTTTCTGATCCCGTGAGTCAAGTTCAGGGTGAAAAAAATCAGATTTTCCAGATACCGTGAGTCATGTCCATGGTGAAAAAAATCAGATTTTCCTTATACCGTGAGTAAAGTCCAGGGTGAAAAAAATCTGATTTTTTTGATCCCGTGAGTCAAGTTCAGGGTGAAAAAAATCTGATTTTTCTGATACTGTGAGTCACGTTCAGAGTGAAAAAAACCAGATTTTTCTGATACCGTGAGTCAAGTCCAGGGTGAAAAAAAATCAGATTTTCCAGATACCGTGAGTCATGTCCATGGTGAAAAAAATCAGATTTTTTTGATCCCGTAAGTCAAGTCCAGGGTGAAAAAAATCAGATTTCCCAGATACCATGAGTCATGTCCATGGTGAAAAAAAATCAGATTTTTGTGATACCATGAGTCAAGTCCAGGTTGAAAAAAATCAGATTTTCCAGATACCGTGAGTAATGTCCATGGTGAAAAAAATCAGATTTTCCTTATACCGTGAGTAAAGTCCAGGGTGAAAAAAATCAGATTTTCCTTATACCGTGAGTAAAGTCCAGGGTGAAAAAAATCTGATTTTTTTGATCCCGTGAGTCAAGTTCAGGGTGAAAAAAATCTGATTTTTCTGATACTGTGAGTCAAGTTCAGAGTGAAAAAAATCAGATTTTTCTGATACCGTGAGTCAAGTCCAGGGTGAAAAAAATCAGATTTTCCAGATACTGTGAGTCATGTCCATGGTGAAAAAAATCTGATTTTCCTTATACCATGAGTAAAGTCCAGGGTGAAAAAAATCTGATTTTTTTGATCCCGTGAGTCAAGTCCAGGGTGAAAAAAAATCAGATTTTCCAGATACCGTGAGTCATGTCCATGGTGAAAAAAATCTGATTTTTCTGATCCCGTGAGTCAAGTTCAGGGTGAAAAAAATCAGATTTTTCTGATACCGTGAGTAAAGTCCAGGGTGAAAATAATCAGATTTTTCTGATACCGTGAGTAAAGTCTAGGGTGAAAAAAATCTGATTTTCCTTATACCATGAGTAAAGTCCAGGGTGAAAAAAATCTGATTTTTTTGATCCCGTGAGTCAAGTCCAGGGTGAAAAAAAATCAGATTTTCCAGATACCGTGAGTCATGTCCATGGTGAAAAAAATCTGATTTTTCTGATCCCGTGAGTCAAGTTCAGGGTGAAAAAAATCAGATTTTTCTGATCCCGTGAGTCAAGTTCAGGGTGAAAATAATCAGATTTTTCTGATACCGTGAGTAAAGTCCAGGGTGAAAAAAATCTGATTTTTTTGATCCCATGAGTCATGTCCATGGTGAAAAAAATCTGATTTTTCTGATCCCGTGAGTCAAGTTCATTGTGAAAAAAATCTGATTTTCCAGATACCGTGAGTCATGTCCATTGTGAAAAAAATCAGATTTTTCTGATACCGTGAGTCAAGTCCAGGGTGAAAAAAATCAGATTTTCCAGATACCGTGAGTCATGTCCATGGTGAAAAAAATCTGAATTTTCTGATCCCGTGAGTCAAGTTCAGGGTGAAAAAAATCAGATTTTCCAGATACCGTGAGTCATGTCCATGGTGAAAAAAATCAGATTTTCCTTATACCGTGAGTAAAGTCCAGGGTGAAAAAAATCTGATTTTTTTGATCCCATGAGTCAAGTTCAGGGTGAAAAAAATCTGATTTTTCTGATACTGTGAGTCAGGTTCAGAGTGAAAAAAACCAGATTTTTCTGATACCGTGAGTCAAGTCCAGGGTGAAAAAAAATCAGATTTTCCAGATACCGTGAGTCATGTCCATGGTGAAAAAAATCAGATTTTTTTGATCCCGTAAGTCAAGTCCAGGGTGAAAAAAATCAGATTTCCCAGATACCATGAGTCATGTCCATTGTGAAAAAAATCAGATTTTTGTGATACCATGAGTCAGGTCCAGGTTGAAAAAAATCAGATTTTCCAGATACCGTGAGTCATGTCCATGGTGAAAAAAATCAGATTTTCCTTATACCGTGAGTAAAGTCCAGGGTGAAAAAAATCAGATTTTCCTTATACCGTGAGTAAAGTCCAGGGTGAAAAAAATCAGATTTTTTTGATCCCGTGAGTCAAGTTCAGGGTGAAAAAAATCTGATTTTTCTGATACCGTGAGTCACGTTCACAGTGAAAAAAATCAGATTTTTCTGATACCGTGAGTCAAGTCCAGGGTGAAAAAAATCAGATTTTCCAGATACTGTGAGTCATGTCCATGGTGAAAAAAATCTGATTTTCCTTATACCATGAGTAAAGTCCAGGGTGAAAAAAATCTGTTTTTTTTGATCCCGTGAGTCAAGTCCAGGGTGAAAAAAATTCAGATTTTCCAGATACCGTGAGTCATGTCCATGGTGAAAAAAATCTGATTTTTCTGATACCGTGAGTCAAGTCCAGGGTGAAAAAAATCAGATTTTCCAGATACCGTGAGTCATGTCCATGGTGAAAAAAATCTGATTTTTCTGATCCCGTGAGTCAAGTTCATTGTGAAAAAAATCTGATTTTCCAGATACCGTGAGTCATGTCCATTGTGAAAAAAATCAGATTTTTCTGATACCGTGAGTCAAGTCCAGGGTGAAAAAAATCAGATTTTCCAGATACCGTGAGTCATGTCCATGGTGAAAAAAATCTGAATTTTCTGATCCCGTGAGTCAAGTTCAGGGTGAAAAAAATCAGATTTTCCAGATACCGTGAGTCATGTCCATGGTGAAAAAAATCTGATTTTCCTTATACCATGAGTAAAGTCCAGGGTGAAAAAAATCTGATTTTTTTGATCCCGTGAGTCAAGTCCAGGGTGAAAAAAATTCAGATTTTCCAGATACCGTGAGTCATGTCCATGGTGAAAAAAATCTGATTTTTCTGATCCCGTGAGTCAAGTTCAGGGTGAAAAAAATCAGATTTTTCTGATACCGTGAGTAAAGTCCAGGGTGAAAAAAATCTGATTTTTTTGATCCCGTGAGTCAAGTTCAGGGTGAAAAAAATCAGATTTCCCAGATACCGTGAGTCATGTCCATGGTGAAAAAAATCAGATTTTTCTGATACCGTGAGTCAAGTCCAGGGTGAAAAAAATCAGATTTTCCAGATACCGTGAGTCATGTCCATGGTGAAAAAAATCTGATTTTTCTGATCCCGTGAGTCAAGTTCATTGTGAAAAAAATCTGATTTTCCAGATACCGTGAGTCATGTCCATTGTGAAAAAAATCAGATTTTTCTGATACCGTGAGTCAAGTCCAGGGTGAAAAAAATCAGATTTTCCAGATACCGTGAGTCATGTCCATGGTGAAAAAAATCTGAATTTTCTGATCCCGTGAGTCAAGTTCACGGTGAAAAAAATCAGATTTTCCAGATACCGTGAGTCATGTCCATGGTGAAAAAAATCAGATTTTCCTTATACCGTGAGTAAAGTCCAGGGTGAAAAAAATCTGATTTTTTTGATCCCGTGAGTCAAGTTCAGGGTGAAAAAAATCTGATTTTTCTGATACTGTGAGTCACGTTCAGAGTGAAAAAAACCAGATTTTTCTGATACCGTGAGTCAAGTCCAGGGTGAAAAAAAATCAGATTTTCCAGATACCGTGAGTCATGTCCATGGTGAAAAAAATCAGATTTTTTTGATCCCGTGAGTCATGTCCATGGTGAAAAAAATCAGATTTTTGTGATACCATGAGTCAAGTCCAGGTTGAAAAAAATCAGATTTTCCAGATACCGTGAGTAATGTCCATAGTGAAAAAAATCAGATTTTCCTTATACCGTGAGTAAAGTCCAGGGTGAAAAAAATCAGATTTTCCTTATACCGTGAGTAAAGTCCAGGGTGAAAAAAATCTGATTTTTTTCATCCCGTGAGTCAAGTTCAGGGTGAAAAAAATCTGATTTTTCTGATACTGTGAGTCAAGTTCAGAGTGAAAAAAATCAGATTTTTCTGATACCGTGAGTCAAGTCCAGGGTGAAAAAAATCAGATTTTCCAGATACTGTGAGTCATGTCCATGGTGAAAAAAATCTGATTTTCCTTATACCATGAGTAAAGTCCAGGGTGAAAAAAATCTGATTTTTTTGATCCCGTGAGTCAAGTCCAGGGTGAAAAAAAATCAGATTTTCCAGAAACCGTGAGTCATGTCCATGGTGAAAAAAATCTGATTTTTCTGATCCCGTGAGTCAAGTTCAGGGTGAAAAAAATCAGATTTTTCTGATACCGTGAGTAAAGTCCAGGGTGAAAAAAATCTGATTTTTCTGATCCCGTGAGTCAAGTTCAGGGTGAAAATAATCAGATTTTTCTGATACCGTGAGTAAAGTCCAGGGTGAAAAAAATCTGATTTTTTTGATCCCGTGAGTCAAGTTCAGGGTGAAAAAAATCTGATTTTTCTGATACTGTGAGTCAAGTTCAGAGTGAAAAAAATCAGATTTTTCTGATACCGTGAGTCAAGTCCAGGGTGAAAAAAAAATCAGATTTTCCAGATTCCGTGAGTCATGTCCATGGTGAAAAAAATCAGATTTTTTTGATCCCGTAAGTCAAGTCCAGGGTGAAAAAAATCAGATTTCCCAGATACCGTGAGACATGTCCATGGTGAAAAAAATCAGATTTTTCTGATACTGTGAGTCAAGTCCAGGGTGAAAAAAATCTGATTTTCCAGATACCGTGAGTCATGACCATGGTGAAAAAAATCTGATTTTTCTGATCCCATGAGTCAAGTTCATTGTGAAAAAAATCAGATTTTCCAGATACCGTGAGTCATGTCCATGGTGAAAAAAATCAGATTTTCCTTATACCGTACGTCAAGTCCAGGGTGAAAAAAATCAGATTTTCCAGGTACCGTGAGTCATGTCCATGGTGAAAAAAATCAGATTTTTCTGATACCGTGAGTAAAGTCCAGGGTGAAAAAAATCTGATTTTTTTGATCCCGTGTGTCAAGTTCAGGGTGAAAAAAATCAGATTTTTCTGATAATGTGAGTCAAGTCCAGGGTGAAAAAAATCTGATTTTTCTGATCCTGTGAGTCAAGTTCATGGTGAAAAAATCAGATTTTCCTTATACCATGAGTAAAGTCCAGGGTGAAAAAAATCTGATTTTTTTGATCCCGTGAGTCAAGTCCAGGGTGAAAAAAAATCAGATTTTCCAGAAACCGTGAGTCATGTCCATGGTGAAAAAAATCTGATTTTTCTGATCCCGTGAGTCAAGTTCAGGGTGAAAAAAATCAGATTTTTCTGATACCGTGAGTAAAGTCCAGGGTGAAAAAAATCTGATTTTTCTGATCCCGTGAGTCAAGTTCAGGGTGAAAATAATCAGATTTTTCTGATACCGTGAGTAAAGTCCAGGGTGAAAAAAATCTGATTTTTTTGATCCCGTGAGTCAAGTTCAGGGTGAAAAAAATCTGATTTTTCTGATACTGTGAGTCAAGTTCAGAGTGAAAAAAATCAGATTTTTCTGATACCGTGAGTCAAGTCCAGGGTGAAAAAAATCAGATTTTTTTGATCCCGTACGTCAAGTCCAGGGTGAAAAAAATCAGATTTCCCAGATACCGTGAGACATGTCCATGGTGAAAAAAATCAGATTTTTCTGATACTGTGAGTCAAGTCCAGGGTGAAAAAAATCAGATTTTTCTGATACTGTGAGTCAAGTTCAGAGTGAAAAAAATCAGATTTTTCTGATACCGTGAGTCATGTCCATGGTGAAAAAAATCAGATTTTTTTGATCCCGTACGTCAAGTCCAGGGTGAAAAAAATCAGATTTCCCAGATACCGTGAGACATGTCCATGGTGAAAAAAATCAGATTTTTCTGATACTGTGAGTCAAGTCCAGGGTGAAAAAAATCTGATTTTCCAGATACCGTGAGTCATGACCATGGTGAAAAAAATCTGATTTTTCTGATCCCATGAGTCAAGTTCATTGTGAAAAAAATCAGATTTTCCAGATACCGTGAGTCATGTCCATGGTGAAAAAAATCAGATTTTCCTTATACCGTACGTCAAGTCCAGGGTGAAAAAAATCAGATTTTCCAGGTACCGTGAGTCATGTCCATGGTGAAAAAAATCAGATTTTTCTGATACCGTGAGTAAAGTCCAGGGTGAAAAAAATCTGATTTTTTTGATCCCGTGTGTCAAGTTCAGGGTGAAAAAAATCAGATTTTTCTGATAATGTGAGTCAAGTCCAGGGTGAAAAAAATCTGATTTTTCTGATCCTGTGAGTCAAGTTCATGGTGAAAAAATCAGATTTTCCTTATACCGTATGTCAAGTCCAGGGTGAAAAAAATCAGATTTTCCAGATACCGTGAGTCATGTCCATGGTGAAAAAAATCAGATTTTTCTGATACCGTGAGTAAAGTCCAGGGTGAAAAAAATCAGATTTTCCAGATACCGTGAGTCATGTCCATGGTGAAAAAAATCAGATTTTTCTGATACCGTGAATCAAGGCCAGGGTGAAAAAAATCAGATTTTTCTGATACTGTGAGTCAAGTCCAGGGTGAAAAAAATCTGATTTTTCTGATCCCGAGTCAAGTTCATGGTGAAAAAAATCAGATTTTTTTGATCCCGTAAGTCAAGTCCAGGGTGAAAAAAATCAGATTTCCCAGATACCGTGAGTCATGTCCATGGTGAAAAAAATCAGATTTTTCTGATACCGTGAGTCAAGTCCAGGGTGAAAAAAATCAGATTTCCCAGATACCGTGAGTCATGTCCATGGTGAAAAAAATCTGATTTTTCTGATCCCGTGAGTAAAGTTCATTGTGAAAAAAATCAGATTTTGCAGATACTGTGAGTCATGTCCATGGTGAAAAAAATCTGATTTTCCTTATACCGTGAGTAAAGTCCAGGGTGAAAAAAATCTGATTTTTTTGATCCCGTGAGTCAAGTCCAGGGTGAAAAAAAATCAGATTTTCCAGATACCGGGAGTCATGTCCATGGTGAAAAAAATCAGATTTTTTTGATCCCGTAAGTAAAGTCCAGGGTGAAAAAAATCAGATTTCCCAGATACCATGAGTCATGTCCATTGTGAAAAAAATCAGATTTTTCTGATACCGTGAGTCAAGTCCAGGGTGAAAAAAATCAGATTTTCCAGATACCGTGAGTCATGTCCATGGTGAAAAAAATCTGATTTTTCTGATCCCGTGAGTCAAGTTCAGGGTGAAAAACATCAGATTTTCCAGATACCGTGAGTCATGTCCATGGTGAAAAAAATCAGATTTTCCTTATACCGTGAGTAAAGTCCAGGGTGAAAAAAAAACTGATTTTTTTGATCCCGTGAGTCAAGTTCAGGGTGAAAAAAATCTGTTTTTTCTGATACTGTGAGTCACGTTCAGAGTGAAAAAAATCAGATTTTTCTGATACCGTGAGTCAAGCCCAGGGTGAAAAAAAATCAGATTTTCCAGATACCGTGAGTCATGTCCATGGTGAAAAAAATCAGATTTTTCTGATACCGTGAGTCAAGTCCAGGGTGAAAAAAATCAGATTTTCCAGATACCGTGAGTCATGTCCATGGTGAAAAAAATCAGATTTTTCTGATCCCGTGAGTCAAGTCCAGGGTGAAAAAAATCAGATTTTCCAGATACCGTGAGTCATGTTCATGGTGAAAAAAATCTGATTTTTCTGATCCCGTGAGTCAAGTTCAGGGTGAAAAAAATCAGATTTTTCTGATACCGTGAGTCAAGTCCAGGGTGAAAAAAATCAGATTTCCCAGATACCATGAGTCATGTCCATTGTGAAAAAAATCAGATTTTTCTGATACCGTGAGTCAAGTTCATCGTGAAAAAAAATCAGATTTTCCTTATACCGTATGTCAAGTCCAGGGTGAAAAAAATCAGATTTTCCAGATACCGTGAGTCATGTCCATGGTGAAAAAAAATAGGTTTTTCTGATACCGTGAGTAAAGTCCAGGGTGAAAAAAATCTGATTTTTTTGATCCCGTGAGTCAAGTTCAGGGTGAAAAAAATCTGATTTTTCTGATACTGTGAGTCAAGTTCAGAGTGAAAAAAATCAGATTTTTCTGATACCGTGAGTCAAATCCAGGGTGAAAAAAAATCAGATTTTCCCGATACCGTGAGTCATGTCCATGGTGAAAAAAATCAGATTTTTTTGATCCCGTAAGTCAAGTCCAGGGTGAAAAAAATCAGATTTTCCAGATACCGTGAGTCATGTCCATGGTGAAAAAAATCAGATTTTTCTGATACCGTGAGTCAAGTCCAGGGTGAAAAAAATCAGATTTTCCAGATACCGTGAGTCATGTCCATGGTGAAAAAAATCTGATTTTTCTGATCCCGTGAGTCAAGTTCATTGTGAAAAAAATCAGATTTTCCAGATACCGTGAGTCATGTCCATGGTGAAAAAAATCAGATTTTCCTTATACCGTATGTCAAGTCCAGGGTGAAAAAAATCAGATTTTCCAGATACCGTGAGTCATGTCCATGGTGAAAAAAATCAGATTTTTCTGATACCGTGAGAAAAGTCCAGGGTGAAAAAAATCTGATTTTTTTGATCCCGTGAGTCAAGTTCAGGGTGAAAAAAATCAGATTTTTCTGATACTGTGAGTCAAGTCCAGGGTGAAAAAAATCAGATTTCCCAGATACCATGAGTCATGTCCATTGTGAAAAAAATCAGATTTTTCTGATACCGTGAGTCAAGTCCAGGGTGAAAAAAATCAGATTTTCCAGATACCATGAGTCATGTCCATGGTGAAAAAAATCAGATTTTTCTGATCCCGTGAGTCAAGTCCAGGGTGAAAAAAATCAGATTTTCCAGATACCGTGAGTCATGTTCATGGTGAAAAAAATCTGATTTTTCTGATCCCGTGAGTCAAGTTCAGGGTGAAAAAAATCAGATTTTTCTGATACCGTGAGTCAAGTCCAGGGTGAAAAAAATCAGATTTCCTAGATACCATGAGTCATGACCATTGTGAAAAAAATCAGATTTTTCTGATACCGTGAGTCAAGTTCATGGTGAAAAAAATCAGATTTTCCTTATACCGTATGTCAAGTCCAGGGTGAAAAAAATCAGATTTTCCAGATACCGTTAGTCATGTCCATGGTGAAAAAAAATAGGTTTTTCTGATACCGTGAGTAAAGTCCATGGTGAAAAAAATCAGATTTTTTTGATCCCGTAAGTCAAGTCCAGGGTGAAAAAAATCAGATTTTCCAGATACCGTGAGTCATGTCCATGGTGAAAAAAATCAGATTTTTCTGATACTGTGAGTCAAGTCCAGGGTGAAAAAAATCAGATTTTCCAGATACCGTGAGTCATGTCCATGGTGAAAAAAATCTGATTTTTCTGATCCCGTGAGTCAAGTTCATTGTGGAAAAAATCAGATTTTCCAGATACCTTGAGTCATGTCCATGGTGAAAAAAATCAGATTTTCCTTATACCGTATGTCAAGTCCAGGGTGAAAAAAATCAGATTTTCCAGATACCGTGAGTCATGTCCATGGTGAAAAAAATCAGATTTTTCTGATACCGTGAGTAAAGTCCAGGGTGAAAAAAATCTGATTTTTTTGATCCCGTGAGTCAAGTTCAGGGTGAAAAAAAATCAGATTTTTCTGATACTGTGAGTCAAGTCCAGGGTGAAAAAAATCTGATTTTTCTGATCCCGTGAGTCAAGTTCATGGTGAAAAAAAATCAGATTTTCCTTATACCGTATGTCAAGTCCAGGGTGAAAAAAATCAGATTTTCCAGATACCGTGAGTCATGTCCATGGTGAAAAAAATCAGATTTTTCTGATACCGTGAGTCATGTCCATGGTAAAAAAAATCAGATTTTTCTGATACCGTGAGTCAAGTCCAGGGTGAAAAAAATATGATTTTCCAGATACCGTGAGTCATGTCCATGGTGAAAAAAATCTGATTTTTCTGATCCCGTGAGTCAAGTTCATTGTGAAAAAAATCAGATTTTCCAGATACCGTGAGTCATGTCCATGGTGAAAAAAATCAGATTTTCCTTATACCGTATGTCAAGTCCAGGGTGAAAAAAATCAGATTTTCCAGATACCGTGAGTCATGTCCATGGTGAAAAAAATCAGATTTTTCTGATACCGTGAGTAAAGTCCAGGGTGAAAAAAATCTGATTTTTTTGATCCCGTGAGTCAAGTTCAGGGTGAAAAAAATCAGATTTTTCCTGATACTGTGAGTCAAGTCCAGGGTGAAAAAAATCTGATTTTTCTGATCCCGTGAGTCAAGTCCAGGGTGAAAAAAATCAGATTTTCCAGATACCGTGAGTCATGTCCATGGTGAAAAAAATCAGGTTTTTCTGATACCGTGAGTAAAGTCCAGGGTGAAAAAAATCAGAATTTTCTGATACCGTGAGTTAAGTCCATGGTGAAAAAAATCTGATTTTTCTGATCCCGTGAGTCATGTCCATGGTGAAAAAAATCAAATTTTCCTTATACCGTGAGTCATGTCAATTTTGAAAAAAATCTGATTTTTCTGATCCTGTGAGTCAAGTTCATTGTGAAAAAAATCAGATTTTTCTGATACCGTGAGTCAAGTCCAGGGTGAAAAAAATCAGATTTTTCTGATACCGTGAGTCAAGTTCAGGGTGAAAAAAACCAGATTTTTCTGATCCTGTGAGTCATGTCCATGGTGAAAAAAATCTGATTTTCCTTATACCGTATGTCAAGTCCAGGTTGAAAAAAAATCAGATTTTCCAGATACCGTGAGTCATGTCCATGGTGAAAAAAATCAGATTTTTTTGATCCCGTAAGTCAAGTCCAGGGTGAAAAAAGTCAGATTTTCCAGATACCGTGAATCATGTCCATGGTGAAAAAAATCAGATTTTTCTGATACCGTGAGTCAAGTCCAGGGTGAAAAAAATCAGATTTTCCAGATACCGTGAGTCATGTCCATAGTGAAAAAAATCTGATTTTTCTGATCCCGTGAGTCAAGTCCAGGGTGAAAAAATTCAGATTTTCCAGATACCGTGAGTCATGTCCATGGTGAAAAAAATCTGATTTTTCTGATCCCGTGAGTCAAGTTCATTGTGAAAAAAATCAGATTTTCCAGATACCTTGAGTCATGTCCATGGTGAAAAAAATCAGATTTTCCTTATACCGTATGTCAAGTCCAGGGTGAAAAAAATCAGATTTTCCAGATACCGTGAGTCATGTCCATGGTGAAAAAAATCAGATTTTTCTGATACCATGAGTAAAGTCCAGGGTGAAAAAAATCTGATTTTTTTGATCCCCTGAGTCAAGTTCAGGGTGAAAAAAATCAGATTTTTCTGATAGTGTGAGTCAAGTCCAGGGTGAAAAAAATCTGATTTTTCTGATCCCGTGAGTCAAGTTCATGGTGAAAAAAAATCAGATTTTCCTTATACCGTATGTCAAGTCCAGGGTGAAAAAAATCAGATTTTCCAGATACCGTGAGTCATGTCCATGGTGAAAAAAATCAGATTTTTCTGATACCGTGAGTCATGTCCATGGTAAAAAAAATCAGATTTTTCTGATACCGTGAGTCAAGTCCAGGGTGAAAAAAATCTGATTTTCCAGATACCGTGAGTCATGTCCATGGTGAAAAAAATCTGATTTTTCTGATCCCGTGAGTCAAGTTCATTGTGAAAAAAATCAGATTTTCCAGATACCGTGAGTCATGTCCATGGTGAAAAAAATCAGATTTTCCTTATACCGTATGTCAAGTCCAGGGTGAAAAAAATCAGATTTTCCAGATACCGTGAGTCATGTCCATGGTGAAAAAAATCAGATTTTTCTGATACCGTGAGTAAAGTCCAGGGTGAAAAAAATCTGATTTTTTTGATCCCGTGACTCAAGTTCAGGGTGAAAAAAATCAGATTTTTCTGATACTGTGAGTCAAGTCCAGGGTGAAAAAAATCTGATTTTTCTGATCCCATGAGTCAAGTTCATTGTGAAAAAAATCAGATTTTCCTTATACCGTATGTCAAGTCCAGGGTGAAAAAAATCAGATTTCCAGATACCGTATGTCATGTCAATGGTGAAAAAAATTAGATTTTTCTGATACCGTGAGTCATGTCCATGGTGAAAAAAATCAGATTTTTCTGATACTGTGAGTCAAATCCAGGGTGAAAAAAAATCAGATTTTCCCGATACCGTGAGTCATGTCCATGGTGAAAAAAATCAGATTTTTTTGATCCCGTAAGTCAAGTCCAGGGTGAAAAAAATCAGATTTTCCAGATACCGTGAGTCATGTCCATGGTGAAAAAAATCAGATTTTTCTGATACCGTGAGTCAAGTCCAGGGTGAAAAAAATCAGATTTTCCAGATACCGTGAGTCATGTCCATGGTGAAAAAAATCTGATTTTTCTGATCCCGTGAGTCAAGTTCATTGTGAAAAAAATCAGATTTTCCAGATACCGTGAGTCATGTCCATGGTGAAAAAAATCAGATTTTCCTTATACCGTATGTCAAGTCCAGGGTGAAAAAAATCAGATTTTCCAGATACCGTGAGTCATGTCCATGGTGAAAAAAATCAGATTTTTCTGATACCGTGAGTAAAGTCCAGGGTGAAAAAAATCTGATTTTTTTGATCCCGTGAGTCAAGTTCAGGGTGAAAAAAATCAGATTTTTCTGATACTGTGAGTCAAGTCCAGGGTGAAAAAAATCAGATTTCCCAGATACCATGAGTCATGTCCATTGTGAAAAAAATCAGATTTTTCTGATACCGTGAGTCAAGTCCAGGGTGAAAAAAATCAGATTTTCCAGATACCATGAGTCATGTCCATGGTGAAAAAAATCAGATTTTTCTGATCCCGTGAGTCAAGTCCAGGGTGAAAAAAATCAGATTTTCCAGATACCGTGAGTCATGTTCATGGTGAAAAAAATCTGATTTTTCTGATCCCGTGAGTCAAGTTCAGGTTGAAAAAAATCAGATTTTTCTGATACCGTGAGTCAAGTCCAGGGTGAAAAAAATCAGATTTCCTAGATACCATGAGTCATGTCCATTGTGAAAAAAATCAGATTTTTCTGATACCGTGAGTCAAGTTCATGGTGAAAAAAATCAGATTTTCCTTATACCGTATGTCAAGTCCAGGGTGAAAAAAATCAGATTTTCCAGATACCGTGAGTCATGTCCATGGTGAAAAAAAATAGGTTTTTCTGATACCGTGAGTAAAGTCCAGGGTGAAAAAAATCTGATTTTTTTGATCCCGTGAGTCAAGTTCAGGGTGAAAAAAATCTGATTTTTCTGATACTGTGAGTCAAGTTCAGAGTGAAAAAACTCAGATTTTTCTGATACCGTGAGTCAAGTCCAGGGTGAAAAAAAATCAGATTTTCCAGATACCGTGAGTCATGTCCATGGTGAAAAAAATCAGATTTTTTTGATCCCGTAAGTCAAGTCCAGGGTGAAAAAAATCAGATTTTCCAGATACCGTGAGTCATGTCCATGGTGAAAAAAATCAGATTTTCCAGATACCGTGAGTCATGTCCATGGTGAAAAAAATCTGATTTTTCTGATCCCGTGAGTCAAGTTCATTGTGAAAAAAATCAGATTTTCCAGATACCTTGAGTCATGTCCATGGTGAAAAAAATCAGATTTTCCTTATACCGTATGTCAAGTCCAGGGTGAAAAAAATCAGATTTTCCAGATACCGTGAGTCATGTCCATGGTGAAAAAAATCAGATTTTTCTGATACCGTGAGTAAAGTCCAGGGTGAAAAAAATCTGATTTTTTTGATCCCGTGAGTCAAGTTCAGGGTGAAAAAAAATCAGATTTTTCTGATACTGTGAGTCAAGTCCAGGGTGAAAAAAATCTGATTTTTCTGATCCCGTGAGTCAAGTTCATGGTGAAAAAAAATCAGATTTTCCTTATACCGTATGTCATGTCCATGGTGAAAAAAATCAGATTTTTCTGATACCGTGAGTCATGTCCATGGTAAAAAAAATCAGATTTTTCTGATACCGTGAGTCAAGTCCAGGGTGAAAAAAATCAGATTTTCCAGATACCGTGAGTCATGTCCATGGTGAAAAAAATCAGATTTTTCTGATACCGTGAGTCATGTCCATGGTAAAAAAAATCAGATTTTTCTGATACCGTGAGTCAAGTCCAGGGTGAAAAAAATCTGATTTTCCAGATACCGTGAGTCATGTCCATGGTGAAAAAAATCTGATTTTTCTGATCCCGTGAGTCAAGTTCATTGTGAAAAAAATCAGATTTTCCAGATACCGTGAGTCATGTCCATGGTGAAAAAAATCAGATTTTCCTTATACCGTATGTCAAGTCCAGGGTGAAAAAAATCAGATTTTCCAGATACCATGAGTCATGTCCATGGTGAAAAAAATCAGATTTTTCTGATACCGTGAGTAAAGTCCAGGGTGAAAAAAATCTGATTTTTTTGATCCCGTGAGTCAAGTTCAGGGTGAAAAAAATCAGATTTTTCCTGATACTGTGAGTCAAGTCCAGGGTGAAAAAAATCTGATTTTTCTGATCCCGTGAGTCAAGTCCAGGGTGAAAAAAATCAGATTTTCCAGATACCGTGAGTCATGTCCATGGTGAAAAAAATCAGGTTTTTCTGATACCGTGAGTAAAGTCCAGGGTGAAAAAAATCAGAATTTTCTGATACCGTGAGTTAAGTCCATGGTGAAAAAAATCTGATTTTTCTGATCCCGTGAGTCATGTCCATGGTGAAAAAAATCAGATTTTCCTTATACCGTGAGTCATGTCAATTTTGAAAAAAATCTGATTTTTCTGATCCCGTGAGTCAAGTTCATTGTGAAAAAAATCAGATTTTTCTGATACCGTGAGTCAAGTCCAGGGTGAAAAAAATCTGATTTTTTTGAACCCGTGAGTCACGTTCAGGGTGAGAAAAATCAGATTTTTCTGATACCGTAAGTCAAGTCCAGGGTGAAAAAAATCAGATTTTTCTGATACCGTGAGTCAAGTTCAGGGTGAAAAAAACCAGATTTTCCTGATCCTGTGAGTCATGTCCATGGTGAAAAAAATCTGATTTTCCTTATACCGTATGTCAAGTCCAGGTTGAAAAAAAATCAGATTTTCCAGATACCGTGAGTCATGTCCATGGTGAAAAAAATCAGATTTTTTTGATCCCGTAAGTCAAGTCCAGGGTGAAAAAAGTCAGATTTTCCAGATACCGTGAATCATGTCCATGGTGAAAAAAATCAGATTTTTCTGATACCGTGAGTCAAGTCCAGGGTGAAAAAAATCAGATTTTCCAGATACCGTGAGTCATGTCCATAGTGAAAAAAATCTGATTTTTCTGATCCCGTGAGTCAAGTCCAGGGTGAAAAAAATCAGATTTTCCAGATACCGTGAGTCATGTCCATGGTGAAAAAAATCTGATTTTTCTGATCCCGTGAGTCAAGTTCATTGTGAAAAAAATCAGATTTTCCAGATACCTTGAGTCATGTCCATGGTGAAAAAAATCAGATTTTCCTTATACCGTATGTCAAGTCCAGGGTGAAAAAAATCAGATTTTCCAGATACCGTGAGTCATGTCCATGGTGAAAAAAATCAGATTTTTCTGATACCATGAGTAAAGTCCAGGGTGAAAAAAATCTGATTTTTTTGATCCCCTGAGTCAAGTTCAGGGTGAAAAAAATCAGATTTTTCTGATAGTGTGAGTCAAGTCCAGGGTGAAAAAAATCTGATTTTTCTGATCCCGTGAGTCAAGTTCATGGTGAAAAAAAATCAGATTTTCCTTATACCGTATGTCAAGTCCAGGGTGAAAAAAATCAGATTTTCCAGATACCGTGAGTCATGTCCATGGTGAAAAAAATCAGATTTTCCAGATACCGTGAGTCATGTCCATGGTGAAAAAAATCAGGTTTTTCTGATACCGTGAGTAAAGTCCAGGGTGAAAAAAATCAGAATTTTCTGATACCGTGAGTTAAGTCCATGGTGAAAAAAATCTGATTTTTCTGATCCCGTGAGTCATGTCCATGGTGAAAAAAATCAGATTTTCCTTATACCGTGAGTCATGTCAATTTTGAAAAAAATCTGATTTTTCTGATCCCGTGAGTCAAGTTCATTGTGAAAAAAATCAGATTTTTCTGATACCGTGAGTCAAGTCCAGGGTGAAAAAAATCTGATTTTTTTGAACCCGTGAGTCACGTTCAGGGTGAGAAAAATCAGATTTTTCTGATACCGTAAGTCAAGTCCAGGGTGAAAAAAATCAGATTTTTCTGATACCGTGAGTCAAGTTCAGGGTGAAAAAAACCAGATTTTCCTGATCCTGTGAGTCATGTCCATGGTGAAAAAAATCTGATTTTCCTTATACCGTATGTCAAGTCCAGGTTGAAAAAAAATCAGATTTTCCAGATACCGTGAGTCATGTCCATGGTGAAAAAAATCAGATTTTTTTGATCCCGTAAGTCAAGTCCAGGGTGAAAAAAGTCAGATTTTCCAGATACCGTGAATCATGTCCATGGTGAAAAAAATCAGATTTTTCTGATACCGTGAGTCAAGTCCAGGGTGAAAAAAATCAGATTTTCCAGATACCGTGAGTCATGTCCATAGTGAAAAAAATCTGATTTTTCTGATCCCGTGAGTCAAGTCCAGGGTGAAAAAAATCAGATTTTCCAGATACCGTGAGTCATGTCCATGGTGAAAAAAATCTGATTTTTCTGATCCCGTGAGTCAAGTTCATTGTGAAAAAAATCAGATTTTCCAGATACCTTGAGTCATGTCCATGGTGAAAAAAATCAGATTTTCCTTATACCGTATGTCAAGTCCAGGGTGAAAAAAATCAGATTTTCCAGATACCGTGAGTCATGTCCATGGTGAAAAAAATCAGATTTTTCTGATACCATGAGTAAAGTCCAGGGTGAAAAAAATCTGATTTTTTTGATCCCCTGAGTCAAGTTCAGGGTGAAAAAAATCAGATTTTTCTGATAGTGTGAGTCAAGTCCAGGGTGAAAAAAATCTGATTTTTCTGATCCCGTGAGTCAAGTTCATGGTGAAAAAAAATCAGATTTTCCTTATACCGTATGTCAAGTCCAGGGTGAAAAAAATCAGATTTTCCAGATACCGTGAGTCATGTCCATGGTGAAAAAAATCAGATTTTTCTGATACCGTGAGTCATGTCCATGGTAAAAAAAATCAGATTTTTCTGATACCGTGAGTCAAGTCCAGGGTGAAAAAAATCTGATTTTCCAGATACCGTGAGTCATGTCCATGGTGAAAAAATCTGATTTTTCTGATCCCGTGAGTCAATTCCAGGGTGAAAAAAATCAGATTTTCCAGATACCGTGAGTCATGTCCATGGTGAAAAAAATCAGATTTTTCTGATACCGTGAGTAAAGTCCAGGGTGAAAAAAATCAGAATTTTCTGATACCGTGAGTTAAGTCCAGGGTGAAAAAAATCAGATTTTTCTGATACCGTAAGTCAAGTCCAGGGTGAAAAAAATCAGATTTTTCTGAAACCGTGAGTCAAGTCCATGGTGAAAAAAATCAGATTTTTTTGAACCCGTGAGTCACGTTCAGGGTGAGAAAAATCAGATTTTTCTGATACTGTGAGTCAAGTCCAAGGTGAAAAAAATCAGATTTTTCTGATACCGTGAGTCATGTTAATTTTGAAAAAAATCTGATTTTTCTGATCCTGTGAGTCAAGTTCATTGTGAAAAAAATCAGATTTTTCTGATACCGTGAGTCAAGTCCAGGGTGAAAAAAATCTGATTTTTTTGAACCCGTGAGTCACGTTCAGGGTGAGAAAAATCAGATTTTTCTGATACCGTAAGTCAAGTCCAGGGTGAAAAAAATCAGATTTTTCTGATACCGTGAGTCAAGTTCAGGGTGAAAAAAACCAGATTTTTCTGATCCTGTGAGTCATGTCCATGGTGAAAAAAATCTGATTTTCCTTATACCGTATGTCAAGTCCAGGGTGAAAAAAGTCAGATTTTCCAGATACCGTGAATCATGTCCATGGTGAAAAAAATCAGATTTTTCTGATACCGTGAGTCAAGTCCAGGGTGAAAAAAATCAGATTTTCCAGATACCGTGAGTCATGTCCATGGTGAAAAAAATCTGATTTTTCTGATCCCGTGAGTCAAGTCCAGGGTGAAAAAAATCAGATTTTCCAGATACCGTGAGTCATGTCCATGGTGAAAAAAATCTGATTTTTCTGATCCCGTGAGTCAAGTTCATTGTGAAAAAAATCAGATTTTCCAGATACCTTGAGTCATGTCCATGGTGAAAAAAATCAGATTTTCCTTATACCGTATGTCAAGTCCAGGGTGAAAAAAATCAGATTTTCCAGATACCGTGAGTCATGTCCATGGTGAAAAAAATCAGATTTTTCTGATACCGTGAGTAAAGTCCAGGGTGAAAAAAATCTGATTTTTTTGATCTCCTGAGTCAAGTTCAGGGTGAAAAAAATCAGATTTTTCTGATAGTGTGAGTCAAGTCCAGGGTGAAAAAAATCTGATTTTTCTGATCCCGTGAGTCAAGTTCATGGTGAAAAAAAATCAGATTTTCCTTATACCGTATGTCAAGTCCAGGGTGAAAAAAATCAGATTTCCAGATACCGTATGTCATGTCAATGGTGAAAAAAATTAGATTTTTCTGATACCGTGAGTCATGTCCATGGTGAAAAAAATCAGATTTTTCTGATACTGTGAGTCAAATCCAGGGTGAAAAAAAATCAGATTTTCCCGATACCGTGAGTCATGTCCATGGTGAAAAAAATCAGATTTTTTTGATCCCGTAAGTCAAGTCCAGGGTGAAAAAAATCAGATTTTCCAGATACCGTGAGTCATGTCCATGGTGAAAAAAATCAGATTTTTCTGATACCGTGAGTCAAGTCCAGGGTGAAAAAAATCAGATTTTCCAGATACCGTGAGTCATGTCCATGGTGAAAAAAATCTGATTTTTCTGATCCCGTGAGTCAAGTTCATTGTGAAAAAAATCAGATTTTCCAGATACCGTGAGTCATGTCCATGGTGAAAAAAATCAGATTTTCCTTATACCGTATGTCAAGTCCAGGGTGAAAAAAATCAGATTTTCCAGATACCGTGAGTCATGTCCATGGTGAAAAAAATCAGATTTTTCTGATACCGTGAGTAAAGTCCAGGGTGAAAAAAATCTGATTTTTTTGATCCCGTGAGTCAAGTTCAGGGTGAAAAAAATCAGATTTTTCTGATACTGTGAGTCAAATCCAGGGTGAAAAAAATCAGATTTCCCAGATACCATGAGTCATGTCCATTGTGAAAAAAATCAGATTTTTCTGATACCGTGAGTCAAGTCCAGGGTGAAAAAAATCAGATTTTCCAGATACCATGAGTCATGTCCATGGTGAAAAAAATCAGATTTTTCTGATCCCGTGAGTCAAGTCCAGGGTGAAAAAAATCAGATTTTCCAGATACCGTGAGTCATGTTCATGGTGAAAAAAATCTGATTTTTCTGATCCCGTGAGTCAAGTTCAGGGTGAAAAAAATCAGATTTTTCTGATACCGTGAGTCAAGTCCAGGGTGAAAAAAATCAGATTTCCTAGATACCATGAGTCATGTCCATTGTGAAAAAAATCAGATTTTTCTGATACCGTGAGTCAAGTTCATGGTGAAAAAAATCAGATTTTCCTTATACCGTATGTCAAGTCCAGGGTGAAAAAAATCAGATTTTCCAGATACCGTGAGTCATGTCCATGGTGAAAAAAAATAGGTTTTTCTGATACCGTGAGTAAAGTCCAGGGTGAAAAAAATCTGATTTTTTTGATCCCGTGAGTCAAGTTCAGGGTGAAAAAAATCTGATTTTTCTGATACTGTGAGTCAAGTTCAGAGTGAAAAAACTCAGATTTTTCTGATACCGTGAGTCAAGTCCAGGGTGAAAAAAAATCAGATTTTCCAGATACCGTGAGTCATGTCCATGGTGAAAAAAATCAGATTTTTTTGATCCCGTAAGTCAAGTCCAGGGTGAAAAAAATCAGATTTTCCAGATACCGTGAGTCATGTCCATGGTGAAAAAAATCAGATTTTTCTGATACCGTGAGTCAAGTCCAGGGTGAAAAAAATCAGATTTTCCAGATACCGTGAGTCATGTCCATGGTGAAAAAAATCTGATTTTTCTGATCCCGTGAGTCAAGTTCATTGTGAAAAAAATCAGATTTTCCAGATACCTTGAGTCATGTCCATGGTGAAAAAAATCAGATTTTCCTTATACCGTATGTCAAGTCCATGGTGAAAAAAATCAGATTTTCCAGATACCGTGAGTCATGTCCATGGTGAAAAAAATCAGATTTTTCTGATACCGTGAGTAAAGTCCAGGGTGAAAAAAATCTGATTTTTTTGATCCCGTGAGTCAAGTTCAGGGTGAAAAAAAATCAGATTTTTCTGATACTGTGAGTCAAGTCCAGGGTGAAAAAAATCTGATTTTTCTGATCCCGTGAGTCAAGTTCATGGTGAAAAAAAATCAGATTTTCCTTATACCGTATGTCAAGTCCAGGGTGAAAAAAATCAGATTTTCCAGATACCGTGAGTCATGTCCATGGTGAAAAAAATCAGATTTTTCTGATACCGTGAGTCATGTCCATGGTAAAAAAACTCAGATTTTTCTGATACCGTGAGTCAAGTCCAGGGTGAAAAAAATCTGATTTTCCAGATACCGTGAGTCATGTCCATGGTGAAAAAAATCTGATTTTTCTGATCCCGTGAGTCAAGTTCATTGTGAAAAAAATCAGATTTTCCAGATACCGTGAGTCATGTCCATGGTGAAAAAAATCAGATTTTCCTTATACCGTATGTCAAGTCCAGGGTGAAAAAAATCAGATTTTCCAGATACCGTGAGTCATGTCCATGGTGAAAAAAATCAGATTTTTCTGATACCGTGAGTAAAGTCCAGGGTGAAAAAAATCTGATTTTTTTGATCCCGTGAGTCAAGTTCAGGGTGAAAAAAATCAGATTTTTCTGATAGTGTGAGTCAAGTCCAGGGTGAAAAAAATCTGATTTTTCTGATCCCGTGAGTCAAGTTCATGGTGAAAAAAAATCAGATTTTCCTTATACCGTATGTCAAGTCCAGGGTGAAAAAAATCAGATTTTCCAGATACCGTGAGTCATGTCCATGGTGAAAAAAATCAGATTTTTCTGATACCGTGAGTCATGTCCATGGTAAAAAAAATCAGATTTTTCTGATGCCGTGAGTCAAGTCCAGGGTGAAAAAAATCTGATTTTCCAGATACCGTGAGTCATGTCCATGGTGAAAAAAATCTGATTTTTCTGATCCCGTGAGTCAAGTTCATTGTGAAAAAAATCAGATTTTCCAGATACCGTGAGTCATGTCCATGGTGAAAAAAATCAGATTTTCCTTATACCGTATGTCAAGTCCAGGGTGAAAAAAATCAGATTTTCCAGATACCGTGAGTCATGTCCATGGTGAAAAAAATCAGATTTTTCTGATACCGTGAGTAAAGTCCAGGGTGAAAAAAATCTGATTTTTTTGATCCCGTGACTCAAGTTCAGGGTGAAAAAAATCAGATTTTTCTGATACTGTGAGTCAAGTCCAGGGTGAAAAAAATCTGATTTTTCTGATCCCATGAGTCAGGTTCATTGTGAAAAAAATCAGATTTTCCTTATACCGTATGTCAAGTCCAGGGTGAAAAAAATCAGATTTCCAGATACCGTGAGTCATGTCAATGGTGAAAAAAATCAGATTTTTCTGATACCGTGAGTCATGTCCATGGTGAAAAAAATCAGATTTTTCTGATACTGTGAGTCAAGTCCAGTTTGAAAAAAATCTGATTTTTCTGATCCCGTGAGTCAAGTTCATGGTGAAAAAAATCAGATTTTCCTTATACCGTATGTCAAGTCCAGGGTGAAAAAAATCAGATTTTCCAGATACCGTGAGTCATGTCCATGGTGAAAAAAAATAGGTTTTTCTGATACCGTGAGTAAAGTCCAGGGTGAAAAAAATCTGATTTTTTTGATCCCGTGAGTCAAGTTCAGGGTGAAAAAAATCTGATTTTTCTGATACTGTGAGTCAAGTTCAGAGTGAAAAAACTCAGATTTTTCTGATACCGTGAGTCAAGTCCAGGGTGAAAAAAAATCAGATTTTCCAGATACCGTGAGTCATGTCCATGGTGAAAAAAATCAGATTTTTTTGATCCCGTAAGTCAAGTCCAGGGTGAAAAAAATCAGATTTTCCAGATACCGTGAGTCATGTCCATGGTGAAAAAAATCAGATTTTTCTGATACCGTGAGTCAAGTCCAGGGTGAAAAAAATCAGATTTTCCAGATACCGTGAGTCATGTCCATGGTGAAAAAAATCAGATTTTTCTGATACCGTGAGTAAAGTCCAGGGTGAAAAAAATCTGATTTTTTTGATCCCGTGAGTCAAGTTCAGGGTGAAAAAAAATCAGATTTTTCTGATACTGTGAGTCAAGTCCAGGGTGAAAAAAATCAGATTTTTCTGATCCCGTGAGTCAAGTTCATGGTGAAAAAAAATCAGATTTTCCTTATACCGTATGTCAAGTCCAGGGTGAAAAAAATCAGATTTTCCAGATACCGTGAGTCATGTCCATGGTGAAAAAAATCAGATTTTTCTGATACCGTGAGTCATGTCCATGGTAAAAAAAATCAGATTTTTCTGATACCGTGAGTCAAGTCCAGGGTGAAAAAAATCTGATTTTCCAGATACCGTGAGTCATGTCCATGGTGAAAAAAATCTGATTTTTCTGATCCCGTGAGTCAAGTTCATTGTGAAAAAAATCAGATTTTCCAGATACCGTGAGTCATGTCCATGGTGAAAAAAATCAGATTTTCCTTATACCGTATGTCAAGTCCAGGGTGAAAAAAATCAGATTTTCCAGATACCGTGAGTCATGTCCATGGTGAAAAAAATCAGATTTTTCTGATACCGTGAGTAAAGTCCAGGGTGAAAAAAATCTGATTTTTTTGATCCCGTGAGTCAAGTTCAGGGTGAAAAAAATCAGATTTTTCTGATAGTGTGAGTCAAGTCCAGGGTGAAAAAAATCTGATTTTTCTGATCCCGTGAGTCAAGTTCATGGTGAAAAAAAATCAGATTTTCCTTATACCGTATGTCAAGTCCAGGGTGAAAAAAATCAGATTTTCCAGATACCGTGAGTCATGTCCATGGTGAAAAAAATCAGATTTTTCTGATACCGTGAGTCATGTCCATGGTAAAAAAAATCAGATTTTTCTGATGCCGTGAGTCAAGTCCAGGGTGAAAAAAATCTGATTTTCCAGATACCGTGAGTCATGTCCATGGTGAAAAAAATCTGATTTTTCTGATCCCGTGAGTCAAGTTCATTGTGAAAAAAATCAGATTTTCCAGATACCGTGAGTCATGTCCATGGTGAAAAAAATCAGATTTTCCTTATACCGTATGTCAAGTCCAGGGTGAAAAAAATCAGATTTTCCAGATACCGTGAGTCATGTCCATGGTGAAAAAAATCAGATTTTTCTGATACCGTGAGTAAAGTCCAGGGTGAAAAAAATCTGATTTTTTTGATCCCGTGACTCAAGTTCAGGGTGAAAAAAATCAGATTTTTCTGATACTGTGAGTCAAGTCCAGGGTGAAAAAAATCTGATTTTTCTGATCCCATGAGTCAGGTTCATTGTGAAAAAAATCAGATTTTCCTTATACCGTATGTCAAGTCCAGGGTGAAAAAAATCAGATTTCCAGATACCGTGAGTCATGTCAATGGTGAAAAAAATCAGATTTTTCTGATACCGTGAGTCATGTCCATGGTGAAAAAAATCAGATTTTTCTGATACTGTGAGTCAAGTCCAGTTTGAAAAAAATCTGATTTTTCTGATCCCGTGAGTCAAGTTCATGGTGAAAAAAATCAGATTTTCCTTATACCGTATGTCAAGTCCAGGGTGAAAAAAATCAGATTTTCCAGATACCGTGAGTCATGTCCATGGTGAAAAAAAATAGGTTTTTCTGATACCGTGAGTAAAGTCCAGGGTGAAAAAAATCTGATTTTTTTGATCCCGTGAGTCAAGTTCAGGGTGAAAAAAATCTGATTTTTCTGATACTGTGAGTCAAGTTCAGAGTGAAAAAACTCAGATTTTTCTGATACCGTGAGTCAAGTCCAGGGTGAAAAAAAATCAGATTTTCCAGATACCGTGAGTCATGTCCATGGTGAAAAAAATCAGATTTTTTTGATCCCGTAAGTCAAGTCCAGGGTGAAAAAAATCAGATTTTCCAGATACCGTGAGTCATGTCCATGGTGAAAAAAATCAGATTTTTCTGATACCGTGAGTCAAGTCCAGGGTGAAAAAAATCAGATTTTCCAGATACCGTGAGTCATGTCCATGGTGAAAAAAATCAGATTTTTCTGATCCCGTGAGTCAAGTTCATTGTGAAAAAAATCAGATTTTCCAGATACCTTGAGTCATGTCCATGGTGAAAAAAATCAGATTTTCCTTATACCGTATGTCAAGTCCAGGGTGAAAAAAATCAGATTTTCCAGATACCGTGAGTCATGTCCATGGTGAAAAAAATCAGATTTTTCTGATACCGTGAGTAAAGTCCAGGGTGAAAAAAATCTGATTTTTTTGATCCCGTGAGTCAAGTTCAGGGTGAAAAAAAATCAGATTTTTCTGATACTGTGAGTCAAGTCCAGGGTGAAAAAAATCTGATTTTTCTGATCCCGTGAGTCAAGTTCATGGTGAAAAAAAATCAGATTTTCCTTATACCGTATGTCAAGTCCAGGGTGAAAAAAATCAGATTTTCCAGATACCGTGAGTCATGTCCATGGTGAAAAAAATCAGATTTTTCTGATACCGTGAGTCATGTCCATGGTAAAAAAAATCAGATTTTTCTGATACCGTGAGTCAAGTCCAGGGTGAAAAAAATCTGATTTTCCAGATACCGTGAGTCATGTCCATGGTGAAAAAAATCTGATTTTTCTGATCCCGTGAGTCAAGTTCATTGTGAAAAAAATCAGATTTTCCAGATACCGTGAGTCATGTCCATGGTGAAAAAAATCAGATTTTCCTTATACCGTATGTCAAGTCCAGGGTGAAAAAAATCAGATTTTCCAGATACCGTGAGTCATGTCCATGGTGAAAAAAATCAGATTTTTCTGATACCGTGAGTAAAGTCCAGGGTGAAAAAAATCTGATTTTTTTGATCCCGTGAGTCAAGTTCAGGGTGAAAAAAATCAGATTTTTCTGATAGTGTGAGTCAAGTCCAGGGTGAAAAAAATCTGATTTTTCTGATCCCGTGAGTCAAGTTCATGGTGAAAAAAAATCAGATTTTCCTTATACCGTATGTCAAGTCCAGGGTGAAAAAAATCAGATTTTCCAGATACCGTGAGTCATGTCCATGGTGAAAAAAATCAGATTTTTCTGATACCGTGAGTCATGTCCATGGTAAAAAAAATCAGATTTTTCTGATGCCGTGAGTCAAGTCCAGGGTGAAAAAAATCTGATTTTCCAGATACCGTGAGTCATGTCCATGGTGAAAAAAATCTGATTTTTCTGATCCCGTGAGTCAAGTTCATTGTGAAAAAAATCAGATTTTCCAGATACCGTGAGTCATGTCCATGGTGAAAAAAATCAGATTTTCCTTATACCGTATGTCAAGTCCAGGGTGAAAAAAATCAGATTTTCCAGATACCGTGAGTCATGTCCATGGTGAAAAAAATCAGATTTTTCTGATACCGTGAGTAAAGTCCAGGGTGAAAAAAATCTGATTTTTTTGATCCCGTGACTCAAGTTCAGGGTGAAAAAAATCAGATTTTTCTGATACTGTGAGTCAAGTCCAGGGTGAAAAAAATCTGATTTTTCTGATCCAATGAGTCAGGTTCATTGTGAAAAAAATCAGATTTTCCTTATACCGTATGTCAAGTCCAGGGTGAAAAAAATCAGATTTCCAGATACCGTGAGTCATGTCAATGGTGAAAAAAATCAGATTTTTCTGATACCGTGAGTCATGTCCATGGTGAAAAAAATCAGATTTTTCTGATACTGTGAGTCAAGTCCAGGGTGAAAAAAATCTGATTTTTCTGATCCCGTGAGTCAAGTTCATGGTGAAAAAAATCAGATTTTCCTTATACCGTATGTCAAGTCCAGGGTGAAAAAAATCAGATTTTCCAGATACCGTGAGTCATGTCCATGGTGAAAAAAAAATAGGTTTTTCTGATACCGTGAGTAAAGTTCAGGGTGAAAAAAATCTGATTTTTTTGATCCCGTGAGTCAAGTTCAGGGTGAAAAAAATCTGATTTTTCTGATACTGTGAGTCAAGTTCAGAGTGAAAAAACTCAGATTTTTCTGATACCGTGAGTCAAGTCCAGGGTGAAAAAAAATCAGATTTTCCAGATACCGTGAGTCATGTCCATGGTGAAAAAAATCAGATTTTTTTGATCCCGTAAGTCAAGTCCAGGGTGAAAAAAATCAGATTTTCCAGATACCGTGAGTCATGTCCATGGTGAAAAAAATCAGATTTTTCTGATACCGTGAGTCAAGTCCAGGGTGAAAAAAATCAGATTTTCCAGATACCGTGAGTCATGTCCATGGTGAAAAAAATCTGATTTTTCTGATCCCGTGAGTCAAGTTCATTGTGAAAAAAATCAGATTTTCCAGATACCTTGAGTCATGTCCATGGTGAAAAAAATCAGATTTTCCTTATACCGTATGTCAAGTCCAGGGTGAAAAAAATCAGATTTTCCAGATACCGTGAGTCATGTCCATGGTGAAAAAAATCAGATTTTTCTGATACCGTGAGTAAAGTCCAGGGTGAAAAAAATCTGATTTTTTTGATCCCGTGAGTCAAGTTCAGGGTGAAAAAAAATCAGATTTTTCTGATACTGTGAGTCAAGTCCAGGGTGAAAAAAATCTGATTTTTCTGATCCCGTGAGTCAAGTTCATGGTGAAAAAAAATCAGATTTTCCTTATACCGTATGTCAAGTCCAGGGTGAAAAAAATCAGATTTTCCAGATACCGTGAGTCATGTCCATGGTGAAAAAAATCAGATTTTTCTGATACCGTGAGTCATGTCCATGGTAAAAAAAATCAGATTTTTCTGATACCGTGAGTCAAGTCCAGGGTGAAAAAAATCTGATTTTCCAGATACCGTGAGTCATGTCCATGGTGAAAAAAATCTGATTTTTCTGATCCCGTGAGTCAAGTTCATTGTGAAAAAAATCAGATTTTCCAGATACCGTGAGTCATGTCCATGGTGAAAAAAATCAGATTTTCCTTATACCGTATGTCAAGTCCAGGGTGAAAAAAATCAGATTTTCCAGATACCGTGAGTCATGTCCATGGTGAAAAAAATCAGATTTTTCTGATACCGTGAGTAAAGTCCAGGGTGAAAAAAATCTGATTTTTTTGATCCCGTGAGTCAAGTTCAGGGTGAAAAAAATCAGATTTTTCTGATACTGTGAGTCAAGTCCAGGGTGAAAAAAATCTGATTTTTCTGATCCCGTGAGTCAAGTCCAGGGTGAAAAAAATCAGATTTTCCAGATACCGTGAGTCATGTCCATGGTGAAAAAAATCAGGTTTTTCTGATACCGTGAGTCAAGTCCAGGGTGAAAAAAATCAGAATTTTCTGATACCGTGAGTTAAGTCCATGGTGAAAAAAATCTGATTTTTCTGATCCCGTGAGTCATGTCCATGGTGAAAAAAATCAGATTTTCCTTATACCGTGAGTCATGTCAATTTTGAAAAAAATCTGATTTTTCTGATCCTGTGAGTCAAGTTCATTGTGAAAAAAATCAGATTTTTCTGATACCGTGAGTCAAGTCCAGGGTGAAAAAAATCTGATTTTTTTGAACCCGTGAGTCACGTTCAGGGTGAGAAAAATCAGATTTTTCTGATACCGTAAGTCAAGTCCAGGGTGAAAAAAATCAGATTTTTCTGATACCGTGAGTCAAGTTCAGGGTGAAAAAAACCAGATTTTTCTGATCCTGTGAGTCATGTCCATGGTGAAAAAAATCTGATTTTCCTTATACCGTATGTCAAGTCCAGGTTGAAAAAAAATCAGATTTTCCAGATACCGTGAGTCATGTCCATGGTGAAAAAAATCAGATTTTTTTGATCCCGTAAGTCAAGTCCAGGGTGAAAAAAGTCAGATTTTCCAGATACCGTGAATCATGTCCATGGTGAAAAAAATCAGATTTTTCTGATACCGTGAGTCAAGTCCAGGGTGAAAAAAATCAGATTTTCCAGATACCGTGAGTCATGTCCATGGTGAAAAAAATCTGATTTTTCTGATCCCGTGAGTCAAGTCCAGGGTGAAAAAAATCAGATTTTCCAGATACCGTGAGTCATGTCCATGGTGAAAAAAATCTGATTTTTCTGATCCCGTGAGTCAAGTTCATTGTGAAAAAAATCAGATTTTCCAGATACCTTGAGTCATGTCCATGGTGAAAAAAATCAGATTTTCCTTATACCGTATGTCAAGTCCAGGGTGAAAAAAATCAGATTTTCCAGATACCGTGAGTCATGTCCATGGTGAAAAAAATCAGATTTTTCTGATACCATGAGTAAAGTCCAGGGTGAAAAAAATCTGATTTTTTTGATCCCCTGAGTCAAGTTCAGGGTGAAAAAAATCTGATTTTTCTGATCCCGTGAGTCAAGTTCATGGTGAAAAAAAATCAGATTTTCCTTATACCGTATGTCAAGTCCAGGGTGAAAAAAATCAGATTTTCCAGATACCGTGAGTCATGTCCATGGTGAAAAAAATCAGATTTTTCTGATACCGTGAGTCATGTCCATGGTAAAAAAAATCAGATTTTTCTGATACCGTGAGTCAAGTCCAGGGTGAAAAAAATCTGATTTTCCAGATACCGTGAGTCATGTCCATGGTGAAAAAAATCTGATTTTTCTGATCCCGTGAGTCAAGTTCATTGTGAAAAAAATCTGATTTTTTTGATCCCGTGACTCAAGTTCAGGGTGAAAAAAATCAGATTTTTCTGATACTGTGAGTCAAGTCCAGGGTGAAAAAAATCTGATTTTTCTGATCCCATGAGTCAGGTTCATTGTGAAAAAAATCAGATTTTCCTTATACCGTATGTCAAGTCCAGGGTGAAAAAAATCAGATTTCCAGATACCGTGAGTCATGTCAATGGTGAAAAAAATCAGATTTTTCTGATACCGTGAGTCATGTCCATGGTGAAAAAAATCAGATTTTTCTGATACTGTGAGTCAAGTCCAGGGTGAAAAAAATCTGATTTTTCTGATCCCGTGAGTCAAGTTCATGGTGAAAAAAATCAGATTTTCCTTATACCGTATGTCAAGTCCAGGGTGAAAAAAATCAGATTTTCCAGATACCGTGAGTCATGTCCATGGTGAAAAAAATCAGATTTTTCTGATACCGTGAGTAAAGTCCAGGGTGAAAAAAATCAGAATTTTCTGATACCGTGAGTTAAGTCCAGGGTGAAAAAAATCAGATTTCCCAGATACCGTGAGTCATGTCCATGGTGAAAAAAATCAGATTTTTCTGATACCGTGAGTCAAGTCCAGGGTGAAAAAAATCAGATTTTCCAGATACCGTGAGTCATGTCCATGGTGAAAAAAATCTGATTTTTCTGATCCCGTGAGTCATGTCCATGGTGAAAAAAATCTGATTTTTCTGATCCCGTGAGTCAAGTTCAGGGTGAAAAAAATCAGATTTTTCTGATACCGTGAGTAAAGTCCAGGGTGAAAAAAATCTGATTTTTCTGATCCCGTGAGTCAAGTTCAGGGTGAAAATAATCAGATTTTTCTGATACCGTGAGTAAAGTCCAGGGTGAAAAAAATCTGATTTTTTTGATCCCGTGAGTCAAGTTCAGGGTGAAAAAATCTGATTTTTCTGATACTGTGAGTCAAGTTCAGAGTGAAAAAAATCAGATTTTTCTGATACCGTGAGTCAAGTCCAGGGTGAAAAAAAAATCAGATTTTCCAGATACCGTGAGTCATGTCCATGGTGAAAAAAATCAGATTTTTTTGATCCCGTAAGTCAAGTCCAGGGTGAAAAAAATCAGATTTTCCAGATACCGTGAGTCATGACCGTGGTGAAAAAAATCAGATTTTTCTGATCCCATGAGTCAAGTTCATTGTGAAAAAAATCAGATTTTCCAGATACCGTGAGTCATGTCCATGGTGAAAAAAATCAGATTTTCCTTATACCGTACGTCAAGTCCAGGGTGAAAAAAATCAGATTTTCCAGGTACCGTGAGTCATGTCCATGGTGAAAAAAATCAGATTTTTCTGATACCGTGAGTAAAGTCCAGGGTGAAAAAAATCTGATTTTTTTGATCCCGTGAGTCAAGTTCAGGGTGAAAAAAATCAGATTTTTCTGATAATGTGAGTCAAGTCCAGGGTGAAAAAAATCTGATTTTTCTGATCCTGTGAGTCAAGTTCATGGTGAAAAAATCAGATTTTCCTTATACCGTATGTCAAGTCCAGGGTGAAAAAAATCAGATTTTCCAGATACCGTGAGTCATGTCCATGGTGAAAAAAATCAGATTTTTCTGATACCGTGAGTAAAGTCCAGGGTGAAAAAAATCAGATTTTCCAGATACCGTGAGTCATGTCCATGGTGAAAAAAATCAGATTTTTCTGATACCGTGAATCAAGGCCAGGGTGAAAAAAATCAGATTTTTCTGATACTGTGAGTCAAGTCCAGGGTGAAAAAAATCTGATTTTTCTGATCCCGTGAGTCAAGTTCATGGTGAAAAAAATCAGATTTTTTTGATCCCGTAAGTCAAGTCCAGGGTGAAAAAAATCAGATTTCCCAGATACCGTGAGTCATGTCCATGGTGAAAAAAATCAGATTTTTCTGATACCGTGAGTCAAGTCCAGGGTGAAAAAAATCAGATTTCCCAGATACCGTGAGTCATGTCCATGGTGAAAAAAATCTGATTTTTCTGATCCCGTGAGTCAAGTTCATTGTGAAAAAAATCAGATTTTCCAGATACTGTGAGTCATGTCCATGGTGAAAAAAATCTGATTTTCCTTATACCGTGAGTAAAGTCCAGGGTGAAAAAAATCTGATTTTTTTGATCCCGTGAGTCAAGTCCAGGGTGAAAAAAAATCAGATTTTCCAGATACCGGGAGTCATGTCCATGGTGAAAAAAATCAGATTTTTTTGATCCCGTAAGTAAAGTCCAGGGTGAAAAAAATCAGATTTCCCAGATACCATGAGTCATGTCCATTGTGAAAAAAATCAGATTTTTCTGATACCGTGAGTCAAGTCCAGGGTGAAAAAAATCAGATTTTCCAGATACCGTGAGTCATGTCCATGGTGAAAAAAATCTGATTTTTCTGATCCCGTGAGTCAAGTTCAGGGTGAAAAAAATCAGATTTTCCAGATACCGTGAGTCATGTCCATGGTGAAAAAAATCAGATTTTCCTTATACCGTGAGTAAAGTCCAGGGTGAAAAAAAACTGATTTTTTTGATCCCGTGAGTCAAGTTCAGGGTGAAAAAAATCTGTTTTTTCTGATACTGTGAGTCACGTTCAGAGTGAAAAAAATCAGATTTTTCTGATACCGTGAGTCAAGCCCAGGGTGAAAAAAAATCAGATTTTCCAGATACCGTGAGTCATGTCCATGGTGAAAAAAATCAGATTTTTTTGATCCCGTAAGTCAAGTCCAGGGTGAAAAAAATCAGATTTCCCAGATACCATGAGTCATGTCCATTGTGAAAAAAATCAGATTTTTCTGATACCGTGAGTCAAGTCCAGGGTGAAAAAAATCAGATTTTCCAGATACCGTGAGTCATGTCCATGGTGAAAAAAATCAGATTTTTCTGATCCCATGAGTCAAGTCCAGGGTGAAAAAAATCAGATTTTCCAGATACCGTGAGTCATGTTCCTGGTGAAAAAAATCTGATTTTTCTGATCCCGTGAGTCAAGTTCAGGGTGAAAAAAATCAGATTTTTCTGATACCGTGAGTCAAGTCCAGGGTGAAAAAAATCAGATTTCCCAGATACCATGAGTCATGTCCATTGTGAAAAAAATCAGATTTTTCTGATACCGTGAGTCAAGTTCATCGTGAAAAAAAATCAGATTTTCCTTATACCGTATGTCAAGTCCAGGGTGAAAAAAATCAGATTTTCCAGATACCGTGAGTCATGTCCATGGTGAAAAAAAATAGGTTTTTCTGATACCGTGAGTAAAGTCCCGGGTGAAAAAAATCTGATTTTTTTGATCCCGTGAGTCAAGTTCAGGGTGAAAAAAATCTGATTTTCCAGATACCGTGAGTCATGTCCATGGTGAAAAAAATCAGATTTTTCTGATACCGTGAGTCAAGTCCAGGGTGAAAAAAATCAGATTTTCCAGATACCGTGAGTCATGTCCATGGTGAAAAAAATCTGATTTTTCTGATCCCGTGAGTCAAGTTCATTGTGAAAAAAATCAGATTTTCCAGATACCGTGAGTCATGTCCATGGTGAAAAAAATCAGATTTTCCTTATACCGTATGTCAAGTCCAGGGTGAAAAAAATCAGATTTTCCAGATACCGTGAGTCATGTCCATGGTGAAAAAAATCAGATTTTTCTGATACCGTGAGTAAAGTCCAGGGTGAAAAAAATCTGATTTTTTTGATCCCGTGAGTCAAGTTCAGGGTGAAAAAAATCAGATTTTTCTGATACTGTGAGTCAAGTCCAGGGTGAAAAAAATCAGATTTCCCAGATACCATGAGTCATGTCCATTGTGAAAAAAATCAGATTTTTCTGATACCGTGAGTCAAGTCCAGGGTGAAAAAAATCAGATTTTCCAGATACCGTGAGTCATGTCCATGGTGAAAAAAATCAGATTTTTCTGATCCCGTGAGTCAAGTCCAGGGTGAAAAAAATCAGATTTTCCTGATACCGTGAGTCATGTTCATGGTGAAAAAAATCTGATTTTTCTGATCCCGTGAGTCAAGTTCAGGGTGAAAAAAATCAGATTTTTCTGATACCGTGAGTCAAGTCCAGGGTGAAAAAAATCAGATTTCCTAGATACCATGAGTCATGTCCATTGTGAAAAAAATCAGATTTTTCTGATACCGTGAGTCAAGTTCATGGTGAAAAAAATCAGATTTTCCTTATACCGTATGTCAAGTCCAGGGTGAAAAAAATCAGATTTTCCAGATACCGTGAGTCATGTCCATGGTGAAAAAAAATAGGTTTTTCTGATACCGTGAGTAAAGTCTAGGGTGAAAAAAATCTGATTTTTTTGATCCCGTGAGTCAAGTTCAGGGTGAAAAAAATCTGATTTTTCTGATACTGTGAGTCAAGTTCAGAGTGAAAAAACTCAGATTTTTCTGATACCGTGAGTCAAGTCCAGGGTGAAAAAAAATCAGATTTTCCAGATACCGTGAGTCATGTCCATGGTGAAAAAAATCAGATTTTTTTGATCCCGTAAGTCAAGTCCAGGGTGAAAAAAATCAGATTTTCCAGATACCGTGAGTCATGTCCATGGTGAAAAAAATCAGATTTTTCTGATACCGTGAGTCAAGTCCAGGGTGAAAAAAATCAGATTTTCCAGATACCGTGAGTCATGTCCATGGTGAAAAAAATCTGATTTTTCTGATCCCGTGAGTCAAGTTCATTGTGAAAAAAATCAGATTTTCCAGATACCTTGAGTCATGTCCATGGTGAAAAAAATCAGATTTTCCTTATACCGTATGTCAAGTCCAGGGTGAAAAAAATCAGATTTTCCAGATACCGTGAGTCATGTCCATGGTGAAAAAAATCAGATTTTTCTGATACCGTGAGTAAAGTCCAGGGTGAAAAAATCTGATTTTTTTGATCCCGTGAGTCAAGTTCAGGGTGAAAAAAAATCAGATTTTTCTGATACTGTGAGTCAAGTCCAGGGTGAAAAAAATCTGATTTTTCTGATCCCGTGAGTCAAGTTCATGGTGAAAAAAAATCAGATTTTCCTTATACCGTATGTCAAGTCCAGGGTGAAAAAAATCAGATTTTCCAGATACCGTGAGTCATGTCCATGGTGAAAAAAATCAGATTTTTCTGATACCGTGAGTCATGTCCATGGTAAAAAAAATCAGATTTTTCTGATACCGTGAGTCAAGTCCAGGGTGAAAAAAATCTGATTTTCCAGATACCGTGAGTCATGTCCATGGTGAAAAAAATCTGATTTTTCTGATCCCGTGAGTCAAGTTCATTGTGAAAAAAATCAGATTTTCCAGATACCGTGAGTCATGTCCATGGTGAAAAAAATCAGATTTTCCTTATACCGTATGTCAAGTCCAGGGTGAAAAAAATCAGATTTTCCAGATACCGTGAGTCATGTCCATGGTGAAAAAAATCAGATTTTTCTGATACCGTGAGTAAAGTCCAGGGTGAAAAAAAATCTGATTTTTTTGATCCCGTGAGTCAAGTTCAGGGTGAAAAAAATCAGATTTTTCTGATACTGTGAGTCAAGTTCAGAGTGAAAAAACTCAGATTTTTCTGATACCGTGAGTCAAGTCCAGGGTGAAAAAAAATCAGATTTTCCAGATACCGTGAGTCATGTCCATGGTGAAAAAAATCAGATTTTCCTTATACCGTATGTCAAGTCCAGGGTGAAAAAAATCAGATTTTCCAGATACCGTGAGTCATGTCCATGGTGAAAAAAATCAGATTTTTCTGATACCGTGAGTAAAGTCCAGGGTGAAAAAATCTGATTTTTTTGATCCCGTGAGTCAAGTTCAGGGTGAAAAAAAATCAGATTTTTCTGAGACTGTGAGTCAAGTCCAGGGTGAAAAAAATCTGATTTTTCTGATCCCGTGAGTCAAGTTCATGGTGAAAAAAAATCAGATTTTCCTTATACCGTATGTCAAGTCCAGGGTGAAAAAATCAGATTTTCCAGATACCGTGAGTCATGTCCATGGTGAAAAAAATCAGATTTTTCTGATACCGTGAGTCATGTCCATGGTAAAAAAAATCAGATTTTTCTGATACCGTGAGTCAAGTCCAGGGTGAAAAAAATCTGATTTTCCAGATACCGTGAGTCATGTCCATGGTGAAAAAAATCTGATTTTTCTGATCCCGTGAGTCAAGTTCATTGTGAAAAAAATCAGATTTTCCAGATACCGTGAGTCATGTCCATGGTGAAAAAAATCAGATTTTCCTTATACCGTATGTCAAGTCCAGGGTGAAAAAAATCAGATTTTCCAGATACCGTGAGTCATGTCCATGGTGAAAAAAATCAGATTTTTCTGATACCGTGAGTAAAGTCCAGGGTGAAAAAAATCTGATTTTTTTGATCCCGTGAGTCAAGTTCAGGGTGAAAAAAATCAGATTTTTCTGATACTGTGAGTCAAGTCCAGGGTGAAAAAAATCTGATTTTTCTGATCCCGTGAGTCAAGTCCAGGGTGAAAAAAATCAGATTTTCCAGATACCGTGAGTCATGTCCATGGTGAAAAAAATCAGATTTTTCTGATACCGTGAGTAAAGTCCAGGGTGAAAAAAATCAGAATTTTCTGATACCGTGAGTTAAGTCCATGGTGAAAAAAATCTGATTTTTCTGATCCCGTGAGTCATGTCCATGGTGAAAAAAATGAGATTTTCCTTATACCGTATGTCAAGTCCAGGGTGAAAAAAATCAGATTTTCCAGATACCGTGAGTCATGTCCATGGTGAAAAAAATCAGATTTTTCTAATACCGTGAGTAAAGTCCAGGGTGAAAAAAATCTGATTTTTTTGATCCCGTGAGTCAAGTTCAGGGTGAAAATAATCAGATTTTTCTGATACTGTGAGTCAAGTCCAGGGTGAAAAAAATCTGATTTTTCTGATCCCGTGAGTCAAGTCCAGGGTGAAAAAAATCAGATTTTCCAGATACCGTGAGTCATGTCCACGGTGAAAAAAATCAGATTTTTCTGATACCGTGAGTAAAGTCCAGGGTGAAAAAAATCAGAATTTTCTGATACCGTGAGTTAAGTCCAGGGTGAAAAAAATCAGATTTTTCTGATACCGTAAGTCAAGTCCAGGGTGAAAAAAATCAGATTTTTCTGATACCGTGAGTCAAGTTCAGGGTGAAAAAAACCAGATTTTTCTGAAACCGTGAGTCAAGTCCATGGTGAAAAAAATCAGATTTTTTTGAACCCGTGAGTCACGTTCAGGGTGAGAAAAATCAGATTTTTCTGATACCGTGAGTCAAGTCCAAGGTGAAAAAAATCAGATTTTTCTGATACCGTGAGTCATGTTAATTTTGAAAAAAATCTGATTTTTCTGATCCTGTGAGTCAAGTTCATTGTGAAAAAAATCAGATTTTTCTGATACCGTGAGTCAAGTCCAGGGTGAAAAAAATCTGATTTTTTTGAACCCGTGAGTCACGTTCAGGGTGAGAAAAATCAGATTTTTCTGATACCGTAAGTCAAGTCCAGGGTGAAAAAAATCAGATTTTTCTGATACCGTGAGTCAAGTTCAGGGTGAAAAAAACCAGATTTTTCTGATCCTGTGAGTCATGTCCATGGTGAAAAAAATCTGATTTTCCTTATACCGTATGTCAAGTCCAGGGTGAAAAAAGTCAGATTTTCCAGATACCGTGAATCATGTCCATGGTGAAAAAAATCAGATTTTTCTGATACCGTGAGTCAAGTCCAGGGTGAAAAAAATCAGATTTTCCAGATACCGTGAGTCATGTCCATGGTGAAAAAAATCTGATTTTTCTGATCCCGTGAGTCAAGTCCAGGGTGAAAAAAATCAGATTTTCCAGATACCGTGAGTCATGTCCATGGTGAAAAAAATCTGATTTTTCTGATCCCGTGAGTCAAGTTTATTGTGACAAAAATCAGATTTTCCAGATACCTTGAGTCATGTCCATGGTGAAAAAAATCAGATTTTCCTTATACCGTATGTCAAGTCCAGGGTGAAAAAAATCAGATTTTCCAGATACCGTGAGTCATGTCCATGGTGAAAAAAATCAGATTTTTCTGATACCGTGAGTAAAGTCCAGGGTGAAAAAAATCTGATTTTTTTGATCTCCTGAGTCAAGTTCAGGGTGAAAAAAATCAGATTTTTCTGATAGTGTGAGTCAAGTCCAGGGTGAAAAAAATCTGATTTTTCTGATCCCGTGAGTCAAGTTCATGGTGAAAAAAAATCAGATTTTCCTTATACCGTATGTCAAGTCCAGGGTGAAAAAAATCAGATTTTCCAGATACCGTGAGTCATGTCCATGGTGAAAAAAATCAGATTTTTCTGATACCGTGAGTCATGTCCATGGTAAAAAAAATCAGATTTTTCTGATACCGTGAGTCAAGTCCAGGGTGAAAAAAATCTGATTTTCCAGATACCGTGAGTCATGTCCATGGTGAAAAAAATCTGATTTTTCTGATCCCGTGAGTAAAGTCCAGGGTGAAAAAAATCTGATTTTTTTGATCCCGTGACTCAAGTTCAGGGTGAAAAAAATCAGATTTTTCTGATACTGTGAGTCAAGTCCAGGGTGAAAAAAATCTGATTTTTCTGATCCCATGAGTCAAGTTCATTGTGAAAAAAATCAGATTTTCCTTATACCGTATGTCAAGTCCAGGGTGAAAAAAATCAGATTTCCAGATACCGTGAGTCATGTCAATGGTGAAAAAAATCAGATTTTTCTGATACCGTGAGTCATGTCCATGGTGAAAAAAATCAGATTTTTCTGATACTGTGAGTCAAGTCCAGGGTGAAAAAAATCTGATTTTTCTGATCCCGTGAGTCAAGTTCATGGTGAAAAAAATCAGATTTTCCTTATACCGTATGTCAAGTCCAGGGTGAAAAAAATCAGATTTTCCAGATACCGTGAGTCATGTCCATGGTGAAAAAAATCAGATTTTTCTGATACCGTGAGTTAAGTCCAGGGTGAAAAAAATCAGATTTCCCAGATACCGTGAGTCATGTCCATGGTGAAAAAAATCAGATTTTTCTGATACCGTGAGTCAAGTCCAGGGTGAAAAAAATCAGATTTTCCAGATACCGTGAGTCATGTCCATGGTGAAAAAAATCAGATTTTTCTGATCCCGTGAGTCAAGTTCATTGTGAAAAAAATCAGATTTTCCAGATACTGTGAGTCATGTCCATGGTGAAAAAAATCTGATTTTCCTTATACCGTGAGTAAAGTCCAGGGTGAAAAAAATCTGATTTTTTTGATCCCGTGAGTCAAGTCCAGGGTGAAAAAAAATCAGATTTTCCAGATACCGTGAGTCATGTCCATGGTGAAAAAAATCAGATTTTTTTGATCCCGTAAGTAAAGTCCAGGGTGAAAAAAATCTGATTTTCCAGATACCGTGAGTCATGTCCATGGTGAAAAAAATCTGATTTTTCTGATCCCGTGAGTAAAGTCCAGGGTGAAAAAAATCTGATTTTTTTGATCCCGTGACTCAAGTTCAGGGTGAAAAAAATCAGATTTTTCTGATACTGTGAGTCAAGTCCAGGGTGAAAAAAATCTGATTTTTCTGATCCCATGAGTCAAGTTCATTGTGAAAAAAATCAGATTTTGCTTATACCGTATGTCAAGTCCAGGGTGAAAAAAATCAGATTTCCAGATACCGTGAGTCATGTCAATGGTGAAAAAAATCAGATTTTTCTGATACCGTGAGTCATGTCCATGGTGAAAAAAATCAGATTTTTCTGATACTGTGAGTCAAGTCCAGGGTGAAAAAAATCTGATTTTTCTGATCCCGTGAGTCAAGTTCATGGTGAAAAAAATCAGATTTTCCTTATACCGTATGTCAAGTCCAGGGTGAAAAAAATCAGATTTTCCAGATACCGTGAGTCATGTCCATGGTGAAAAAAATCAGATTTTTCTGATACCGTGAGTAAAGTCCAGGGTGAAAAAAATCAGAATTTTCTGATACCGTGAGTTAAGTCCAGGGTGAAAAAAATCAGATTTCCCAGATACCGTGAGTCATGTCCATGGTGAAAAAAATTAGATTTTTCTGATACCGTGAGTCACGTCCAGGGTGAAAAAAATCAGATTTTCCAGATACCGTGAGTCATGTCCATGGTGAAAAAAATCAGATTTTTCTGATCCCGTGAGTCAAGTTCATTGTGAAAAAAATCAGATTTTCCAGATACTGTGAGTCATGTCCATGGTGAAAAACATCTGATTTTCCTTATACCGTGAGTAAAGTCCAGGGTGAAAAAAATCTGATTTTTTTGATCCCGTGAGTCAAGTCCAGGGTGAAAAAAAATCAGATTTTCCAGATACCGTGAGTCATGTCCATGGTGAAAAAAATCAGATTTTTTTGATCCCGTAAGTAAAGTCCAGGGTGAAAAAAATCAGATTTCCCAGATACCATGAGTCATGTCCATTGTGAAAAAAATCAGATTTTTCTGATACTGTGAGTCAAGTCCAGGGTGAAAAAAATCAGATTTTCCAGATACCGTGAGTCATGTCCATGGTGAAAAAAATCTGATTTTTCTGATCCCGTGAGTCAAGTTCAGGGTGAAAAAAATCAGATTTTCCAGATACCGTGAGTCATGTCCATGGTGAAAAAAATCAGATTTTCCTTATACCGTGAGTAAAGTCCAGGGTGAAAAAAATCTGATTTTTTTGATCCCGTGAGTCAAGTTCAGGGTGAAAAAAATCTGTTTTTTCTGATACTGTGAGTCACGTTCAGAGTGAAAAAAATCAGATTTTTCTGATACCGTGAGTCAAGCCCAGGGTGAAAAAAAATCAGATTTTCCAGATACCGTGAGTCATGTCCATGGTGAAAAAAATCAGATTTTTTTGATCCCGTAAGTCAAGTCCAGGGTGAAAAAAATCAGATTTCCCAGATACCATGAGTCATGTCCATTGTGAAAAAAATCAGATTTTTCTGATACCGTGAGTCATGTCCATGGTGAAAAAAATCAGATTTTTCTGATCCCGTGAGTCAAGTCCAGGGTGAAAAAAAATCAGATTTTCCAGATACCGTGAGTCATGTTCATGGTGAAAAAAATCTGATTTTTCTGATCCCGTGAGTCAAGTTCAGGGTGAAAAAAATCAGATTTTTCTGATACCGTGATTCAAGTCCAGGGTGAAAAAAATCAGATTTCCCAGATACCATGAGTCATGTCCATTGTGAAAAAAATCAGATTTTTCTGATACCGTGAGTCAAGTCCAGGGTGAAAAAAATCAGATTTTCCAGATACCGTGAGTCATGTCCATGGTGAAAAAAATCAGATTTTTCTGATCCCGTGAGTCAAGTCCAGGGTGAAAAAAATCAGATTTTCCTGATACCGTGAGTCATGTTCATGGTGAAAAAAATCTGATTTTTCTGATCCCGTGAGTCAAGTTCAGGGTGAAAAAAATCAGATTTTTCTGATACCGTGAGTCAAGTCCAGGGTGAAAAAAATCAGATTTCCTAGATACCATGAGTCATGTCCATTGTGAAAAAAATCAGATTTTTCTGATACCGTGAGTCAAGTTCATGGTGAAAAAAATCAGATTTTCCTTATACCGTATGTCAAGTCCAGGGTGAAAAAAATCAGATTTTCCAGATACCGTGAGTCATGTCCATGGTGAAAAAAATAGGTTTTTCTGATACCGTGAGTAAAGTCCAGGGTGAAAAAAATCTGATTTTTTTGATCCCGTGAGTCAAGTTCAGGGTGAAAAAAATCTGATTTTTCTGATACTGTGAGTCAAGTTCAGAGTGAAAAAACTCAGATTTTTCTGATACCGTGAGTCAAGTCCAGGGTGAAAAAAAATCAGATTTTCCAGATACCGTGAGTCATGTCCATGGTGAAAAAAATCAGATTTTTTTGATCCCGTAAGTCAAGTCCAGGGTGAAAAAAATCAGATTTTCCAGATACCGTGAGTCATGTCCATGGTGAAAAAAATCAGATTTTTCTGATACCGTGAGTCAAGTCCAGGGTGAAAAAAATCAGATTTTCCAGATACCGTGAGTCATGTCCATGGTGAAAAAAATCTGATTTTTCTGATCCCGTGAGTCAAGTTCATTGTGAAAAAAATCAGATTTTCCAGATACCTTGAGTCATGTCCATGGTGAAAAAAATCAGATTTTCCTTATACCGTATGTCAAGTCCAGGGTGAAAAAAATCAGATTTTCCAGATACCGTGAGTCATGTCCATGGTGAAAAAAATCAGATTTTTCTGATACCGTGAGTAAAGTCCAGGGTGAAAAAATCTGATTTTTTTTGATCCCGTGAGTCAAGTTCAGGGTGAAAAAAAATCAGATTTTTCTGATACTGTGAGTCAAGTCCAGGGTGAAAAAAATCTGATTTTTCTGATCCCGTGAGTCAAGTTCATGGTGAAAAAAAATCAGATTTTCCTTATACCGTATGTCAAGTCCAGGGTGAAAAAAATCAGATTTTCCAGATACCGTGAGTCATGTCCATGGTGAAAAAAATCAGATTTTTCTGATACCGTGAGTCATGTCCATGGTAAAAAAAATCAGATTTTTCTGATACCGTGAGTCAAGTCCAGGGTGAAAAAAATCTGATTTTCCAGATACCGTGAGTCATGTCCATGGTGAAAAAAATCTGATTTTTCTGATCCCGTGAGTCAAGTTCATTGTGAAAAAAATCAGATTTTCCAGATACCGTATGTCAAGTCCAGGGTGAAAAAAATCAGATTTTCCAGATACCGTGAGTCATGTCCATGGTGAAAAAAATCAGATTTTTCTGATACCGTGAGTAAAGTCCAGGGTGAAAAAAATCTGATTTTTTTGATCCCGTGAGTCAAGTTCAGGGTGAAAATAATCAGATTTTTCTGATACTGTGAGTCAAGTCCAGGGTGAAAAAAATCTGATTTTTCTGATCCCGTGAGTCAAGTCCAGGGTGAAAAAAATCAGATTTTCCAGATACCGTGAGTCATGTCCATGGTGAAAAAAATCAGATTTTTCTGATACCGTGAGTAAAGTCCAGGGTGAAAAAAATCAGAATTTTCTGATACCGTGAGTTAAGTCCAGGGTGAAAAAAATCAGATTTTTCTGATACCGTAAGTCAAGTCCAGGGTGAAAAAAATCAGATCTTTCTGATACCGTGAGTCAAGTTCAGGGTGAAAAAAACCAGATTTTTCTGAAACCGTGAGTCAAGTCCATGGTGAAAAAAAATCAGATTTTTTTGAACCCGTGAGTCACGTTCAGGGTGAGAAAAATCAGATTTTTCTGATACCGTGAGTCAAGTCCAAGGTGAAAAAAATCAGATTTTTCTGATACCGTGAGTCATGTTAATTTTGAAAAAAATCTGATTTTTCTGATCCTGTGAGTCAAGTTCATTGTGAAAAAAATCAGATTTTTCTGATACCGTGAGTCAAGTCCAGGGTGAAAAAAATCTGATTTTTTTGAACCCGTGAGTCACGTTCAGGGTGAGAAAAATCAGATTTTTCTGATACCGTAAGTCAAGTCCAGGGTGAAAAAAATCACATTTTTCTGATACCGTGAGTCAAGTTCAGGGTGAAAAAAACCAGATTTTTCTGATCCTGTGAGTCATGTCCATGGTGAAAAAAATCTGATTTTCCTTATACCGTATGTCAAGTCCAGGTTGAAAAAAAATCAGATTTTCCAGATACCGTGAGTCATGTCCATGGTGAAAAAAATCAGATTTTTTTGATCCTGTAAGTCAAGTCCAGGGTGAAAAAAGTCAGATTTTCCAGATACCGTGAATCATGTCCATGGTGAAAAAAATCAGATTTTTCTGATACCGTGAGTCAAGTCCAGGGTGAAAAAAATCAGATTTTCCAGATACCGTGAGTCATGTCCATGGTGAAAAAAATCTGATTTTTCTGATCCCGTGAGTCAAGTCCAGGGTGAAAAAAATCAGATTTTCCAGATACCGTGAGTCATGTCCATGGTGAAAAAAATCTGATTTTTCTGATCCCGTGAGTCAAGTTCATTGTGAAAAAAATCAGATTTTCCAGATACCTTGAGTCATGTCCATGGTGAAAAAAATCAGATTTTCCTTATACCGTATGTCAAGTCCAGGGTGAAAAAAATCAGATTTTCCAGATACCGTGAGTCATGTCCATGGTGAAAAAAATCAGATTTTTCTGATACCGTGAGTAAAGTCCAGGGTGAAAAAAATCTGATTTTTTTGATCCCCTGAGTCAAGTTCAGGGTGAAAAAAATCAGATTTTTCTGATAGTGTGAGTCAAGTCCAGGGTGAAAAAAATCTGATTTTTCTGATCCCGTGAGTCAAGTTCATGGTGAAAAAAAATCAGATTTTCCTTATACCGTATGTCAAGTCCAGGGTGAAAAAAATCAGATTTTCCAGATACCGTGAGTCATGTCCATGGTGAAAAAAATCAGATTTTTCTGATACCGTGAGTCATGTCCATGGTAAAAAAAATCAGATTTTTCTGATACCGTGAGTCAAGTCCAGGGTGAAAAAAATCTGATTTTCCAGATACCGTGAGTCATGTCCATGGTGAAAAAAATCTGATTTTTCTGATCCCGTGAGTAAAGTCCAGGGTGAAAAAAATCTGATTTTTTTGATCCCGTGACTCAAGTTCAGGGTGAAAAAAATCAGATTTTTCTGATACTGTGAGTCAAGTCCAGGGTGAAAAAAATCTGATTTTTCTGATCCCGTGAGTCAAGTCCAGGGTGAAAAAAATCAGATTTTCCAGATACCGTGAGTCATGTCCATGGTGAAAAAAATCAGATTTTTCTGATACCGTGAGTAAAGTCCAGGGTGAAAAAAATCAGAATTTTCTGATACCGTGAGTTAAGTCCAGGGTGAAAAAAATCAGATTTTTCTGATACCGTAAGTCAAGTCCAGGGTGAAAAAAATCAGATCTTTCTGATACCGTGAGTCAAGTTCAGGGTGAAAAAAACCAGATTTTTCTGAAACCGTGAGTCAAGTCCATGGTGAAAAAAATCAGATTTTTTTGAACCCGTGAGTCACGTTCAGGGTGAGAAAAACCAGATTTTTCTGATACCGTGAGTCAAGTCCAAGGTGAAAAAAATCAGATTTTTTTGAACCCGTGAGTCAAGTTCAGGGTGAAAAAAACCAGATTTTTCTGATACCGTGAGTCAAGTCCAAGGTGAAAAAAATCAGATTTTTCTGATACCGTGAGTCATGTTAATTTTGAAAAAAATCTGATTTTTCTGATCCTGTGAGTCAAGTTCATTGTGAAAAAAATCAGATTTTTTTGAACCCGTGAGTCACGTTCAGGGTGAGAAAAATCAGATTTTTCTGATACCGTAAGTCAAGTCCAGGGTGAAAAAAATCACATTTTTCTGATACCGTGAGTCAAGTTCAGGGTGAAAAAAACCAGATTTTTCTGATCCTGTGAGTCATGTCCATGGTGAAAAAAATCTGATTTTCCTTATACCGTATGTCAAGTCCAGGTTGAAAAAAAATCAGATTTTCCAGATACCGTGAGTCATGTCCATGGTGAAAAAAATCAGATTTTTTTGATCCCGTAAGTCAAGTCCAGGGTGAAAAAAGTCAGATTTTCCAGATACCGTGAATCATGTCCATGGTGAAAAAAATCAGATTTTTCTGATACCGTGAGTCAAGTCCAGGGTGAAAAAAATCAGATTTTCCAGATACCGTGAGTCATGTCCATGGTGAAAAAAATCTGATTTTTCTGATCCCGTGAGTCAAGTCCAGGGTGAAAAAAATCAGATTTTCCAGATACCGTGAGTCATGTCCATGGTGAAAAAAATCTGATTTTTCTGATCCCGTGAGTCAAGTTCATTGTGAAAAAAATCAGATTTTCCAGATACCTTGAGTCATGTCCATGGTGAAAAAAATCAGATTTTCCTTATACCGTATGTCAAGTCCAGGGTGAAAAAAATCAGATTTTCCAGATACCGTGAGTCATGTCCATGGTGAAAAAAATCAGATTTTTCTGATACCGTGAGTAAAGTCCAGGGTGAAAAAAATCTGATTTTTTTGATCCCCTGAGTCAAGTTCAGGGTGAAAAAAATCAGATTTTTCTGATAGTGTGAGTCAAGTCCAGGGTGAAAAAAATCTGATTTTTCTGATCCCGTGAGTCAAGTTCATGGTGAAAAAAAATCAGATTTTCCTTATACCGTATGTCAAGTCCAGGGTGAAAAAAATCAGATTTTCCAGATACCGTGAGTCATGTCCATGGTGAAAAAAATCAGATTTTTCTGATACCGTGAGTCATGTCCATGGTAAAAAAAATCAGATTTTTCTGATACCGTGAGTCAAGTCCAGGGTGAAAAAAATCTGATTTTCCAGATACCGTGAGTCATGTCCATGGTGAAAAAAATCTGATTTTTCTGATCCCGTGAGTAAAGTCCAGGGTGAAAAAAATCTGATTTTTTTGATCCCGTGACTCAAGTTCAGGGTGAAAAAAATCAGATTTTTCTGATACTGTGAGTCAAGTCCAGGGTGAAAAAAATCTGATTTTTCTGATCCCATGAGTCAAGTTCATTGTGAAAAAAATCAGATTTTCCTTATACCGTATAAGTCCAGGGTGAAAAAAATCAGATTTCCAGATACCGTGAGTCATGTCAATGGTGAAAAAAATCAGATTTTTCTGATACCGTGAGTCATGTCCATGGTGAAAAAAATCAGATTTTTCTGATACTGTGAGTCAAGTCCAGGGTGAAAAAAATCTGATTTTTCTGATCCCGTGAGTCAAGTTCATGGTGAAAAAAATCAGATTTTCCTTATACCGTATGTCAAGTCCAGGGTGAAAAAAATCAGATTTTCCAGATACCGTGAGTCATGTCCATGGTGAAAAAAATCAGATTTTTCTGATACCGTGAGTAAAGTCCAAGGTGAAAAAAATCAGAATTTTCTGATACCGTGAGTTAAGTCCAGGGTGAAAAAAATCAGATTTCCCAGATACCGTGAGTCATGTCCATGGTGAAAAAAATCAGATTTTTCTGATACCGTGAGTCAAGTCCAGGGTGAAAAAAATCAGATTTTCCAGATACCGTGAGTCATGTCCATGGTGAAAAAAATCAGATTTTTCTGATCCCGTGAGTCAAGTTCATTGTGAAAAAAATCAGATTTTCCAGATACTGTGAGTCATGTCCATGGTGAAAAAAATCTGATTTTCCTTATACCGTGAGTAAAGTCCAGGGTGAAAAAAATCTGATTTTTTTGATCCCGTGAGTCAAGTCCAGGGTGAAAAAAAATCAGATTTTCCAGATACCGTGAGTCATGTCCATGGTGAAAAAATCAGATTTTTTTGATCCCGTAAGTAAAGTCCAGGGTGAAAAAAATCTGATTTTCCAGATACCGTGAGTCATGTCCATGGTGAAAAAAATCTGATTTTTCTGATCCCGTGAGTAAAGTCCAGGGTGAAAAAAATCTGATTTTTTTGATCCCGTGACTCAAGTTCAGGGTGAAAAAAATCAGATTTTTCTGATACTGTGAGTCAAGTCCAGGGTGAAAAAAATCTGATTTTTCTGATCCCATGAGTCAAGTTCATTGTGAAAAAAATCAGATTTTCCTTATACCGTATGTCAAGTCCAGGGTGAAAAAAATCAGATTTCCAGATACCGTGAGTCATGTCAATGGTGAAAAAAATCAGATTTTTCTGATACTGTGAGTCATGTCCATGGTGAAAAAAATCAGATTTTTCTGATACTGTGAGTCAAGTCCAGGGTGAAAAAAATCTGATTTTTCTGATCCCGTGAGTCAAGTTCATGGTGAAAACAATCAGATTTTCCTTATACCGTATGTCAAGTCCAGGGTGAAAAAAATCAGATTTTCCAGATACCGTGAGTCATGTCCATGGTGAAAAAAATCAGATTTTTCTGATACCGTGAGTAAAGTCCAGGGTGAAAAAAATCAGAATTTTCTGATACCGTGAGTTAAGTCCAGGGTGAAAAAAATCAGATTTCCCAGATACCGTGAGTCATGTCCATGGTGAAAAAAATCAGATTTTTCTGATACCGTGAGTCAAGTCCAGGGTGAAAAAAATCAGATTTTCCAGATACCGTGAGTCATGTCCATGGTGAAAAAAATCAGATTTTTCTGATCCCGTGAGTCAAGTTCATTGTGAAAAAAATCAGATTTTCCAGATACTGTGAGTCATGTCCATGGTGAAAAAAATCTGATTTTCCTTATACCGTGAGTAAAGTCCAGGGTGAAAAAAATCTGATTTTTTTGATCCCGTGAGTCAAGTCCAGGGTGAAAAAAAATCAGATTTTCCAGATACCGTGAGTCATGTCCATGGTGAAAAAAATCAGATTTTTTTGATCCCGTAAGTAAAGTCCAGGGTGAAAAAAATCAGATTTCCCAGATACCATGAGTCATGTCCATTGTGAAAAAAATCAGATTTTTCTGATACTGTGAGTCAAGTCCAGGGTGAAAAAAATCAGATTTTCCAGATACCGTGAGTCATGTCCATGGTGAAAAAAATCTGATTTTTCTGATCCCGTGAGTCAAGTTCAGGGTGAAAAAAATCAGATTTCCCAGATACCATGAGTCATGTCCATTGTGAAAAAAATCAGATTTTTCTGATACCGTGAGTCAAGTCCAGGTTGAAAAAAATCTGATTTTTCTGATCCCGTGAGTCAAGTTCAGGGTGAAAAAAATCAGATTTTTCTGATACCGTGAGTCAAGTCCAGGGTGAAAAAAATCAGATTTCCCAGATACCATGAGTCATGTCCATTGTGAAAAAAATCAGATTTTTCTGATACCGTGAGTCAAGTTCATGGTGAAAAAAATCAGATTTTCCTTATACCGTATGTCAAGTCCAGGGTGAAAAAAATCAGATTTTCCAGATACCGTGAGTCATGTCCATGGTGAAAAAAAATAGGTTTTTCTGATACCGTGAGTAAAGTCCAGGGTGAAAAAAATCTGATTTTTTTGATACCGTGAGTCATGTCCATGGTGAAAAAAATCAGATTTTTTTGATCCCGCAAGTCAAGTCCAGGGTGAAAAAAATCAGATTTTCCAGATACCGTGAGTCATGTCCATGGTGAAAAAAATCAGATTTTTCTGATACCGTGAGTCAAGTCCAGGGTGAAAAAAATCAGATTTTCCAGATACCGTGAGTCATGTCCATGGTGAAAAAAATCTGATTTTACTGATCCCGTGAGTCAAGTTCATTGTGAAAAAAATCAGATTTTCCAGATACCTTGAGTCATGTCCATGGTGAAAAAAATCAGATTTTCCTTATACCGTATGTCAAGTCCAGGGTGAAAAAAATCAGATTTTCCAGATACCGTGAGTCATGTCCATGGTGAAAAAAATCAGATTTTTCTGATAACGTGAGTAAAGTCCAGGGTGAAAAAAATCTGATTTTTTTGATCCCCTGAGTCAAGTTCAGGGTAAAAAAAATCAGATTTTTCTGATAGTGTGAGTCAAGTCCAGGGTGAAAAAAATCTGATTTTTCTGATCCCGTGAGTCAAGTTCATGGTGAAAAAAAATCAGATTTTCCTTATACCGTATGTCAAGTCCAGGGTGAAAAAAATCAGATTTTCCAGATACCGTGAGTCATGTCCATGGTGAAAAAAATCAGATTTTTCTGATACCGTGAGTCATGTCCATGGTAAAAAAAATCAGATTTTTCTGATACCGTGAGTCAAGTCCAGGGTGAAAAAAATCTGATTTTCCAGATACCGTGAGTCATGTCCATGGTGAAAAAAATCAGATTTTTCTGATCCCGTGAGTCAAGTTCATTGTGAAAAAAATCAGATTTTCCAGATACCGTGAGTCATGTCCATGGTGAAAAAAATCAGATTTTCCTTATACCGTATGTCAAGTCCAGGGTGAAAAAAATCAGATTTTCCAGATACCGTGAGTCATGTCCATGGTGAAAAAAATCAGATTTTTCTGATACCGTGAGTAAAGTCCAGGGTGAAAAAAATCTGATTTTTTTGATCCCGTGACTCAAGTTCAGGGTGAAAAAAATCAGATTTTTCTGATACTGTGAGTCAAGTCCAGGGTGAAAAAAATCTGATTTTTCTGATCCCATGAGTCAAGTTCATTGTGAAAAAAATCAGATTTTCCTTATACCGTATGTCAAGTCCAGGGTGAAAAAAATCAGATTTCCAGATACCGTGAGTCATGTCAATGGTGAAAAAAAACAGATTTTTCTGATACCGTGAGTCATGTCCATGGTGAAAAAAATCAGATTTTTCTAATACTGTGAGTCAAGTCCAGGGTGAAAAAAATCTGATTTTTCTGATCCCGTGAGTCAAGTTCATGGTGAAAAAAATCAGATTTTCCTTATACCGTATGTCAAGTCCAGGGTGAAAAAAATCAGATTTTCCAGATACCGTGAGTCATGTCCATGGTGAAAAAAATCAGATTTTTCTGATACCGTGAGTAAAGTCCAGGGTGAAAAAAATCAGAATTTTCTGATACCGTGAGTTAAGTCCAGGGTGAAAAAAATCAGATTTCCCAGATACCGTGAGTCATGTCCATGGGGAAAAAAATCAGATTTTTCTGATACCGTGAGTCAAGTCCAGGGTGAAAAAAATCAGATTTTCCAGATACCGTGAGTCATGTCCATGGTGAAAAAAATCTGATTTTTCTGATCCCGTGAGTCAAGTTCATTGTGAAAAAAATCAGATTTTCCAGATACTGTGAGTCATGTCCATGGTGAAAAAAATCTGATTTTCCTTATACCGTGAGTAAAGTCCAGGGTGAAAAAAATCTGATTTTTTTGATCCAGTGAGTCAAGTCCAGGGTGAAAAAAAATCAGATTTTCCAGATACCGTGAGTCATGTGCATGGTGAAAAAAATCAGATTTTTTTGATCCCGTAAGTAAAGTCCAGGGTGAAAAAAATCAGATTTCCCAGATACCATGAGTCATGTCCATTGTGAAAAATATCAGATTTTTCTGATACCGTGAGTCAAGTCCAGGGTGAAAAAAATCAGATTTTCCAGATACCGTGAGTCATGTCCATGGTGAAAAAAATCTGATTTTTCTGATCCCGTGAGTCAAGTTCAGGGTGAAAAAAATCAGATTTTCCAGATACCGTGAGTCATGTCCATGGTGAAAAAAATCAGATTTTCCTTATACCGTGAGTAAAGTTCAGGGTGAAAAAAATCTGTTTTTTCTGATACTGTGAGTCACGTTCAGAGTGAAAAAAATCAGATTTTTCTGATACCGTGAGTCAAGCCCAGGGTGAAAAAAAAATCAGATTTTCCAGATACCGTGAGTCATGTCCATGGTGAAAAAAATCAGATTTTTTTGATCCCGTATGTCAAGTCCAGGGTGAAAAAAATCAGATTTCCCAGATACCATGAGTCATGTCCATTGTGAAAAAAATCAGATTTTTCTGATACCGTGAGTCAAGTCCAGGGTGAAAAAAATCAGATTTTCCAGATACCGTGAGTCATGTCCATGGTGAAAAAAATCAGATTTTTCTGATCCCGTGAGTCAAGTCCAGGGTGAAAAAAATCAGATTTTCCAGATACCGTGAGTCATGTTCATGGTGAAAAAAATCTGATTTTTCTGATCCCGTGAGTCAAGTTCAGGGTGAAAAAAATCAGATTTTTCTGATACCGTGAGTCAAGTCCAGGGTGAAAAAAATCAGATTTCCCAGATACCATGAGTCATGTCCATTGTGAAAAAAATCAGATTTTTCTGATACCGTGAGTCAAGTTCATGGTGAAAAAAAATCAGATTTTCCTTATACCGTATGTCAAGTCCAGGGTGAAAAAAATCAGATTTTCCAGATACCGTGAGTCATGTCCATGGTGAAAAAAAATAGGTTTTTCTGATACCGTGAGTAAAGTCCAGGGTGAAAAAAATCTGATTTTTTTGATCCCGTGAGTCAAGTTCAGGGTGAAAAAAATCTGATTTTTCTGATACTGTGAGTCAAGTTCAGAGTGAAAAAAATCAGATTTTTCTGATACCGTGAGTCAAATCCAGGGTGAAAAAAAATCAGATTTTCCCGATACCGTGAGTCATGTCCATGGTGAAAAAAACCAGATTTTTTTGATCCCGTAAGTCAAGGCCAGGGTGAAAAAAATCAGATTTTCCAGATACCGTGAGTCATGTCCATGGTGAAAAAAATCAGATTTTTCTGATACCGTGAGTCAAGTCCAGGGTGAAAAAAATCAGATTTTCCAGATACCGTGAGTCATGTCCATGGTGAAAAAAATCTGATTTTTCTGATCCCGTGAGTCAAGTTCATTGTGAAAAAAATCAGATTTTCCAGATACCGTGAGTCATGTCCATGGTGAAAAAAATCAGATTTTCCTTATACCGTATGTCAAGTCCAGGGTGAAAAAAATCAGATTTTCCAGATACCGTGAGTCATGTCCATGGTGAAAAAAATCAGATTTTTCTGATACCGTGAGTAAAGTCCAGGTTGAAAAAAATCTGATTTTTTTGATCCCGTGAGTCAAGTTCAGGGTGAAAAAAATCAGATTTTTCTGATACTGTGAGTCAAGTCCAGGGTGAAAAAAATCAGATTTCCCAGATACCATGAGTCATGTCCATTGTGAAAAAAATCAGATTTTTCTGATACCGTGAGTCAAGTCCAGGGTGAAAAAAATCAGATTTTCCAGATACCGTGAGTCATGTACATGGTGAAAAAAATCAGATTTTTCTGATCCCGTGAGTCAAGTCCAGGGTGAAAAAAATCAGATTTTCCGGATACCGTGAGTCATGTTCATGGTGAAAAAAATCTGATTTTTCTGATCCCGTGAGTCAAGTTCAGGGTGAAAAAAATCAGATTTTTCTGATACCGTGAGTCAAGTCCAGGGTGAAAAAAATCAGATTTCCTAGACACCATGAGTCATGTCCATTGTGAAAAAAATCAGATTTTTCTGATACCGTGAGTCAAGTTCATGGTGAAAAAAATCAGATTTTCCTTATACCGTATGTCAAGTCCAGGGTGAAAAAAATCAGATTTTCCAGATACCGTGAGTCATGTCCATGGTGAAAAAAAATAGGTTTTTCTGATACCGTGAGTAAAGTCCAGGGTGAAAAAAATCTGATTTTTTTGATCCCGTGAGTCAAGTTCAGGGTGAAAAAACTCAGATTTTTCTGATACCGTGAGTCAAGTCCAGGGTGAAAAAAATCAGATTTTCCAGATACCGTGAGTCATGTCCATGGTGAAAAAAATCAGATTTTTTTGATCCCGTAAGTCAAGTCCAGGGTGAAAAAAATCAGATTTTCCAGATACCGTGAGTCATGTCCATGGTGAAAAAAATCAGATTTTTCTGATACCGTGAGTCAAGTCCAGGGTGAAAAAAATCAGATTTTCCAGATACCGTGAGTCATGTCCATGGTGAAAAAAATCTGATTTTTCTGATCCCGTGAGTCAAGTTCATTGTGAAAAAAATCAGATTTTCCAGATACCTTGAGTCATGTCCATGGTGAAAAAAATCAGATTTTCCTTATAACGTATGTCAAGTCCAGGGTGAAAAAAATCAGATTTTCCAGATACCGTGAGTCATGTCCATGGTGAAAAAAATCAGATTTTTCTGATACCGTGAGTAAAGTCCAGGGTGAAAAAAATCTGGTTTTTTTGATCCCGTGAGTCAAGTTCAGGGTGAAAAAAATCAGATTTTTCTGATACTGTGAGTCAAGTCCAGGGTGAAAAAAATCTGATTTTTCTGATCCCGTGAGTCAAGTTCATGGTGAAAAAAAATCAGATTTTCCTTATACCGTATGTCAAGTCCAGGGTGAAAAAAATCAGATTTTCCAGATACCGTGAGTCATGTCCATGGTGAAAAAAATCAGATTTTTCTGATACCGTGAGTCATGTCCATGGTAAAAAAAATCAGATTTTTCTGATACCGTGAGTCAAGTCCAGGGTGAAAAAAATCTGATTTTCCAGATACCGTGAGTCATGTCCATGGTGAAAAAAATCTGATTTTTCTGATCCCGTGAGTCAAGTTCATTGTGAAAAAAATCAGATTTTCCAGATACCTTGAGTCATGTCCATGGTGAAAAAAATCAGATTTTCCTTATACCGTATGTCAAGTCCAGGGTGAAAAAAATCAGATTTTCCAGATACCGTGAGTGATGTCCATGGTGAAAAAAATCAGATTTTTCTGATACCGTGAGTAAAGTCCAGGGTGAAAAAAATCTGATTTTTTTGATCCCGTGAGTCAAGTTCAGGGTGAAAAAAATCAGATTTTTCTGATACTGTGAGTCAAGTCCAGGGTGAAAAAAATCTGATTTTTCTGATCCCGTGAGTCAAGTCCAGGGTGAAAAAAATCAGATTTTCCAGATACCGTGAGTCATGTCCATGGTGAAAAAAATCAGATTTTTCTGATACCGTGAGTCAAGTTCATTGTGAAAAAAAATCAGATTTTCCAGATACCTTGAGTCATGTCCATGGTGAAAAAAATCAGATTTTCCTTATACCGTATGTCAAGTCCAGGGTGAAAAAAATCAGATTTTCCAGATACCGTGAGTCATGTCCATGGTGAAAAAAATCAGATTTTTCTGATACCGTGAGTAAAGTTCAGGGTGAAAAAAATCTGATTTTTTTGATCCCGTGATTCAAGTTCAGGGTGAAAAAAATCTGATTTTTCTGATACCGTGAGTCAAGTCCAGGGTGAAAAAAAATCAGATTTTCCAGATACCGTGAGTCATGTCCATGGTGAAAAAAATCAGATTTTTTTGATCCCGTAAGTCAAGTCCAGGGTGAAAAAAATCAGATTTTCCAGATACCGTGAGTCATGTCCATGGTGAAAAAAATCAGATTTTTCTGATACCGTGAGTCAAGTCCAGGGTGAAAAAAATCAGATTTTCCAGATACCGTGAGTCATGTCCATGGTGAAAAAAATCTGATTTTTCTGATCCCGTGAGTCAAGTTCATTGTGAAAAAAATCACATTTTCCAGATACCTTGAGTCATGTCCATGGTGAAAATAATCAGATTTTCCTTATACCGTATGTCAAGTCCAGGGTGAAAAAAATCAGATTTTCCAGATACCGTGAGTCATGTCCATGGTGAAAAAAATCAGATTTTTCTGATACCGTGAGTAAAGTCCAGGGTGAAAAAAATCTGATTTTTTTGATCCCGTGAGTCAAGTTCAGGCTGAAAAAAATCAGATTTTTCTGATACTGTGAGTCAAGTCCAGGGTGAAAAAAATCTGATTTTTCTGATCCCGTGAGTCAAGTTCATGGTGAAAAAAAATCAGATTTTCCTTATACCGTATGTCAAGTCCAGGGTGAAAAAAATCAGATTTTCCAGATACCGTGAGTCATGTCCATGGTGAAAAAAATCAGATTTTTCTGATACCGTGAGTAAAGTCCAGGGTGAAAAAAATCAGATTTTTCTGATACTGTGAGTCAAGTCCAGGGTGAAAAAAATCTGATTTTTCTGATCCCGTGAGTCAAGTTCATGGTGAAAAAAAATCAGATTTTCCTTATACCGTATGTCAAGTCCAGGGTGAAAAAAATCAGATTTTCCAGATACCGTGAGTCATGTCCATGGTGAAAAAAATCAGATTTTTCTGATACCGTGAGTCAAGTTCATTGTGAAAAAAATCAGATTTTCCAGATACCGTGAGTCATGTCCATGGTGAAAAAAATCAGATTTTCCTTATACCGTAAGTCAAGTCCAGGGTGAAAAAAATCAGATTTTCCAGATACCGTGTGTCATGTCCATGGTGAAAAAAATCAGATTTTTCTGATACCGTGAGTAAAGTCCAGGGTGAAAAAAATCTGATTTTTTTGATCCCGTGAGTCAAGTTCAGGGTGAAAAAAATCAGATTTTTCTGATACTGTGAGTCAAGTCCAGGGTGAAAAAAATCTGATTTTTCTGATCCCGTGAGTCAAGTCCAGGGTGAAAAAAATCAGATTTTCCAGATACCGTGAGTCATGTCCATGGTGAAAAAATCAGATTTTTCTGATACCGTGAGTAAAGTCCAGGGTGAAAAAAATCAGAATTTTCTGATCCCGTGAGTTAAGTCCATGGTGAAAAAAATCTGATTTTTCTGATCCCGTGAGTCATGTCCATGGTGAAAAAAATCAGATTTTCCTTATACCGTATGTCAAGTCCAGGGTGAAAAAAATCAGATTTTCCAGATACCGTGAGTCATGTCCATGGTGAAAAAAATCAGATTTTTCTGATACCGTGAGTAAAGTCCAGGGTGAAAAAAATCTAATTTTTTTGAACCCGTGAGTCAAGTTCAGGGTGAAAAAAATCAGATTTTTCTGATACTGTGAGTCAAGTCCAGGGTGAAAAAAATCTGATTTTTCTGATCCCGTGAGTCAAGTCCAGGGTGAAAAAAATCAGATTTTCCAGATACCGTGAGTCATGTCCATGGTGAAAAAAATCAGATTTTTCTGATACTGTGAGTCAAGTCCAGGGTGAAAAAAATCTGATTTTTCTGATCCCGTGAGTCAAGTCCAGGGTGAAAAAAATCAGATTTTCCAGATACCGTGAGTCATGTCCATGGTGAAAAAAATCAGATTTTTCTGATACCGTGAGTAAAGTCCAGGGTGAAAAAAATCAGAATTTTCTGATACCGTATGTCAAGTCCAGGGTGAAAAAAATCAGATTTTCCAGATACCGTGAGTCATGTCCATGGTGAAAAAAATCAGATTTTTCTGATACCTTTAGTAAAGTTCAGGGTGAAAAAAATCTGATTTTTTTGATCCCGTGATTCAAGTTCAGGGTGAAAAAAATCTGATTTTTCTGATACCGTGAGTCAAGTCCAGGGTGAAAAAAAATCAGATTTTCCAGATACCGTGAGTCATGTCCATGGTGAAAAAAATCAGATTTTTTTGATCCCGTAAGTCAAGTCCAGGGTGAAAAAAATCAGATTTTCCAGATACCGTGAGTCATGTCCATGGTGAAAAAAATCAGATTTTTCTGATACCGTGAGTCAAGTCCAGGGTGAAAAAAATCAGATTTTCCAGATACCGTGAGTCATGTCCATGGTGAAAAAAATCAGATTTTTCTGATACCGTGAGTAAAGTCCAGGGTGAAAAAAATCTGATTTTTTTGATCCCGTGAGTCAAGTTCAGGGTGAAAAAAATCAGATTTTTCTGATACTGTGAGTCAAGTCCAGGGTGAAAAAAATCTGATTTTTCTGATCCCGTGAGTCAAGTCCAGGGTGAAAAAAATCAGATTTTCCAGATACCGTGAGTCATGTCCATGGTGAAAAAAATCAGATTTTTCTGATACCGTGAGTAAAGTCCAGGGTGAAAAAAATCAGAATTTTCTGATCCCGTGAGTTAAGTCCATGGTGAAAAAAATCTGATTTTTCTGATCCCGTGAGTCATGTCCATGGTGAAAAAAATCAGATTTTCCTTATACCGTATGTCAAGTCCAGGGTGAAAAAAATCAGATTTTCCAGATACCGTGAGTCATGTCCATGGTGAAAAAAATCAGATTTTTCTGATACCGTGAGTAAAGTCCAGGGTGTAAAAAATCTGATTTTTTTGATCCCGTGAGTCAAGTTCAGGGTGAAAAAAATCAGATTTTTCTGATACTGTGAGTCAAGTCCAGGGTGAAAAAAATCTGATTTTTCTGATCCCGTGAGTCAAGTCCAGGGTGAAAAAAATCAGATTTTCCAGATACCGTGAGTCATGTCCATGGTGAAAAAAATCAGATTTTTCTGATACTGTGAGTCAAGTCCAGGGTGAAAAAAATCTGATTTTTCTGATCCCGTGAGTCAAGTCCAGGGTGAAAAAAATCAGATTTTCCAGATACCGTGAGTCATGTCCATGGTGAAAAAAATCAGATTTTTCTGATACCGTGAGTAAAGTCCAGGGTGAAAAAAATCAGAATTTTCTGATACCGTATGTCAAGTCCAGGGTGAAAAAAATCAGATTTTCCAGATACCGTGAGTCATGTCCATGGTGAAAAAAATCAGATTTTTCTGATACCGTGAGTAAAGTTCAGGGTGAAAAAAATCTGATTTTTTTGATCCCGTGATTCAAGTTCAGGGTGAAAAAAATCTGATTTTTCTGATACCGTGAGTCAAGTCCAGGGTGAAAAAAAATCAGATTTTCCAGATACCGTGAGTCATGTCCATGGTGAAAAAAATCAGATTTTTTTGATCCCGTAAGTCAAGTCCAGGGTGAAAAAAATCAGATTTTCCAGATACCGTGAGTCATGTCCATGGTGAAAAAAATCAGATTTTTCTGATACCGTGAGTCAAGTCCAGGGTGAAAAAAATCAGATTTTCCAGATACCGTGAGTCATGTCCATGGTGAAAAAAATCTGATTTTTCTGATCCCGTGAGTCAAGTTCATTGTGAAAAAAATCAGATTTTCCAGATACCTTGAGTCATGTCCATGGTGAAAAAAATCAGATTTTCCTTATACCGTATGTCAAGTCCAGGGTGAAAAAAATCAGATTTTCCAGATACCGTGAGTCATGTCCATGGTGAAAAAAATCAGATTTTTCTGATACCGTGAGTAAAGTCCAGGGTGAAAAAAATCTGATTTTTTTGATCCCGTGAGTCAAGTTCAGGCTGAAAAAAATCAGATTTTTCTGATACTGTGAGTCAAGTCCAGGGTGAAAAAAATCTGATTTTTCTGATCCCGTGAGTCAAGTTCATGGTGAAAAAAAAAATCAGATTTTCCTTATACCGTATGTCAAGTCCAGGGTGAAAAAAATCAGATTTTCCAGATACCGTGAGTCATGTCCATGGTGAAAAAAATCAGATTTTTCTGATACCGTGAGTAAAGTCCAGGGTGAAAAAAAATCTGATTTTTTTGATCCCGTGAGTCAAGTTCAGGGTGAAAAAAATCAGATTTTTCTGATACTGTGAGTCAAGTCCAGGGTGAAAAAAATCTGATTTTTCTGATCCCGTGAGTCAAGTTCATGGTGAAAAAAAATCAGATTTTCCTTATACCGTATGTCAAGTCCAGGGTGAAAAAAATCAGATTTTCCAGATACCGTGAGTCATGTCCATGGTGAAAAAAATCAGATTTTTCTGATACCGTGAGTCAAGTTCATTGTGAAAAAAATCAGATTTTCCAGATACCGTGAGTCATGTCCATGGTGAAAAAAATCAGATTTTCCTTATACCGTATGTCAAGTCCAGGGTGAAAAAAATCAGATTTTCCAGATACCGTGAGTCATGTCCATGGTGAAAAAAATCAGATTTTTCTGATACCGTGAGTAAAGTCCAGGGTGAAAAAAATCTGATTTTTTTGATCCCGTGAGTCAAGTTCAGGGTGAAAAAAATCAGATTTTTCTGATACTGTGAGTCAAGTCCAGGGTGAAAAAAATCTGATTTTTCTGATCCCGTGAGTCAAGTCCAGGGTGAAAAAAATCAGATTTTCCAGATACCGTGAGTCATGTCCATGGTGAAAAAAATCAGATTTTTCTGATACCGTGAGTAAAGTCCAGGGTGAAAAAAATCAGAATTTTCTGATCCCGTGAGTTAAGTCCATGGTGAAAAAAATCTGATTTTTCTGATCCCGTGAGTCATGTCCATGGTGAAAAAAATCAGATTTTCCTTATACCGTATGTCAAGTCCAGGGTGAAAAAAATCAGATTTTCCAGATACCGTGAGTCATGTCCATGGTGAAAAAAATCAGATTTTCCTTATACCGTATGTCAAGTCCAGGGTGAAAAAAATCAGATTTTCCAGATACCGTGAGTCATGTCCATGGTGAAAAAAATCAGATTTTTCTGATACCGTGAGTAAAGTCCAGGGTGAAAAAAATCTGATTTTTTTGATCCCGTGAGTCAAGTTCAGGGTGAAAAAAATCAGATTTTTCTGATACTGTGAGTCAAGTCCAGGGTGAAAAAAATCTGATTTTTCTGATCCCGTGAGTCAAGTCCAGGGTGAAAAAAATCAGATTTTCCAGATACCGTGAGTCATGTCCATGGTGAAAAAAATCAGATTTTTCTGATACCGTGAGTAAAGTCCAGGGTGAAAAAAATCAGAATTTTCTGATCCCGTGAGTTAAGTCCATGGTGAAAAAAATCTGATTTTTCTGATCCCGTGAGTCATGTCCATGGTGAAAAAAATCAGATTTTCCTTATACCGTATGTCAAGTCCAGGGTGAAAAAAATCAGATTTTCCAGATACCGTGAGTCATGTCCATGGTGAAAAAAATCAGATTTTTCTGATACCGTGAGTAAAGTCCAGGGTGAAAAAAATCTGATTTTTTTGATCCCGTGAGTCAAGTTCAGGGTGAAAAAATCAGATTTTTCTGATACTGTGAGTCAAGTCCAGGGTGAAAAAAATCTGATTTTTCTGATCCCGTGAGTCAAGTCCAGGATGAAAAAAATCAGATTTTCCAGATACCGTGAGTCATGTCCATGGTGAAAAAAATCAGATTTTTCTGATACCGTGAGTAAAGTCCAGGGTGAAAAAAATCAGAATTTTCTGATACCGTAAGTCAAGTCCAGGGTGAAAAAAATCAGATTTTTCTGATACCGTGAGTCAAGTTCAGGGTGAAAAAAACCAGATTTTTCTGAAACCGTGAGTCAAGTCCATGGTGAAAAAAATCAGATTTTTTTGAACCCGTGAGTCACGTTCAGGGTGAGAAAAATCAGATTTTTCTGATACCGTGAGTCAAGTCCAAGGTGAAAAAAATCAGATTTTTCTGATACCGTGAGTCATGTCAATTTTGAAAAAAATCTGATTTTTCTGATCCTGTGAGTCAAGTTCATTGTGAAAAAAATCAGATTTTTCTGATACCGTGAGTCAAGTCCAGGGTGAAAAAAATCTGATTTTTTTGAACCCGTGAGTCACGTTCAGGGTGAGAAAAATCAGATTTTTCTGATACCGTAAGTCAAGTCCAGGGTGAAAAAAATCAGATTTTTCTGATACCGTGAGTCAAGTTCAGGGTGAAAAAAACCAGATTTTTCTGATCCTGTGAGTCATGTCCATGGTGAAAAAAATCTGATTTTCCTTATACCGTATGTCAAGTCCAGGTTGAAAAAAAATCAGATTTTCCAGATACCGTGAGTCATGTCCATGGTGAAAAAAATCAGATTTTTTTGATCCCGTAAATCAAGTCCAGGGTGAAAAAAGTCAGATTTTCCAGATACCGTGAATCATGTCCATGGTGAAAAAAATCAGATTTTTCTGATACCGTGAGTCAAGTCCAGGGTGAAAAAAATCAGATTTTCCAGATACCGTGAGTCATGTCCATGGTGAAAAAAATCTGATTTTTCTGATCCCGTGAGTCAAGTCCAGGGTGAAAAAAATCAGATTTTCCAGATACCGTGAGTCATGTCCATGGTGAAAAAAATCTGATTTTTCTGATCCCGTGAGTAAAGTCCAGGGTGAAAAAAATCTGATTTTTTTGATCCCCTGAGTCAAGTTCAGGGTGAAAAAAATCAGATTTTTCTGATAGTGTGAGTCAAGTCCAGGGTGAAAAAAATCTGATTTTTCTGATCCCGTGAGTCAAGTTCATGGTGAAAAAAAATCAGATTTTCCTTATACCGTATGTCAAGTCCAGGGTGAAAAAAATCAGATTTTCCAGATACCGTGAGTCATGTCAATGGTGAAAAAAATCAGATTTTTCTGATACCGTGAGTCAAGTTCATTGTGAAAAAAATCAGATTTTCCAGATACCGTGAGTCATGTCCATGGTGAAAAAAATCAGATTTTCCTTATACCGTATGTCAAGTCCAGGGTGAAAAAAATCAGATTTTCCAGATACCGTGAGTCATGTCCATGGTGAAAAAAATCAGATTTTTCTGATACCGTGAGTAAAGTCCAGGGTGAAAAAAATCTGATTTTTCTGATCCCATGAGTCAAGTTCATTGTGAAAAAAATCAGATTTTCCTTATACCGTATGTCAAGTCCAGGGTGAAAAAAATCAGATTTCCAGATACCGTGAGTCATGTCAATGGTGAAAAAAATCAGATTTTTCTGATACCGTGAGTCATGTCCATGGTGAAAAAAATCAGATTTTTCTGATACTGTGAGTCAAGTCCAGGGTGAAAAAAATCTGATTTTTCTGATCCCGTGAGTCAAGTTCATGGTGAAAAAAATCAGATTTTCCTTATACCGTATGTCAAGTCCAGGGTGAAAAAAATCAGATTTTCCAGATACCGTGAGTCATGTCCATGGTGAAAAAAATCAGATTTTTCTGATACCGTGAGTAAAGTCCAGGGTGAAAAAAATCAGAATTTTCTGATACCGTGAGTTAAGTCCAGGGTGAAAAAAATCAGATTTTTCTGATACCGTAAGTCAAGTCCAGGGTTGAAAAAAATCAGATTTTTCTGATACCGTGAGTCAAGTTCAGGGTGAAAAAAACCAGATTTTTCTGAAACCGTGAGTCAAGTCCATGGTGAAAAAAATCAGATTTTTTTGAACTCGTGAGTCACGTTCAGGGTGAGAAAAATCAGATTTTTCTGATACCGTGAGTCAAGTCCAAGGTGAAAAAAATCAGATTTTTCTGATACCGTGAGTCATGTCCATTTTGAAAAAAATCTGATTTTTCTGATCCTGTGAGTCAAGTTCATTGTAAAAAAAATCAGATTTTCCAGATACCGTGAGTCATGTCCATGGTGAAAAAAATCTGATTTTCCTTATACCGTATGTCAAGTCCAGGTTGAAAAAAAATCAGATTTTCCAGATACCGTGAGTCATGTCCATGGTGAAAAAAATCAGATTTTTTTGATCCTGTAAGTCAAGTCCAGGGTGAAAAAAGTCAGATTTTCCAGATACCGTGAATCATGTCCATGGTGAAAAAAATCAGATTTTTCTGATACCGTGAGTCAAGTCCAGGGTGAAAAAAATCAGATTTTCCAGATACCGTGAGTCATGTCCATGGTGAAAAAAATCAGACTTTCCTTATACCGTATGTCAAGTCCAGGGTGAAAAAAATCAGATTTTCCAGATACCGTGAGTCATGTCCATGGTGAAAAAAAATCAGATTTTTCAGATACCGTGAGTCATGTCCATGGTGAAAAAAATCTGATTTTTCTGATCCCGTGAGTCAAGTTCATTGTGAAAAAAATCAGATTTTCCTTATACCGTATGTCAAGTCCAGGGTGAAAAAAATCAGATTTTCCAGATACCGTGAGTCATGTCCATGGTGAAAAAAATCTGATTTTCCTTATACCGTATGTCAAGTCCAGGTTGAAAAAAAAATCAGATTTTCCAGATACCGTGAGTCATGTCCATGGTGAAAAAAATCAGATTTTTTTGATCCCGTAAGTCAAGTCCAGGGTGAAAAAAGTCAGATTTTCCAGATACCGTGAATCATGTCCATGGTGAAAAAAATCAGACTTTCCTTATACCGTATGTCAAGTCCAGGGTGAAAAAAATCACATTTTCCAGATACCGTGAGTCATGTCCATGGTGAAAAAAATCTGATTTTTCTGATACCGTGAGTCATGTCCATGGTGAAAAAAATCAGATTTTTCTGATACTGTGAGTCAAGTCCAGGGTGAAAAAAATCTGATTTTTCTGATCCCGTGAGTCAAGTTCATGGTGAAAAAAAATCAAATTTTCCTTATACCGTATGTCAAGTCCAGGGTGAAAAAAATCAGATTTTCCAGATACCGTGAGTCATGTCCATGGTGAAAAAAATCAGATTTTTCTGATACCGTGAGTCATGTCCATGGTAAAAAAAATCAGATTTTTCTGATACCGTGAGTCAAGTCCAGGGTGAAAAAAATCTGATTTTCCAGATACCGTGAGTCATGTCCATGGTGAAAAAAATCTGATTTTTCTGATCCCGTGAGTCAAGTTCATTGTGAAAAAAATCAGATTTTCCAGATACCGTGAATCATGTCCATGGTGAAAAAAATCAGACTTTCCTTATACCGTATGTCAAGTCCAGGGTGAAAAAAATCTGATTTTTTTGAACCCGTGAGTCACGTTCAGGGTGAGAAAAATCAGATTTTTCTGATACCGTGAGTCATGTCCATGGTGAAAAAAATCAGATTTTTCTGATACCGTGAGTAAAGTCCAGGGTGAAAAAAATCTGATTTTTTTGATCCCGTGACTCAAGTTCAGGGTGAAAAAAATCAGATTTTTCTGATACTGTAAGTCAAGTCCAGGGTGAAAAAAATCTGATTTTTCTGATCCCATGAGTCAAGTTCATTGTGAAAAAAATCAGATTTTCCTTATACCGTATGTCAAGTCCAGGGTGAAAAAAATCAGATTTCCAGATACCGTGAGTCATGTCAATGGTGAAAAAAATCAGATTTTTCTGATACCGTGAGTCATGTCCATGGTGAAAAAAATCAGATTTTTCTGATACTGTGAGTCAAGTCCAGGGTGAAAAAAATCTGATTTTTCTGATCCCGTGAGTCAAGTTCATGGTGAAAAAAATCAGATTTTCCTTATACCGTATGTCAAGTCCAGGGTGAAAAAAATCAGATTTTCCAGATACCGTGAGTCATGTCTATGGTGAAAAAAATCAGATTTTTCTGATACCGTGAGTAAAGTCCAGGGTGAAAAAAATCAGAATTTTCTGATACCGTGAGTTAAGTCCAGGGTGAAAAAAATCAGATTTTTCTGATACCGTAAGTCAAGTCCAGGGTTGAAAAAAATCAGATTTTTCTGATACCGTGAGTCAAGTTCAGGGTGAAAAAAAAAAGATTTTTCTGAAACCATGAGTCAAGTCCATGGTGAAAAAAATCTGATTTTCCTTATACCGTATGTCAAGTCCAGGTTGAAAAAAAATCAGATTTTCCAGATACCGTGAGTCATGTCCATGGTGAAAAAAATCAGATTTTTTTGATCCCGTAAGTCAAGTCCAGGGTGAAAAAAGTCAGATTTTCCAGATACCGTGAATCATGTCCATGGTGAAAAAAATCAGATTTTTCTGATACCGTGAGTCAAGTCCATGGTGAAAAAAATCAGATTTTCCAGATAGCGTGAGTCATGTCCATGGTGAAAAAATCTGATTTTTCTGATCCCGTGAGTCAAGTTCATTGTGAAAAAAATCAGATTTTCCAGATACCGTGAGTCATGTCCATGGTGAAAAAAATCAGACTTTCCTTATACCGTATGTCAAGTCCAGGGTGAAAAATATCAGATTTTCCAGATACCGTGAGTCATGTCCATGGTGAAAAAAATCAGATTTTTCAGATACCGTGAGTCATGTCCATGGTGAAAAAAATCTGATTTTTCTGATCCCGTGAGTAAAGTTCATTGTGAAAAAAATCAGATTTTCCAGATACCTTGAGTCATGTCCATGGTGAAAAAAATCAGATTTTCCTTATACCGTATGTCAAGTCCAGGGTGAAAAAAATCAGATTTTCCAGATACCGTGAGTCATGTCCATGGTGAAAAAAATCTGATTTTCCTTATACCGTATGTCAAGTCCAGGTTGAAAAAAAATCAGATTTTCCAGATACCGTGAGTCATGTCCATGGTGAAAAAAATCAGATTTTTTTGATCCCGTAAGTCAAGTTCATGGTGAAAAAAAATCAGATTTTCCTTATACCGTATGTCAAGTCCAGGGTGAAAAAAATCAGATTTTCCAGATACCGTGAGTCATGTCCATGGTGAAAAAAATCAGATTTTTCTGATACCGTGAGTCATGTCCATGGTAAAAAAATCAGATTTTTCTGATACCGTGAGTCAAGTCCAGGGTGAAAAAAAATCTGATTTTCCAGATACCGTGAGTCATGTCCATGGTGAAAAAAATCTGATTTTTCTGATCCCGTGAGTCAAGTTCATTGTGAAAAAAATCAGATTTTCCAGATACCGTGAGTCATGTCCATGGTGAAAAAAATCAGATTTTCCTTATACCGTATGTCAAGTCCAGGGTGAAAAAAATCAGATTTTCCAGATACCGTGAGTCATGTCCATGGTGAAAAAAATCAGATTTTTCTGATACCGTGAGTAAAGTCCAGGGTGAAAAAAATCTGATTTTTTTGATCCCGTGACTCAAGTTCAGGGTGAAAAAAATCAGATTTTTCTGATACTGTGAGTCAAGTCCAGGGTGAAAAAAATCTGATTTTTCTGATCCCATGAGTCAAGTTCATTGTGAAAAAAATCAGATTTTCCTTATACCGTATGTCAAGTCCAGGGTGAAAAAAATCAGATTTCCAGATACCGTGAGTCATGTCAATGGTGAAAAAAATCAGATTTTCCAGATACCGTGAGTCATGTCCATGGTGAAAAAAATCAGACTTTCCTTATACCGTATGTCAAGTCCAGGGTGAAAAAAATCAGATTTTCCAGATACCGTGAGTCATGTCCATGGTGAAAAAAATCAGATTTTTCAGATACCGTGAGTCATGTCCATGGTGAAAAAAATCTGATTTTTCTGATCCCGTGAGTAAAGTTCATTGTGAAAAAAATCAGATTTTCCAGATACCTTGAGTCATGTCCATGGTGAAAAAAATCAGATTTTCCTTATACCGTATGTCAAGTCCAGGGTGAAAAAAATCAGATTTTCCAGATACCGTGAGTCATGTCCATGGTGAAAAAAATCTGATTTTCCTTATACCGTATGTCAAGTCCAGGTTGAAAAAAAATCAGATTTTCCAGATACCGTGAGTCATGTCCATGGTGAAAAAAATCAGATTTTTTTGATCCCGTAAGTCAAGTTCATGGTGAAAAAAAATCAGATTTTCCTTATACCGTATGTCAAGTCCAGGGTGAAAAAAATCAGATTTTCCAGATACCGTGAGTCATGTCCATGGTGAAAAAAATCAGATTTTTCTGATACCGTGAGTCATGTCCATGGTAAAAAAATCAGATTTTTCTGATACCGTGAGTCAAGTCCAGGGTGAAAAAAATCTGATTTTCCAGATACCGTGAGTCATGTCCATGGTGAAAAAAATCTGATTTTTCTGATCCCGTGAGTCAAGTTCATTGTGAAAAAAATCAGATTTTCCAGATACCGTGAGTCATGTCCATGGTGAAAAAAACCAGATTTTCCTTATACCGTATGTCAAGTCCAGGGTGAAAAAAATCAGATTTTCCAGATACCGTGAGTCATGTCCATGGTGAAAAAAATCAGATTTTTCTGATACCGTGAGTAAAGTCCAGGGTGAAAAAAATCTGATTTTTTTGATCCCGTGACTCAAGTTCATTGTGAAAAAAATCAGATTTTCCAGATACCTTGAGTCGTCCATGGTGAAAAAAATCAGATTTTCCTTATACCGTATATCAAGTCCAGGGTGAAAAAAATCTGATTTTTTTGATCCCCTGAGTCAAGTTCAGGGTGAAAAAAATCAGATTTTTCTGATAGTGTGAGTCAAGTCCAGGGTGAAAAAAATCTGATTTTTCTGATCCCGTGAGTCAAGTTCATGGTGAAAAAAAATCAGATTTTCCTTATACCGTATGTCAAGTCCAGGGTGAAAAAAATCAGATTTTCCAGATACCGTGAGTCATGTCCATGGTGAAAAAAATCAGATTTTTCTGATACCGTGAGTCATGTCCATGGTAAAAAATAATCAGATTTTTCTGATACCGTGAGTCAAGTCCAGGGTGAAAAAAATCTGATTTTCCAGATACCGTGAGTCATGTCCATGGTGAAAAAAATCTGATTTTTCTGATCCCGTGAGTCAAGTTCATTGTGAAAAAAATCAGATTTTCCAGATACCGTGAGTCATGTCCATGGTGAAAAAAATCAGATTTTCCTTATACCGTATGTCAAGTCCAGGGTGAAACAAATCAGATTTTCCAGATACCGTGAGTCATGTCCATGGTGAAAAAAATCAGATTTTTCTGATACCGTGAGTAAAGTCCAGGGTGAAAAAAATCTGATTTTTTTGATCCCGTGACTCAAGTTCAGGGTGAAAAAAATCTGATTTTTCTGATACTGTGAGTCAAGTCCAGGGTGAAAAAAATCTGATTTTTCTGATCCCATGAGTCAAGTTCATTGTGAAAAAAATCAGATTTTCCTTATACCGTATGTCAAGTCCAGGGTGAAAAAAATCAGATTTCCAGATACCGTGAGTCATGTCAATGGTGAAAAAAATCAGATTTTTCTGATACTGTGAGTCAAGTCCAGGGTGAAAAAAATCTGATTTTTCTGATCCCGTGAGTCAAGTTCATGGTGAAAAAAATCAGATTTTCCTTATACCGTATGTCAAGTCCAGGGTGAAAAAAATCAGATTTTCCAGATACCGTGAGTCATGTCTATGGTGAAAAAAATCAGATTTTTCTGATACCGTGAGTAAAGTCCAGGGTGAAAAAAATCAGAATTTTCTGATACCGTGAGTTAAGTCCAGGGTGAAAAAAATCAGATTTTTCTGATACCGTAAGTCAAGTCCAGGGTTGAAAAAAATCAGATTTTTCTGATACCGTGAGTCAAGTTCAGGGTGAAAAAAAAAGATTTTTCTGAAACCATGAGTCAAGTCCATGGTGAAAAAAATCTGATTTTCCTTATACCGTATGTCAAGTCCAGGTTGAAAAAAAATCAGATTTTCCAGATACCGTGAGTCATGTCCATGGTGAAAAAAATCAGATTTTTTTGATCCCGTAAGTCAAGTCCAGGGTGAAAAAAGTCAGATTTTCCAGATACCGTGAATCATGTCAATGGTGAAAAAAATCAGATTTTTCTGATACCGTGAGTCAAGTCCATGGTGAAAAAAATCAGATTTTCCAGATAGCGTGAGTCATGTCCATGGTGAAAAAATCTGATTTTTCTGATCCCGTGAATCAAGTTCATTGTGAAAAAAATCAGATTTTCCAGATACCGTGAGTCATGTCCATGGTGAAAAAAATCAGACTTTCCTTATACCGTATGTCAAGTCCAGGGTGAAAAAAATCAGATTTTCCAGATACCGTGAGTCATGTCCATGGTGAAAAAAATCAGATTTTTCAGATACCGTGAGTCATGTCCATGGTGAAAAAAATCTGATTTTTCTGATCCCGTGAGTAAAGTTCATTGTGAAAAAAATCAGATTTTCCAGATACCTTGAGTCATGTCCATGGTGAAAAAAATCAGATTTTCCTTATACCGTATGTCAAGTCCAGGGTGAAAAAAATCAGATTTTCCAGATACCGTGAGTCATGTCCATGGTGAAAAAAATCTGATTTTCCTTATACCGTATGTCAAGTCCAGGTTGAAAAAAAATCAGATTTTCCAGATACCGTGAGTCATGTCCATGGTGAAAAAAATCAGATTTTTTTGATCCCGTAAGTCAAGTTCATGGTGAAATAAATCAGATTTTCCTTATACCGTATGTCAAGTCCAGGGTGAAAAAAATCAGATTTTCCAGATACCGTGAGTCATGTCCATGGTGAAAAAAATCAGATTTTTCTGATACCGTGAGTCATGTCCATGGTAAAAAAATCAGATTTTTCTGATACCGTGAGTCAAGTCCAGGGTGAAAAAAATCTGATTTTCCAGATACCGTGAGTCATGTCCATGGTGAAAAAAGTCTGATTTTTCTGATCCCGTGAGTCAAGTTCATTGTGAAAAAAATCAGATTTTCCAGATACCGTGAGTCATGTCCATGGTGAAAAAAATCAGATTTTCCTTATACCGTATGTCAAGTCCAGGGTGAAAAAAATCAGATTTTCCAGATACCGTGAGTCATGTCCATGGTGAAAAAAATCAGATTTTTCTGATACCGTGAGTAAAGTCCAGGGTGAAAAAAATCTGATTTTTTTGATCCCGTGACTCAAGTTCAGGGTGAAAAAAATCAGATTTTTCTGATACTGTGAGTCAAGTCCAGGTTGAAAAAAATCTGATTTTTCTGATCCCATGAGTCAAGTTCATTGTGAAAAAAATCAGATTTTCCTTATACCGTATGTCAAGTCCAGGGTGAAAAAAATCAGATTTCCAGATACCGTGAGTCATGTCAATGGTGAAAAAAAATCAGATTTTCCAGATACCGTGAGTCATGTCCATGGTGAAAAAAATCAGACTTTCCTTATACCGTATGTCAAGTCCAGGGTGAAAAAAATCAGATTTTCCAGATACCGTGAGTCATGTCCATGGTGAAAAAAATCAGATTTTTCAGATACCGTGAGTCATGTCCATGGTGAAAAAAATCTGATTTTTCTGATCCCGTGAGTAAAGTTCATTGTGAAAAAAATCAGATTTTCCAGATACCTTGAGTCATGTCCATGGTGAAAAAAATCAGATTTTCCTTATACCGTATGTCAAGTCCAGGGTGAAAAAAATCAGATTTTCCAGATACCGTGAGTCATGTCCATGGTGAAAAAAATCTGATTTTCCTTATACCGTATGTCAAGTCCAGGTTGAAAAAAAATCAGATTTTCCAGATACCGTGAGTCATGTCCATGGTGAAAAAAATCAGATTTTTTTGATCCCGTAAGTCAAGTTCATGGTGAAAAAAAATCAGATTTTCCTTATACCGTATGTCAAGTCCAGGGTGAAAAAAATCAGATTTTCCAGATACCGTGAGTCATGTCCATGGTGAAAAAAATCAGATTTTTCTGATACCGTGAGTCATGTCCATGGTAAAAAAATCAGATTTTTCTGATACCGTGAGTCAAGTCCAGGGTGAAAAAAATCTGATTTTCCAGATACCGTGAGTCATGTCCATGGTGAAAAAAATCTGATTTTTCTGATCCCGTGAGTCAAGTTCATTGTGAAAAAAATCAGATTTTCCAGATACCGTGAGTCATGTCCATGGTGAAAAAAATCAGATTTTTCTGATACCGTGAGTAAAGTCCAGGGTGAAAAAAATCTGATTTTTTTGATCCCGTGACTCAAGTTCAGGGTGAAAAAAATCAGATTTTTCTGATACTGTGAGTCAAGTCCAGGGTGAAAAAAATCTGATTTTTCTGATCCCATGAGTCAAGTTCATTGTGAAAAAAATCAGATTTTCCTTATACCGTATGTCAAGTCCAGGGTGAAAAAAATCAGATTTCCAGATACCGTGAGTCATGTCAATGGTGAAAAAAATCAGATTTTTCTGATACCGTGAGTCATGTCCATGGTGAAAAAAATCAGATTTTTCTGATACTGTGAGTCAAGTCCAGGGTGAAAAAAATCTGATTTTTCTGATCCCGTGAGTCAAGTTCATGGTGAAAAAAATCAGATTTTCCTTATACCGTATGTCAAGTCCAGGGTGAAAAAAATCAGATTTTCCAGATACCGTGAGTCATGTCCATGGTGAAAAAAATCAGATTTTTCTGATACCGTGAGTAAAGTCCAGGGTGAAAAAAATCAGAATTTTCTGATACCGTGAGTTAAGTCCAGGGTGAAAAAAATCAGATTTTTCTGATACCGTAAGTCAAGTCCAGGGTTGAAAAAAATCAGATTTTTCTGATACCGTGAGTCAAGTTCAGGGTGAAAAAAACCAGATTTTTCTGAAACCGTGAGTCAAGTCCATGGTGAAAAAAATCAGATTTTTTTGAACCCGTGAGTCACGTTCAGGGTGAGAAAAATCAGACTTTTCTGATACCGTGAGTCAAGTCCAAGGTGAAAAAAAATCAGATTTTTCTGATACCGTGAGTCATGTCCATTTTGAAAAAAATCTGATTTTTCTGATCCTCTGAGTCAAGTTCAATGTAAAAAAAATCAGATTTTCCAGATACCGTGAGTCATGTCCATGGTGAAAAAAATCTGATTTTCCTTATACCGTATGTCAAGTCCAGGTTGAAAAAAAATCAGATTTTCCAGATACCGTGAGTCAAGTCCATGGTGAAAAAAATCAGATTTTTTTGATCCCGTAAGTCAAGTCCAGGGTGAAAAAAGTCAGATTTTCCAGATACCGTGAATCATGTCCATGGTGAAAAAAATCAGATTTTTCTGATACCGTGAGTCAAGTCCAGGGTGAAAAAAATCAGATTTTCCAGATACCGTGAGTCATGTCCATGGTGAAAAAAATCTGATTTTTCTGATCCCGTGAGTCAAGTTCATTGTGAAAAAAATCAGATTTTCCAGATACCGTGAGTCATTTCCATGGTGAAAAAAATCAGACTTTCCTTATACCGTATGTCAAGTCCAGGGTGAAAAAAATCAGATTTTCCAGATACCGTGAGTCATGTCCATGGTGAAAAAAATCAGATTTTTCAGATACCGTGAGTCATGTCCATGGTGAAAAAAATCTGATTTTTCTGATCCCGTGAGTCAAGTTCATTGTGAAAAAAATCAGATTTTCCAGATACCTTGAGTCATGTCCATGGTGAAAAAAATCAGATTTTCCTTATACCGTATGTCAAGTCCAGGGTGAAAAAAATCAGATTTTCCAGATACCGTGAGTCATGTCCATGGTGAAAAAAATCTGATTTTCCTTATACCGTATGTCAAGTCCAGGTTGAAAAAAAATCAGATTTTCCAGATACCGTGAGTCATGTCCATGGTGAAAAAAATCAGATTTTTTTGATCCCGTAAGTCAAGTCCAGGGTGAAAAAAGTCAGATTTTCCAGATACCGTGAATCATGTCCATGGTGAAAAAAATCAAACTTTCCTTATACCGTATGTCAAGTCCAGGGTGAAAAAAATCAGATTTTCCAGATACCGTGAGTCATGTCCATGGTGAAAAAAATCTGATTTTTCTGATACTGTGAGTCATGTCCATGGTGAAAAAAATCAGATTTTTCTGATACTGTGAGTCAAGTCCAGGGTGAAAAAAATCTGATTTTTCTGATCCCGTGAGTCAAGTTCATGGTGAAAAAAATCAGATTTTCCTTATACCGTATGTCAAGTCCAGGGTGAAAAAAATCAGATTTTCCAGATACCGTGAGTCATGTCCATGGTGAAAAAAATCAGATTTTTCTGATACCGTGAGTCATGTCCATGGTAAAAAAAATCAGATTTTTCTGATACCGTGAGTCAAGTCCAGGGTGAAAAAAATCTGATTTTCCAGATACCGTGAGTCATGTCCATGGTGAAAAAAATCTGATTTTTCTGATCCCGTGAGTCAAGTTCATTGTGAAAAAAATCAGATTTTCCAGATACCGTGAGTCATGTCCATGGTGAAAAAAATCAGATTTTCCTTATACCGTATGTCAAGTCCAGGGTGAAAAAAATCAGATTTTCCAGATACCGTGAGTCATGTCCATGGTGAAAAAAATCAGATTTTTCTGATACCGTGAGTAAAGTCCAGGGTGAAAAAAATCTGATTTTTTTGAACCCGTGAGTCAAGTCCAGGGTGAAAAAAATCTGATTTTCCAGATACCGTGAGTCATGTCCATGGTGAAAAAAATCTGATTTTTCTGATCCCGTGAGTCAAGTTCATTGTGAAAAAAATCAGATTTTCCAGATACCGTGAGTCATGTCCAAGGTGAAAAAAATCAGATTTTCCTTATACCGTATGTCAAGTCCAGGGTGAAAAAAATCAGATTTTCCAGATACCGTGAGTCATGTCCATGGTGAAAAAAATCAGATTTTTCTGAAACCGTGAGTCAAGTCCATGGTGAAAAAATCAGATTTTTTTGAACCCGTGAGTCACGTTCAGGGTGAGAAAAATCAGATTTTTCTGATACCGTGAGTCAAGTCCAAGGTGAAAAAAATCAGATTTTTCTGATACCGTGAGTCATGTCCATTTTGAAAAAAATCTGATTTTTCTGATCCTGTGAGTCAAGTTCATTGTAAAAAAAATCAGATTTTCCAGATACCGTGAGTCATGTCCATGGTGAAAAAAATCTGATTTTCCTTATACCGTATGTCAAGTCCAGGTTGAAAAAAAAATCAGATTTTCCAGATACCGTGAGTCATGTCCATGGTGAAAAAAATCAGATTTTTTTGATCCCGTAAGTCAAGTCCAGGGTGAAAAAAATCAGATTTTCCAGATACCGTGAGTCATGTCCATGGTGAAAAAAATCAGATTTTTCAGATACCGTGAGTCATGTCCATGGTGAAAAAAATCTGATTTTTCTGATCCCGTGAGTCAAGTTCATTGTGAAAAAAATCAGATTTTCCAGATACCTTGAGTCATGTCCATGGTGAAAAAAATCAGATTTTCCTTATACCGTATGTCAAGTCCAGGGTGAAAAAAATCAGATTTTCCAGATACCGTGAGTCATGTCCATGGTGAAAAAAATCTGATTTTCCTTATACCGTATGTCAAGTCCAGGTTGAAAAAAAATCAGATTTTCCAGATACCGTGAGTCATGTCCATGGTGAAAAAAATCAGATTTTTTTGATCCCGTATGTCAAGTCCAGGGTGAAAAAAGTCAGATTTTCCAGATACCGTGAATCATGTCCATGGTGAAAAAAATCAGACTTTCCTTATACCGTATGTCAAGTCCAGGGTGAAAAAAATCAGATTTTCCAGATACCGTGAGTCATGTCCATGGTGAAAAAAATCTGATTTTTCTGATACCGTGAGTCATGTCCATGGTGAAAAAAATCAGATTTTTCTGATACTGTGAGTCAAGTCCAGGGTGAAAAAAATCTGATTTTTCTGATCCCGTGAGTCAAGTTCATGGTGAGAAAAACCAGATTTTCCTTATACCGTATGTCAAGTCCAGGGTGAAAAAAATCAGATTTTCCAGATACCGTGAGTCATGTCCATGGTGAAAAAAATCAGATTTTTCTGATACCGTGAGTAAAGTCCATGGTAAAAAAAATCAGATTTTTCTGATACCGTGAGTCAAGTCCAGGGTGAAAAAAATCTGATTTTCCAGATACCGTGAGTCATGTCCATGGTGAAAAAAATCTGATTTTTCTGATCCCGTGAGTCAAGTTCATTGTGAAAAAAATCAGATTTTCCAGATACCGTGAGTCATGTCCATGGTGAAAAAAATCAGATTTTCCTTATACCGTATGTCAAGTCCAGGGTGAAAAAAATCAGATTTTCCAGATACCGTGAGTCATGTCCATGGTGAAAAAAATCAGATTTTTCTGATACCGTGAGTAAAGTCCAGGGTGAAAAAAATCTGATTTTTTTGATCCCGTGACTCAAGTTCAGGGTGAAAAAAATCAGATTTTTCTGATACTGTGAGTCAAGTCCAGGGTGAAAAAAATCTGATTTTTCTGATCCCATGAGTCAAGTTCATTGTGAAAAAAATCAGATTTTCCTTATACCGTATGTCAAGTCCAGGGTGAAAAAAATCAGATTTCCAGATACCGTGAGTCATGTCAATGGTGAAAAAAATCAGATTTTTCTGATACCGTGAGTCATGTCCATGGTGAAAAAAATCAGATTTTTCTGATACTGTGTGTCAAGTCCAGGGTGAAAAAAATCTGATTTTTCTGATCCCGTGAGTCAAGTTCATGGTGAAAAAAATCAGATTTTCCTTATACCGTATGTCAAGTCCAGGGTGAAAAAAATCAGATTTTCCAGATACCGTGAGTCATGTCCAAGGTGAAAAAAATCAGATTTTCCTTATACCGTATGTCAAGTCCAGGGTGAAAAAAATCAGATTTTCCAGATACCGTGAGTCATGTCCATGGTGAAAAAAATCAGATTTTTCTGAAACCGTGAGTCAAGTCCATGGTGAAAAAAATCAGATTTTTTTGAACCCGTGAGTCACGTTCAGGGTGAGAAAAATCAGATTTTTCTGATACCGTGAGTCAAGTCCAAGGTGAAAAAAATCAGATTTTTCTGATACCGTGAGTCATGTCCATTTTGAAAAAAATCTGATTTTTCTGATCCTGTGAGTCAAGTTCATTGTAAAAAAAATCAGATTTTCCAGATACCGTGAGTCATGTCCATGGTGAAAAAAATCTGATTTTCCTTATACCGTATGTCAAGTCCAGGTTGAAAAAAAATCAGATTTTCCAGATACCGTGAGTCATGTCCATGGTGAAAAAAATCAGATTTTTTTGATCCCGTAAGTCAAGTCCAGGGTGAAAAAAGTCAGATTTTCCAGATACTGTGAATCATGTCCATGGTGAAAAAAATCAGATTTTTCTGATACCGTGAGTCAAGTCCAGGGTGAAAAAAATCAGATTTTCCAGATACCGTGAGTCATGTCCATGGTGAAAAAAATCAGATTTTTCAGATACCGTGAGTCATGTCCATGGTGAAAAAAATCTGATTTTTCTGATCCCGTGAGTCAAGTTCATTGTGAAAAAAATCAGATTTTCCAGATACCTTGAGTCATGTCCATGGTGAAAAAAATCAGATTTTCCTTATACCGTATGTCAAGTCCAGGGTGAAAAAAATCAGATTTTCCAGATACCGTGAGTCATGTCCATGGTGAAAAAAATCTGATTTTCCTTATACCGTATGTCAAGTCCAGGTTGAAAAAAAATCAGATTTTCCAGATACCGTGAGTCATGTCCATGGTGAAAAAAATCAGATTTTTTTGATCCCGTATGTCAAGTCCAGGGTGAAAAAAGTCAGATTTTCCAGATACCGTGAATCATGTCCATGGTGAAAAAAATCAGACTTTCCTTATACCGTATGTCAAGTCCAGGGTGAAAAAAATCAGATTTTCCAGATACCGTGAGTCATGTCCATGGTGAAAAAAATCTGATTTTTCTGATACCGTGAGTCATGTCCATGGTGAAAAAAATCAGATTTTTCTGATACTGTGAGTCAAGTCCAGGGTGAAAAAAATCTGATTTTTCTGATCCCGTGAGTCAAGTTCATGGTGAGAAAAACCAGATTTTCCTTATACCGTATGTCAAGTCCAGGGTGAAAAAAAATCAGATTTTCCAGATACCGTGAGTCATGTCCATGGTGAAAAAAATCAGATTTTTCTGATACCGTGAGTAAAGTCCATGGTAAAAAAAATCAGATTTTTCTGATACCGTGAGTCAAGTCCAGGGTGAAAAAAATCTGATTTTCCAGATACCGTGCGTCATGTCCATGGTGAAAAAAATCTGATTTTTCTGATCCCGTGAGTCAAGTTCATTGTGAAAAAAATCAGATTTTCCAGATACCGTGAGTCATGTCCATGGTGAAAAAAATCAGATTTTTCTGATACCGTGAGTCATGTCCATGGTGAAAAAAATCAGATTTTTCTGATACTGTGTGTCAAGTCCAGGGTGAAAAAAATCTGATTTTTCTGATCCCATGAGTCAAGTTCATGGTGAAAAAAATCAGATTTTCCTTATACCGTATGTCAAGTCCAGGGTGAAAAAAATCAGATTTTCCAGATACCGTGAGTCATGTCCATGGTGAAAAAAATCAGATTTTTCTGATACCGTGAGTAAAGTCCAGGGTGAAAAAAATCAGAATTTTCTGATACCGTGAGTTAAGTCCAGGGTGAAAAAAATCAGATTTTTCTGATACCGTAAGTCAAGTCCAGGGTTGAAAAAAATCAGATTTTTCTGATACCGTGAGTCAAGTCCATGGTGAAAAAAATCAGATTTTTTTGAACCCGTGAGTCACGTTCAGGGCGAGAAAAATCAGATTTTTCTGATACCGTGAGTCAAGTCCAAGGTGAAAAAAATCAGATTTTTCTGATACCGTGAGTCATGTCCATTTTGAAAAAAATCTGATTTTTCTGATCCTGTGAGTCAAGTTCATTGTAAAAAAAATCAGATTTTCCAGATACCGTGAGTCATGTCCATGGTGAAAAAAATCTGATTTTCCTTATACCGTATGTCAAGTCCAGGTTGAAAAAAAATCAGATTTTCCAGATACCGTGAGTCATGTCCATGGTGAAAAAAATCAGATTTTTTTGATCCCGTAAGTCAAGTCCAGGGTGAAAAAAGTCAGATTTTCCAGATACCGTGAATCATGTCCATGGTGAAAAAAATCAGATTTTTCTGATACCGTGAGTCAAGTCCAGGGTGAAAAAAATCAGATTTTCCAGATACCGTGAGTCATGTCCATGGTGAAAAAAATCTGATTTTTCTGATCCCGTGAGTCAAGTTCATTGTGAAAAAAATCAGATTTTCCAGATACCGTGAGTCATTTCCATGGTGAAAAAAATCAGACTTTCCTTATACCGTATGTCAAGTCCAGGGTGAAAAAAATCAGATTTTCCAGATACCGTGAGTCATGTCCATGGTGAAAAAAATCAGATTTTTCTGATACCGTGAGTAAAGTCCAGGGTGAAAAAAATCAGAATTTTCTGATACCGTGAGTTAAGTCCAGGGTGAAAAAAATCAGATTTTTCTGATACCGTAAGTCAAGTCCAGGGTTGAAAAAAATCAGATTTTTCTGATACCGTGAGTCAAGTCCATGGTGAAAAAAATCAGATTTTTTTGAACCCGTGAGTCACGTTCAGGGCGAGAAAAATCAGATTTTTCTGATACCGTGAGTCAAGTCCAAGGTGAAAAAAATCAGATTTTTCTGATACCGTGAGTCATGTCCATTTTGAAAAAAATCTGATTTTTCTGATCCTGTGAGTCAAGTTCATTGTAAAAAAAATCAGATTTTCCAGATACCGTGAGTCATGTCCATGGTGAAAAAAATCTGATTTTCCTTATACCGTATGTCAAGTCCAGGTTGAAAAAAAATCAGATTTTCCAGATACCGTGAGTCATGTCCATGGTGAAAAAAATCAGATTTTTTTGATCCCGTAAGTCAAGTCCAGGGTGAAAAAAGTCAGATTTTCCAGATACCGTGAATCATGTCCATGGTGAAAAAAATCAGATTTTTCTGATACCGTGAGTCAAGTCCAGGGTGAAAAAAATCAGATTTTCCAGATACCGTGAGTCATGTCCATGGTGAAAAAAATCTGATTTTTCTGATCCCGTGAGTCAAGTTCATTGTGAAAAAAATCAGATTTTCCAGATACCGTGAGTCATTTCCATGGTGAAAAAAATCAGACTTTCCTTATACCGTATGTCAAGTCCAGGGTGAAAAAAATCAGATTTTCCAGATACCGTGAGTCATGTCCATGGTGAAAAAAATCAGATTTTTCTGATACCGTGAGTAAAGTCCAGGGTGAAAAAAATCAGAATTTTCTGATACCGTGAGTTAAGTCCAGGGTGAAAAAAATCAGATTTTTCTGATACCGTAAGTCAAGTCCAGGGTTGAAAAAAATCAGATTTTTCTGATACCGTGAGTCAAGTTCAGGGTGAAAAAAACCAGATTTTTCTGAAACCGTGAGTCAAGTCCATGGTGAAAAAAATCAGATTTTTTTGAACCCGTGAGTCACGTTCAGGGTGAGAAAAATCAGATTTTTCTGATACCGTGAGTCAAGTCCAAGGTGAAAAAAAATCAGATTTTTCTGATACCGTGAGTCATGTCCATTTTGAAAAAAATCTGATTTTTCTGATCCTCTGAGTCAAGTTCAATGTAAAAAAAATCAGATTTTCCAGATACCGTGAGTCATGTCCATGGTGAAAAAAATCTGATTTTCCTTATACCGTATGTCAAGTCCAGGTTGAAAAAAAATCAGATTTTCCAGATACCGTGAGTCATGTCCATGGTGAAAAAAATCAGATTTTTTTGATCCCGTAAGTCAAGTCCAGGGTGAAAAAAGTCAGATTTTCCAGATACCGTGAATCATGTCCATGGTGAAAAAAATCAGATTTTTCTGATACCGTGAGTCAAGTCCAGGGTGAAAAAAATCAGATTTTCCAGATACCGTGAGTCATGTCCATGGTGAAAAAAATCTGATTTTTCTGATCCCGTGAGTCAAGTTCATTGTGAAAAAAATCAGATTTTCCAGATACCGTGAGTCATTTCCATGGTGAAAAAAATCAGACTTTCCTTATACCGTATGTCAAGTCCAGGGTGAAAAAAATCAGATTTTCCAGATACCGTGAGTCATGTCCATGGTGAAAAAAATCAGATTTTTCAGATACCGTGAGTCATGTCCATGGTGAAAAAAATCTGATTTTTCTGATCCCGTGAGTCAAGTTCATTGTGAAAAAAATCAGATTTTCCAGATACCTTGAGTCATGTCCATGGTGAAAAAAATCAGATTTTCCTTATACCGTATGTCAAGTCCAGGGTGAAAAAAATCAGATTTTCCAGATACCGTGAGTCATGTCCATGGTGAAAAAAATCAGATTTTTCTGATACCGTGAGTAAAGTCCAGGGTGAAAAAAATCAGAATTTTCTGATACCGTGAGTTAAGTCCAGGGTGAAAAAAATCAGATTTTTCTGATACCGTAAGTCAAGTCCAGGGTTGAAAAAAATCAGATTTTTCTGATACCGTGAGTCAAGTCCATGGTGAAAAAAATCAGATTTTTTTGAACCCGTGAGTCACGTTCAGGGCGAGAAAAATCAGATTTTTCTGATACCGTGAGTCAAGTCCAAGGTGAAAAAAATCAGATTTTTCTGATACCGTGAGTCATGTCCATTTTGAAAAAAATCTGATTTTTCTGATCCTGTGAGTCAAGTTCATTGTAAAAAAATCAGATTTTCCAGATACCGTGAGTCATGTCCATGGTGAAAAAAATCTGATTTTCCTTATACCGTATGTCAAGTCCAGGTTGAAAAAAAAATCAGATTTTTCAGATACCGTGAGTCATGTCCATGGTGAAAAAAATCAGATTTTTTTGATCCCGTAAGTCAAGTCCAGGGTGAAAAAAGTCAGATTTTCCAGATACCGTGAATCATGTCCATGGTGAAAAAAATCAGATTTTTCTGATACCGTGAGTCAAGTCCAGGGTGAAAAAAATCAGATATTCCAGATACCGTGAGTCATGTCCATGGTGAAAAAAATCTGATTTTTCTGATCCCGTGAGTCAAGTTCATTGTGAAAAAAATCAGATTTTCCAGATACCGTGAGTCATTTCCATGGTGAAAAAAATCAGACTTTCCTTATACCGTATGTCAAGTCCAGGGTGAAAAAAATCAGATTTTCCAGATACCGTGAGTCATGTCCATGGTGAAAAAAATCAGATTTTTCTGATACCGTGAGTAAAGTCCAGGGTGAAAAAAATCAGAATTTTCTGATACCGTGAGTTAAGTCCAGGGTGAAAAAAATCAGATTTTTCTGATACCGTAAGTCAAGTCCAGGGTTGAAAAAAATCAGATTTTTCTGATACCGTGAGTCAAGTTCAGGGTGAAAAAAACCAGATTTTTCTGAAACCGTGAGTCAAGTCCATGGTGAAAAAAATCAGATTTTTTTGAACCCGTGAGTCACGTTCAGGGTGAGAAAAATCAGATTTTTCTGATACCGTGAGTCAAGTCCAAGGTGAAAAAAAATCAGATTTTTCTGATACCGTGAGTCATGTCCATTTTGAAAAAAATCTGATTTTTATGATCCTCTGAGTCAAGTTCAATGTAAAAAAAATCAGATTTTCCAGATACCGTGAGTCATGTCCATGGTGAAAAAAATCTGATTTTCCTTATACCGTATGTCAAGTCCAGGTTGAGAAAAAATCAGATTTTCCAGATACCGTGAGTCATGTCCATGGTGAAAAAAATCAGATTTTTTTGATCCCGTAAGTCAAGTCCAGGGTGAAAAAAGTCAGATTTTCCAGATACCGTGAATCATGTCCATGGTGAAAAAAATCAGATTTTTCTGATACCGTGAGTCAAGTCCAGGGTGAAAAAAATCAGATTTTCCAGATACCGTGAGTCATGTCCATGGTGAAAAAAATCTGATTTTTCTGATCCCGTGAGTCAAGTTCATTGTGAAAAAAATCAGATTTTCCAGATACCGTGAGTCATTTCCATGGTGAAAAAAATCAGACTTTCCTTATACCGTATGTCAAGTCCAGGGTGAAAAAAATCAGATTTTCCAGATACCGTGAGTCATGTCCATGGTGAAAAAAATCAGATTTTTCAGATACCGTGAGTCATGTCCATGGTGAAAAAAATCTGATTTTTCTGATCCCGTGAGTCAAGTTCATTGTGAAAAAAATCAGATTTTCCAGATACCTTGAGTCATGTCCATGGTGAAAAAAATCAGATTTTCCTTATACCGTATGTCAAGTCCAGGGTGAAAAAAATCAGATTTTCCAGATACCGTGAGTCATGTCCATGGTGAAAAAAATCAGATTTTTCTGATACCGTGAGTAAAGTCCAGGGTGAAAAAAATCAGAATTTTCTGATACCGTGAGTTAAGTCCAGGGTGAAAAAAATCAGATTTTTCTGATACCGTAAGTCAAGTCCAGGGTTGAAAAAAATCAGATTTTTCTGATACCGTGAGTCAAGTCCATGGTGAAAAAAATCAGATTTTTTTGAACCCGTGAGTCACGTTCAGGGCGAGAAAAATCAGATTTTTCTGATACCGTGAGTCAAGTCCAAGGTGAAAAAAATCAGATTTTTCTGATACCGTGAGTCATGTCCATTTTGAAAAAAATCTGATTTTTCTGATCCTGTGAGTCAAGTTCATTGTAAAAAAATCAGATTTTCCAGATACCGTGAGTCATGTCCATGGTGAAAAAAATCTGATTTTCCTTATACCGTATGTCAAGTCCAGGTTGAAAAAAAAATCAGATTTTTCAGATACCGTGAGTCATGTCCATGGTGAAAAAAATCAGATTTTTTTGATCCCGTAAGTCAAGTCCAGGGTGAAAAAAGTCAGATTTTCCAGATACCGTGAATCATGTCCATGGTGAAAAAAATCAGATTTTTCTGATACCGTGAGTCAAGTCCAGGGTGAAAAAAATCAGATATTCCAGATACCGTGAGTCATGTCCATGGTGAAAAAAATCTGATTTTTCTGATCCCGTGAGTCAAGTTCATTGTGAAAAAAATCAGATTTTCCAGATACCGTGAGTCATTTCCATGGTGAAAAAAATCAGACTTTCCTTATACCGTATGTCAAGTCCAGGGTGAAAAAAATCAGATTTTCCAGATACCGTGAGTCATGTCCATGGTGAAAAAAATCAGATTTTTCTGATACCGTGAGTAAAGTCCAGGGTGAAAAAAATCAGAATTTTCTGATACCGTGAGTTAAGTCCAGGGTGAAAAAAATCAGATTTTTCTGATACCGTAAGTCAAGTCCAGGGTTGAAAAAAATCAGATTTTTCTGATACCGTGAGTCAAGTTCAGGGTGAAAAAAACCAGATTTTTCTGAAACCGTGAGTCAAGTCCATGGTGAAAAAAATCAGATTTTTTTGAACCCGTGAGTCACGTTCAGGGTGAGAAAAATCAGATTTTTCTGATACCGTGAGTCAAGTCCAAGGTGAAAAAAAATCAGATTTTTCTGATACCGTGAGTCATGTCCATTTTGAAAAAAATCTGATTTTTCTGATCCTCTGAGTCAAGTTCAATGTAAAAAAAATCAGATTTTCCAGATACCGTGAGTCATGTCCATGGTGAAAAAAATCTGATTTTCCTTATACCGTATGTCAAGTCCAGGTTGAAAAAAAATCAGATTTTCCAGATACCGTGAGTCATGTCCATGGTGAAAAAAATCAGATTTTTTTGATCCCGTAAGTCAAGTCCAGGGTGAAAAAAGTCAGATTTTCCAGATACCGTGAATCATGTCCATGGTGAAAAAAATCAGATTTTTCTGATACCGTGAGTCAAGTCCAGGGTGAAAAAAATCAGATTTTCCAGATACCGTGAGTCATGTCCATGGTGAAAAAAATCTGATTTTTCTGATCCCGTGAGTCAAGTTCATTGTGAAAAAAATCAGATTTTCCAGATACCGTGAGTCATGTCCATGGTGAAAAAAATCAGATTTTTCTGATACCGTGAGTCAAGTCCAGGGTGAAAAAAATCAGATTTTCCAGATACCGTGAGTCATGTCCATGGTGAAAAAAATCAGATTTTTCAGATACCGTGAGTCATGTCCATGGTGAAAAAAATCTGATTTTTCTGATCCCGTGAGTCAAGTTCATTGTGAAAAAAATCAGATTTTCCAGATACCTTGAGTCATGTCCATGGTGAAAAAAATCAGATTTTCCTTATACCGTATGTCAAGTCCAGGGTGAAAAAAATCAGATTTTCCAGATACCGTGAGTCATGTCCATGGTGAAAAAAATCTGATTTTCCTTATACCGTATGTCAAGTCCAGGTTGAAAAAAAATCAGATTTTCCAGATACCGTGAGTCATGTCCATGGTGAAAAAAATCAGATTTTTTTGATCCCGTATGTCAAGTCCAGGGTGAAAAAAGTCAGATTTTCCAGATACCGTGAATCATGTCCATGGTGAAAAAAATCAGACTTTCCTTATACCGTATGTCAAGTCCAGGGTGAAAAAAATCAGATTTTCCAGATACCGTGAGTCATGTCCATGGTGAAAAAAATCTGATTTTTCTGATACCGTGAGTCATGTCCATGGTGAAAAAAATCAGATTTTTCTGATACTGTGAGTCAAGTCCAGGGTGAAAAAAATCTGATTTTTCTGATCCCGTGAGTCAAGTTCATGGTGAGAAAAACCAGATTTTCCTTATACCGTATGTCAAGTCCAGGGTGAAAAAAAATCAGATTTTCCAGATACCGTGAGTCATGTCCATGGTGAAAAAAATCAGATTTTTCTGATACCGTGAGTAAAGTCCATGGTAAAAAAAATCAGATTTTTCTGATACCGTGAGTCAAGTCCAGGGTGAAAAAAATCTGATTTTCCAGATACCGTGCGTCATGTCCATGGTGAAAAAAATCTGATTTTTCTGATCCCGTGAGTCAAGTTCATTGTGAAAAAAATCAGATTTTCCAGATACCGTGAGTCATGTCCATGGTGAAAAAAATCAGATTTTCCTTATACCGTATGTCAAGTCCAGGGTGAAAAAAATCAGATTTTCCAGATACCGTGAGTCATGTCCATGGTGAAAAAAATCAGATTTTTCTGATACCGTGAGTAAAGTCCAGGGTGAAAAAAATCTGATTTTTTTGATCCCGTGACTCAAGTTCAGGGTGAAAAAAATCAGATTTTTCTGATACTGTGAGTCAAGTCCAGGGTGAAAAAAATCTGATTTTTCTGATCCCATGAGTCAAGTTCATTGTGAAAAAAATCAGATTTTCCTTATACCGTATGTCAAGTCCAGGGTGAAAAAAATCAGATTTCCAGATACCGTGAGTCATGTCAATGGTGAAAAAAATCAGATTTTTCTGATACCGTGAGTCATGTCCATGGTGAAAAAAATCAGATTTTTCTGATACTGTGTGTCAAGTCCAGGGTGAAAAAAATCTGATTTTTCTGATCCCATGAGTCAAGTTCATGGTGAAAAAAATCAGATTTTCCTTATACCGTATGTCAAGTCCAGGGTGAAAAAAATCAGATTTTCCAGATACCGTGAGTCATGTCCATGGTGAAAAAAATCAGATTTTTCTGATACCGTGAGTAAAGTCCAGGGTGAAAAAAATCAGAATTTTCTGATACCGTGAGTTAAGTCCAGGGTGAAAAAAATCAGATTTTTCTGATACCGTAAGTCAAGTCCAGGGTTGAAAAAAATCAGATTTTTCTGATACCGTGAGTCAAGTCCATGGTGAAAAAAATCAGATTTTTTTGAACCCGTGAGTCACGTTCAGGGCGAGAAAAATCAGATTTTTCTGATACCGTGAGTCAAGTCCAAGGTGAAAAAAATCAGATTTTTCTGATACCGTGAGTCATGTCCATTTTGAAAAAAATCTGATTTTTCTGATCCTGTGAGTCAAGTTCATTGTAAAAAAAATCAGATTTTCCAGATACCGTGAGTCATGTCCATGGTGAAAAAAATCTGATTTTCCTTATACCGTATGTCAAGTCCAGGTTGAAAAAAAATCAGATTTTCCAGATACCGTGAGTCATGTCCATGGTGAAAAAAATCAGATTTTTTTGATCCCGTAAGTCAAGTCCAGGGTGAAAAAAGTCAGATTTTCCAGATACCGTGAATCATGTCCATGGTGAAAAAAATCAGATTTTTCTGATACCGTGAGTCAAGTCCAGGGTGAAAAAAATCAGATTTTCCAGATACCGTGAGTCATGTCCATGGTGAAAAAAATCTGATTTTTCTGATCCCGTGAGTCAAGTTCATTGTGAAAAAAATCAGATTTTCCAGATACCGTGAGTCATTTCCATGGTGAAAAAAATCAGACTTTCCTTATACCGTATGTCAAGTCCAGGGTGAAAAAAATCAGATTTTCCAGATACCGTGAGTCATGTCCATGGTGAAAAAAATCAGATTTTTCTGATACCGTGAGTAAAGTCCAGGGTGAAAAAAATCAGAATTTTCTGATACCGTGAGTTAAGTCCAGGGTGAAAAAAATCAGATTTTTCTGATACCGTAAGTCAAGTCCAGGGTTGAAAAAAATCAGATTTTTCTGATACCGTGAGTCAAGTTCAGGGTGAAAAAAACCAGATTTTTCTGAAACCGTGAGTCAAGTCCATGGTGAAAAAAATCAGATTTTTTTGAACCCGTGAGTCACGTTCAGGGTGAGAAAAATCAGATTTTTCTGATACCGTGAGTCAAGTCCAAGGTGAAAAAAAATCAGATTTTTCTGATACCGTGAGTCATGTCCATTTTGAAAAAAATCTGATTTTTCTGATCCTCTGAGTCAAGTTCAATGTAAAAAAAATCAGATTTTCCAGATACCGTGAGTCATGTCCATGGTGAAAAAAATCTGATTTTCCTTATACCGTATGTCAAGTCCAGGTTGAAAAAAAATCAGATTTTCCAGATACCGTGAGTCATGTCCATGGTGAAAAAAATCAGATTTTTTTGATCCCGTAAGTCAAGTCCAGGGTGAAAAAAGTCAGATTTTCCAGATACCGTGAATCATGTCCATGGTGAAAAAAATCAGATTTTTCTGATACCGTGAGTCAAGTCCAGGGTGAAAAAAATCAGATTTTCCAGATACCGTGAGTCATGTCCATGGTGAAAAAAATCTGATTTTTCTGATCCCGTGAGTCAAGTTCATTGTGAAAAAAATCAGATTTTCCAGATACCGTGAGTCATTTCCATGGTGAAAAAAATCAGACTTTCCTTATACCGTATGTCAAGTCCAGGGTGAAAAAAATCAGATTTTCCAGATACCGTGAGTCATGTCCATGGTGAAAAAAATCAGATTTTTCAGATACCGTGAGTCATGTCCATGGTGAAAAAAATCTGATTTTTCTGATCCCGTGAGTCAAGTTCATTGTGAAAAAAATCAGATTTTCCAGATACCTTGAGTCATGTCCATGGTGAAAAAAATCAGATTTTCCTTATACCGTATGTCAAGTCCAGGGTGAAAAAAATCAGATTTTCCAGATACCGTGAGTCATGTCCATGGTGAAAAAAATCTGATTTTCCTTATACCGTATGTCAAGTCCAGGTTGAAAAAAAATCAGATTTTCCAGATACCGTGAGTCATGTCCATGGTGAAAAAAATCAGATTTTTTTGATCCCGTAAGTCAAGTCCAGGGTGAAAAAAGTCAGATTTTCCAGATACCGTGAATCATGTCCATGGTGAAAAAAATCAGACTTTCCTTATACCGTATGTCAAGTCCAGGGTGAAAAAAATCAGATTTTCCAGATACCGTGAGTCATGTCCATGGTGAAAAAAATCTGATTTTTCTGATACTGTGAGTCATGTCCATGGTGAAAAAAATCAGATTTTTCTGATACTGTGAGTCAAGTCCAGGGTGAAAAAAATCTGATTTTTCTGATCCCGTGAGTCAAGTTCATGGTGAAAAAAATCAGATTTTCCTTATACCGTATGTCAAGTCCAGGGTGAAAAAAATCAGATTTTCCAGATACCGTGAGTCATGTCCATGGTGAAAAAAATCAGATTTTTCTGATACCGTGAGTCATGTCCATGGTAAAAAAAATCAGATTTTTCTGATACCGTGAGTCAAGTCCAGGGTGAAAAAAATCTGATTTTCCAGATACCGTGAGTCATGTCCATGGTGAAAAAAATCTGATTTTTCTGATCCCGTGAGTCAAGTTCATTGTGAAAAAAATCAGATTTTCCAGATACCGTGAGTCATGTCCATGGTGAAAAAAATCAGATTTTCCTTATACCGTATGTCAAGTCCAGGGTGAAAAAAATCAGATTTTCCAGATACCGTGAGTCATGTCCATGGTGAAAAAAATCAGATTTTTCTGATACCGTGAGTAAAGTCCAGGGTGAAAAAAATCTGATTTTTTTGAACCCGTGAGTCAAGTCCAGGGTGAAAAAAATCTGATTTTCCAGATACCGTGAGTCATGTCCATGGTGAAAAAAATCTGATTTTTCTGATCCCGTGAGTCAAGTTCATTGTGAAAAAAATCAGATTTTCCAGATACCGTGAGTCATGTCCATGGTGAAAAAAATCAGATTTTCCTTATACCGTATGTCAAGTCCAGGGTGAAAAAAATCAGATTTTCCAGATACCGTGAGTCATGTCCATGGTGAAAAAAATCAGATTTTTCTGAAACCGTGAGTCAAGTCCATGGTGAAAAAAATCAGATTTTTTTGAACCCGTGAGTCACGTTCAGGGTGAGAAAAATCAGATTTTTCTGATACCGTGAGTCAAGTCCAAGGTGAAAAAAATCAGATTTTTCTGATACCGTGAGTCATGTCCATTTTGAAAAAAATCTGATTTTTCTGATCCTGTGAGTCAAGTTCATTGTAAAAAAAATCAGATTTTCCAGATACCGTGAGTCATGTCCATGGTGAAAAAAATCTGATTTTCCTTATACCGTATGTCAAGTCCAGGTTGAAAAAAAATCAGATTTTCCAGATACCGTGAGTCATGTCCATGGTGAAAAAAATCAGATTTTTTTGATCCCGTAAGTCAAGTCCAGGGTGAAAAAAGTCAGATTTTCCAGATACTGTGAATCATGTCCATGGTGAAAAAAATCAGATTTTCCATATACCGTGAGTCATGTCCATGGTGAAAAAAATCTGATTTTCCTTATACCGTATGTCAAGTCCAGGTTGAAAAAAAATCAGATTTTCCAGATACCGTGAGTCATGTCCATGGTGAAAAAAATCAGATTTTTTTGATCCCGTATGTCAAGTCCAGGGTGAAAAAAGTCAGATTTTCCAGATACCGTGAATCATGTCCATGGTGAAAAAAATCAGACTTTCCTTATACCGTATGTCAAGTCCAGGGTGAAAAAAATCAGATTTTCCAGATACCGTGAGTCATGTCCATGGTGAAAAAAATCTGATTTTTCTGATACCGTGAGTCATGTCCATGGTGAAAAAAATCAGATTTTTCTGATACTGTGAGTCAAGTCCAGGGTGAAAAAAATCTGATTTTTCTGATCCCGTGAGTCAAGTTCATGGTGAGAAAAACCAGATTTTCCTTATACCGTATGTCAAGTCCAGGGTGAAAAAAAATCAGATTTTCCAGATACCGTGAGTCATGTCCATGGTGAAAAAAATCAGATTTTTCTGATACCGTGAGTAAAGTCCATGGTAAAAAAAATCAGATTTTTCTGATACCGTGAGTCAAGTCCAGGGTGAAAAAAATCTGATTTTCCAGATACCGTGAGTCATGTCCATGGTGAAAAAAATCTGATTTTTCTGATCCCGTGAGTCAAGTTCATTGTGAAAAAAATCAGATTTTCCAGATACCGTGAGTCATGTCCATGGTGAAAAAAATCAGATTTTCCTTATACCGTATGTCAAGTCCAGGGTGAAAAAAATCAGATTTTCCAGATACCGTGAGTCATGTCCATGGTGAAAAAAATCAGATTTTTCTGATACCGTGAGTAAAGTCCAGGGTGAAAAAAATCTGATTTTTTTGATCCCGTGACTCAAGTTCAGGGTGAAAAAAATCAGATTTTTCTGATACTGTGAGTCAAGTCCAGGGTGAAAAAAATCTGATTTTTCTGATCCCGTGAGTCAAGTTCATGGTGAAAAAAATCAGATTTTCCTTATACCGTATGTCAAGTCCAGGGTGAAAAAAATCAGATTTTCCAGATACCGTGAGTCATGTCCATGGTGAAAAAAATCAGATTTTTCTGATACCGTGAGTAAAGTCCAGGGTGAAAAAAATCAGAATTTTCTGATACCGTGAGTTAAGTCCAGGGTGAAAAAAATCAGATTTTTCTGATACCGTAAGTCAAGTCCAGGGTTGAAAAAAATCAGATTTTTCTGATACCGTGAGTCAAGTCCATGGTGAAAAAAATCAGATTTTTTTGAACCCGTGAGTCACGTTCAGGGTGAGAAAAATCAGATTTTTCTGATACCGTGAGTCAAGTCCAAGGTGAAAAAAATCAGATTTTTCTGATACCGTGAGTCATGTCCATTTTGAAAAAAATCTGATTTTTCTGATCCTGTGAGTCAAGTTCATTGTAAAAAAAATCAGATTTTCCAGATACCGTGAGTCATGTCCATGGTGAAAAAAATCTGATTTTCCTTATACCGTATGTCAAGTCCAGGTTGAAAAAAAATCAGATTTTCCAGATACCGTGAGTCATGTCCATGGTGAAAAAAATCAGATTTTTTTGATCCCGTAAGTCAAGTCCAGGGTGAAAAAAGTCAGATTTTCCAGATACCGTGAATCATGTCCATGGTGAAAAAAATCAGATTTTTCTGATACCGTGAGTCAAGTCCAGGGTGAAAAAAATCAGATTTTCCAGATACCGTGAGTCATGTCCATGGTGAAAAAAATCTGATTTTTCTGATCCCGTGAGTCAAGTTCATTGTGAAAAAAATCAGATTTTCCAGATACCGTGAGTCATTTCCATGGTGAAAAAAATCAGACTTTCCTTATACCGTATGTCAAGTCCAGGGTGAAAAAAATCAGATTTTCCAGATACCGTGAGTCATGTCCATGGTGAAAAAAATCAGATTTTTCAGATACCGTGAGTCATGTCCATGGTGAAAAAAATCTGATTTTTCTGATCCCGTGAGTCAAGTTCATTGTGAAAAAAATCAGATTTTCCAGATACCTTGAGTCATGTCCATGGTGAAAAAAATCAGATTTTCCTTATACCGTATGTCAAGTCCAGGGTGAAAAAAATCAGATTTTCCAGATACCGTGAGTCATGTCCATGGTGAAAAAAATCTGATTTTCCTTATACCGTATGTCAAGTCCAGGTTGAAAAAAAATCAGATTTTCCAGATACCGTGAGTCATGTCCATGGTGAAAAAAATCAGATTTTTTTGATCCCGTAAGTCAAGTCCAGGGTGAAAAAAGTCAGATTTTCCAGATACCGTGAATCATGTCCATGGTGAAAAAAATCAGACTTTCCTTATACCGTATGTCAAGTCCAGGGTGAAAAAAATCAGATTTTCCAGATACCGTGAGTCATGTCCATGGTGAAAAAAATCTGATTTTTCTGATACTGTGAGTCATGTCCATGGTGAAAAAATCAGATTTTTCTGATACTGTGAGTCAAGTCCAGGGTGAAAAAAATCTGATTTTTCTGATCCCGTGAGTCAAGTTCATGGTGAAAAAAATCAGATTTTCCTTATACCGTATGTCAAGTCCAGGGTGAAAAAAATCTGATTTTTCTGATCCCGTGAGTGAAGTTCATTGTGAAAAAAATCAGATTTTCCAGATACCGTGAGTCATGTCCATGGTGAAAAAAATCAGATTTTCCTTATACCGTATGTCAAGTCCAGGGTGAAAAAAATCAGATTTTCCAGATACCGTGAGTCATGTCCATGGTGAAAAAAATCAGATTTTTCTGATACCGTGAGTAAAGTCCAGGGTGAAAAAAATCTGATTTTTTTGATCCCGTGACTCAAGTTCAGGGTGAAAATAATCAGATTTTTCTGATACTGTGAGTCAAGTCCAGGGTGAAAAAAATCTGATTTTTCTGATCCCATGAGTCAAGTTCATTGTGAAAAAAATCAGATTTTCCTTATACCGTATGTCAAGTCCAGGGTGAAAAAAATCAGATTTCCAGATACCGTTAGTCATGTCCATGGTGAAAAAAATCAGATTTTTCTGATACCGTGAGTCATGTCCATGGTGAAAAAAATCAGATTTTTCTGATACTGTGAGTCAAGTCCAGGGTGAAAAAAATCTGATTTTTCTGATCCCGTGAGTCAAGTTCATGGTGAAAAAAATCAGATTTTCCTTATACCGTATGTCAAGTCCAGGGTGAAAAAAATCAGATTTTCCAGATACCGTGAGTCATGTCCATGGTGAAAAAAATCAGATTTTTCTGATACCGTGAGTAAAGTCCAGGGTGAAAAAAATCAGAATTTTCTGATACCGTGAGTTAAGTCCAGGGTGAAAAAAATCAGATTTTTCTGATACCGTAAGTCAAGTCCAGGGTTGAAAAAAATCAGATTTTTCTGATACCGTGAGTCAAGTCCATGGTGAAAAAAATCAGATTTTTTTGAACCCGTGAGTCACGTTCAGGGTGAGAAAAATCAGATTTTTCTGATACCGTGAGTCAAGTCCAAGGTGAAAAAAATCAGATTTTTCTGATACCGTGAGTCATGTCCATTTTGAAAAAAATCTGATTTTTCTGATCCTGTGAGTCAAGTTCATTGAAAAAAAAATCAGATTTTCCAGATACCGTGAGTCATGTCCATGGTGAAAAAAATCTGACTTTCCTTATACCGTATGTCAAGTCCAGGTTGAAAAAAAATCAGATTTTCCAGATACCGTGAGTCATGTCCATGGTGAAAAAAATCAGATTTTTTTGATCCCGTAAGTCAAGTCCAGGGTGAAAAAAGTCAGATTTTCCAGATACCGTGAATCATGTCCATGGTAAAAAAAATCAGATTTTTCTGATACCGTGAGTCAAGTCCAGGGTGAAAAAAATCAGATTTTCCAGATACCGTGAGTCATGTCCATGGTGAAAAAAATCTGATTTTTCTGATCCCGTGAGTCAAGTTCATTGTGAAAAAAATCAGATTTTCCAGATACCGTGAGTCATGTCCATGGTGAAAAAAATCAGACTTTCCTTATACCGTATGTCAAGTCCAGGGTGAAAAAAATCAGATTTTCCAGATCCCGTGAGTCAAGTCCAGGGTGAAAAAAATCAGATTTTCCAGATACCGTGAGTCATGTCCATGGTGAAAAAAATCTGATTTTTCTGATCCCGTGAGTCAAGTTCATTGTGAAAAAAATCATATTTTCCAGATACCTTGAGTCATGTCCATGATGAAAAAAATCAGATTTTCCTTATACCGTATGTCAAGTCCAGGGTGAAAAAAATCAGATTTTCCAGATACCGTGAGTCATGTCCATGGTGAAAAAAATCTGATTTTCCTTATACCGTATGTCAAGTCCAGGTTGAAAAAAAAATCAGATTTTCCAGATACCGTGAGTCATGTCCATGGTGAAAAAAATCAGATTTTTTTATCCCGTAAGTCAAGTCAAGGGTGAAAAAAGTCAGATTTTCCAGATACCGTGAATCATGTCCATGGTGAAAAAAATCAGACTTTCCTTATACCGTATGTCAAGTCCAGGGTGAAAAAAATCAGATTTTCCAGATACCGTGAGTCATGTCCATGGTGAAAAAAATCTGATTTTTCTGATACCGTGAGTCATGTCCATGGTGAAAAAAATCAGATTTTTCTGATACTGTGAGTCAAGTCCAGGGTGAAAAAAATCTGATTTTTCTGATCCCGTGAGTCAAGTTCATGGTGAAAAAAATCAGATTTTCCTTATACCGTATGTCAAGTCCAGGGTGAAAAAAATCAGATTTTCCAGATACCGTGAGTCATGTCCATGGTGAAAAAAATCAGATTTTTCTGATACCGTGAGTAAAGTCCAGGGTGAAAAAAATCAGAATTTTCTGATACCGTGAGTTAAGTCCAGGGTGAAAAAAATCAGATTTTTCTGATACCGTAAGTCAAGTCCAGGGTTGAAAAAAATCAGATTTTTCTGATACCGTGAGTCAAGTTCAGGGTGAAAAAAACCAGATTTTTCTGAAACCGTGAGTCAAGTCCATGGTGAAAAAAATCAGATTTTTTTGAACCCGTGAGTCACGTTCAGGGTGAGAAAAATCAGATTTTTCTGATACCGTGAGTCAAGTCCAAGGTGAAAAAAATCAGATTTTTCTGATACCGTGAGTCATGTCCATTTTGAAAAAAATCTGATTTTTCTGATCCTGTGAGTCAAGTTCATTGTAAAAAAAATCAGATTTTCCAGATACCGTGAGTCATGTCCATGGTGAAAAAAATCTGATTTTCCTTATACCGTATGTCAAGTCCAGGTTGAAAAAAAATCAGATTTTCCAGATACCGTGAGTCATGTCCATGGTGAAAAAAATCAGATTTTTTTGATCCCGTAAGTCAAGTCCAGGGTGAAAAAAGTCAGATTTTCCAGATACCGTGAATCATGTCCATGGTGAAAAAAATCAGATTTTTCTGATACCGTGAGTCAAGTCCAGGGTGAAAAAAATCAGATTTTCCAGATACCGTGAGTCATGTCCATCGTGAAAAAAATCTGATTTTTCTGATCCCGTGAGTCAAGTTCATTGTGAAAAAAATCAGATTTTCCAGATACCGTGAGTCATGTCCATGGTGAAAAAAATCAGACTTTCCTTATACCGTATGTCAAGTCCAGGGTGAAAAAAATCAGATTTAACAGATACCGTGAGTCATGTCCATGGTGAAAAAAATCAGATTTTTCTGATCCCGTGAGTCAAGTCCAGGGTGAAAAAAATCAGATTTTCCAGATACCGTGAGTCATGTCCATGGTGAAAAAAATCTGATTTTTCTGATCCCGTGAGTCAAGTTCATTGTGAAAAAAATCAGATTTTCCAGATACCTTGAGTCATGTCCATGGTGAAAAAAATCAGATTTTTCTGATCCCGTGAGTAAAGTCCAGGGTGAAAAAAATCAGATTTTCCTGATACCGTGAGTAAAGTCCAGGGTGAAAAAAAAATAAGATTTTCCTGATACTGTGAGTCAAGTTCAGAGTGAAAAAAATCAGATTTTTCTGATACCGTGAGTCACGTCCAGGGTGAAAAAAAAAAACCAGATTTTTCTGATACCGTGTGTCAAATCCATGGTGAAAAAAATCTGATTTTTCTGATACCGTTAGTCAAGTCCAGGGTGAAAAAAATCCCATTTTTCTGATACCGTGAGTCAAGTCCAGGGTGAAAAAAATCTGATTTTTCTGATACCATGAGTCAAGTCCAGGGTGAAAAAAAATCAGATTTTCCAGATACCGTGAATAAAGTACAGGGTGAAAAAAATCAGATCTTCCTGATACCGTGAGTCAAGTCCAGGGTGAAAGAAATCCGATTTTCCTGATACCGAGGGTAATAGTCCAGGTGAAAAAAAAATGAAATTTTCCTGATCCCGTGAGTCAAGTCCCAGGTGAAAAAAATCAGAATTTCCTGATCATGTGAGTAAAGTCCAGGATGAAAAAAATCTGATTTTTCTGATACCGTGAGTCACGTCCAGTGTGAAAAAAAATCAGATTTTCTTGATACCGTGAGTAAAGTACAGGGTGAAAAAAATCAGATTTTCCTGATACCGTGAATCAAGTCCAGGGTGAAAAAAACAACAGATTTTTCTGATATTGTGAGACAAGTCCATGGTGGAAAAAATCAGATTTTCTTGATACAGTGAGTCATGTCCATGGTGAAAAAAATCTGATTTTTCTGATCCCGTGAGTCAAGTTCTGGGTGAAAAAAATCAGATTTTTCTGATACCGTGAGTCAAGTCCAGGGTGAAAAAAATCAGATTTTTCTGATACCGTGAGTCATGTCCATGGTGAAAAAAATCAGATTTTTCTGATACCGTGAGTAAAGTCCAGGGTGAAAAAAATCTGATTTTTTTGATCCCGTGAGTCAAGTTCAGGGTGAAAAAAATCTGATTTTTCTGATACTGTGAGTCAAGTTCAGAGTGAAAAAAATCAGATTTTTCTGATACCGTGAGTCAAGTCCAGGGTGAAAAAAAATCAGATTTTCCAGATACCGTGAGTCATGTCCATGGTGAAAAAAATCAGATTTTTTTGATCCCGTAAGTCAAGTCCAGGGTGAAAAATAACAGAATTTCCTGATCGTGTGAGTAAAGTCCAGGATGAAAAAATCCGATTTTTCTGATACCGTGAGTCACGTCCAGGGTGAAAAAAAAAACCAGATTTTTCTGATACCGTGTGTCAAATCCATGGTGAAAAAAATCTGATTTTTCTGATACCGTTAGTCAAGTCCAGGGTGAAAAAAACAACAGATTTTTCTGATATTGTGAGACAAGTCCATGGTGGAAAAAATCAGATTTTCTTGATACAGTGAGTCAAGTCCAGGGTGAAAAAAATCCCATTTTTCTGATACCGTGAGTCAAGTCCAGGGTGAAAAAAATCTGATTTTTCTGATACCATGAGTCAAGTCCAGGGTGAAAAAAAATCAGATTTTCCAGATACCGTGAATAAAGTACAGGGTGAAAAAAATCAGATCTTCCTGATACCGTGAGTCAAGTCCAGGGTGAAAGAAATCCGATTTTCCTGATACCGAGGGTAATAGTCCAGGTGAAAAAAAAATGAAATTTTCCTGATCCCGTGAGTCAAGTCCCAGGTGAAAAAAATCAGAATTTCCTGATCATGTGAGTAAAGTCCAGGATGAAAAAAATCTGATTTTTCTGATACCGTGAGTCACGTCCAGTGTGAAAAAAAATCAGATTTTCTTGATACCGTGAGTAAAGTACAGGGTGAAAAAAATCAGATTTTCCTGATACCGTGAATCAAGTCCAGGGTGAAAAAAAATCTGATTTTTCTGATACCGTTAGTTAAGTCCAGGGTGAAAAAAACAACAGATTTTTCTGATCCCTGAGTCAAGTCCAGAGTGAAAAAAATCAGATTTTCCTGAACTGTGAGTAAAGTACAGGGTGAAAAAAATCCGATTTTCCTGACACCGAGTGTAATAGTCCAGGTGAAAAAAATCCCATTTTTTCTGATACTGTGAGTCATGTCCAGGGTGAAATAAATCAGATTTTTCTGATACCGTGAGTCAAGTCCAGGGTGAAAAAAATCAGATTTTCCTGATACCATGAGTCAAGTCCAGGGTGAAAAAAATCCCATTTTTTCTGATACCGTGAGTCATGTCCAGGGTGAAAAAATTCAGATTTTTCTGATACCGTGAGTCAAGTCCAGGGTGAAAAAAATCCCATTTTTCTGATACCGTGAGTCATGTCCATGGTGAAAAAAATCAGATTTTTCTGATACCGTGAGTCATATCCATGGTGAAAAAAATTAGATTTTTTTGATCCCGTAAGTCAAGTCCAGGGTGAAAAAAATCAGATTTTTCTGATACCGTGAGTAAAGTCCAGGGTGAAAAAAATCTGATTTTTTTGATCCCGTGAGTCAAGTTCAGGGTGAAAAAAATCTGATTTTTCTGATACTGTGAGTCAAGTTCAGAGTGAAAAAAATCAGATTTTTCTGATACCGTGAGTCAAGTCCAGGGTGAAAAAAAATCAGATTTTCCAGATACCGTGAGTCATGTCCATGGTGAAAAAAATCAGATTTTTTTGATCCCGTAAGTCAAGTCCAGGGTGAAAAAAATCAGATTTCCCAGATACCATGAGTCATGTCCATTGTGAAAAAAATCAGATTTTCCAGATACCGTGAGTCATGTCCATGGTGAAAAAAATCAGATTTTCCTTATACCGTGAGTCATGTCCATGGTGAAAAAAATCAGATTTTTTTGATCCCGTGAGTCAAGTCCAGGGTGAAAAAAATCAGATTTCGCAGATACCGTGAGTCATGTCCATGGTGAAAAAAATCAGATTTTTCTGATCCCGTGAGTCAAGTCCAGGGTGAAAAAAATCAGATTTTCCAGATACCGTGAGTCATGTCCATGGTGAAAAAAATCTGATTTTTCTGATCCCGTGAGTCAAGTTCTGGGTGAAAAAAATCAGATTTTTCTGATACCGTGAGTCAAGTCCAGGGTGAAAAAAATCAGATTTTTCTGATACCGTGAGTCATGTCCATGGTGAAAAAAATCAGATTTTTCTGATACCGTGAGTAAAGTCCAGGGTGAAAAAAATCTGATTTTTTTGATCCCGTGAGTCAAGTTCAGGGTGAAAAAAATCTGATTTTTCTGATACTGTGAGTCAAGTTCAGAGTGAAAAAAATCAGATTTTTCTGATACCGTGAGTCAAGTCCAGGGTGAAAAAAAATCAGATTTTCCAGATACCGTGAGTCATGTCCATGGTGAAAAAAATCAGATTTTTTTGATCCCGTAAGTCAAGTCCAGGGTGAAAAATAACAGAATTTCCTGATCGTGTGAGTAAAGTCCAGGATGAAAAAATCCGATTTTTCTGATACCGTGAGTCACGTCCAGGGTGAAAAAAAAAAACCAGATTTTTCTGATACCGTGTGTCAAATCCATGGTGAAAAAAATCTGATTTTTCTGATACCGTTAGTCAAGTCCAGGGTGAAAAAAACAACAGATTTTTCTGATATTGTGAGACAAGTCCATGGTGGAAAAAATCAGATTTTCTTGATACAGTGAGTCAAGTCCAGGGTGAAAAAAATCCCATTTTTCTGATACCGTGAGTCAAGTCCAGGGTGAAAAAAATCTGATTTTTCTGATACCATGAGTCAAGTCCAGGGTGAAAAAAAATCAGATTTTCCAGATACCGTGAATAAAGTACAGGGTGAAAAAAATCAGATCTTCCTGATACCGTGAGTCAAGTCCAGGGTGAAAGAAATCCGATTTTCCTGATACCGAGGGTAATAGTCCAGGTGAAAAAAAAATGAAATTTTCCTGATCCCGTGAGTCAAGTCCCAGGTGAAAAAAATCAGAATTTCCTGATCATGTGAGTAAAGTCCAGGATGAAAAAAATCTGATTTTTCTGATACCGTGAGTCACGTCCAGTGTGAAAAAAAATCAGATTTTCTTGATACCGTGAGTAAAGTACAGGGTGAAAAAAATCAGATTTTCCTGATACCGTGAATCAAGTCCAGGGTGAAAAAAATCTGATTTTTTTGATACCGTTAGTTAAGTCCAGGGTGAAAAAAACAACAGATTTTTCTGATCCCTGAGTCAAGTCCAGAGTGAAAAAAATCAGATTTTCCTGAACTGTGAGTAAAGTACAGGGTGAAAAAAATCCGATTTTCCTGACACCGAGTGTAATAGTCCAGGTGAAAAAAATCCCATTTTTTCTGATACTGTGAGTCATGTCCAGGGTGAAATAAATCAGATTTTTCTGATACCGTGAGTCAAGTCCAGGGTGAAAAAAATCAGATTTTCCTGATACCATGAGTCAAGTCCAGGGTGAAAAAAATCCCATTTTTTCTGATACCGTGAGTCATGTCCAGGGTGAAAAAAATCAGATTTTTCTGATACCGTGAGTCAAGTCCAGGGTGAAAAAAATCCCATTTTTCTGATACCGTGAGTCATGTCCATGGTGAAAAAAATCAGATTTTTCTGATACCGTGAGTCATATCCATGGTGAAAAAAATTAGATTTTTTTGATCCCGTAAGTCAAGTCCAGGGTGAAAAAAATCAGATTTTTCTGATACCGTGAGTAAAGTCCAGGGTGAAAAAAATCTGATTTTTTTGATCCCGTGAGTCAAGTTCAGGGTGAAAAAAATCTGATTTTTCTGATACTGTGAGTCAAGTTCAGAGTGAAAAAAATCAGATTTTTCTGATACCGTGAGTCAAGTCCAGGGTGAAAAAAAATCAGATTTTCCAGATACCGTGAGTCATGTCCATGGTGAAAAAAATCAGATTTTTTTGATCCCGTAAGTCAAGTCCAGGGTGAAAAAAATCAGATTTCCCAGATACCATGAGTCATGTCCATTGTGAAAAAAATCAGATTTTCCAGATACCGTGAGTCATGTCCATGGTGAAAAAAATCAGATTTTCCTTATACCGTGAGTCATGTCCATGGTGAAAAAAATCAGATTTTTTTGATCCCGTGAGTCAAGTCCAGGGTGAAAAAAATCAGATTTCGCAGATACCGTGAGTCATGTCCATGGTGAAAAAAATCAGATTTTTCTGATCCCGTGAGTCAAGTCCAGGGTGAAAAAAATCAGATTTTCCAGATACCGTGAGTCATGTCCATGGTGAAAAAAATCTGATTTTTCTGATCCCGTGAGTCAAGTCCAGGGTGAAAAAAAAATCAGATTTTCCAGATACCGTGAGTCATGTCCATGGTGAAAAAAATCAGATTTTTTTGATCCCGTAAGTCAAGTCCAGGGTGAAAAAAATCAGATTTCCCAGATACCGTGAGTCATGTCCATGGTGAAAAAAATCAGATTTTTCTGATCCCGTGAGTCAAGTCCAGGGTGAAAAAAATCAGATTTTCCAGATACCGTGAGTCATGTCCATGGTGAAAAAAATCTGATTTTTCTGATCCCGTGAGTCAAGTCCAGGGTGAAAAAAAAATCAGATTTTCCAGATACCGTGAGTCATGTCCATGGTGAAAAAAATCAGATTTTTTTGATCCCGTAAGTCAAGTCCAGGGTGAAAAAAATCAGATTTCCCAGATACCATGAGTCATGTCCATTGTGAAAAAAATCAGATTTTCCAGATACCGTGAGTCATGTCCATGGTGAAAAAAATCAGATTTTCCTTATACCGTGAGTCATGTCCATGGTGAAAAAAATCAGATTTTTTTGATCCCGTGAGTCAAGTCCAGGGTGAAAAAAATCAGATTTCGCAGATACCGTGAGTCATGTCCATGGTGAAAAAAATCAGATTTTTCTGATCCCGTGAGTCAAGTCCAGGGTGAAAAAAATCAGATTTTCCAGATACCGTGAGTCATGTCCATGGTGAAAAAAATCTGATTTTTCTGATCCCGTGAGTCAAGTTCTGGGTGAAAAAAATCAGATTTTTCTGATACCGTGAGTCAAGTCCAGGGTGAAAAAAATCAGATTTTTCTGATACCGTGAGTCATGTCCATGGTGAAAAAAATCAGATTTTTCTGATACCGTGAGTAAAGTCCAGGGTGAAAAAAATCTGATTTTTTTGATCCCGTGAGTCAAGTTCAGGGTGAAAAAAATCTGATTTTTCTGATACTGTGAGTCAAGTCCAGGGTGAAAAAAAAATCAGATTTTCCAGATACCGTGAGTCATGTCCATGGTGAAAAAAATCAGATTTTTTTGATCCCGTAAGTCAAGTCCAGGGTGAAAAAAATCAGATTTCCCAGATACCATGAGTCATGTCCATTGTGAAAAAAATCAGATTTTCCAGATACCGTGAGTCATGTCCATGGTGAAAAAAATCAGATTTTCCTTATACCGTGAGTCATGTCCATGGTGAAAAAAATCAGATTTTTTTGATCCCGTGAGTCAAGTCCAGGGTGAAAAAAATCAGATTTCGCAGATACCGTGAGTCATGTCCATGGTGAAAAAAATCAGATTTTTCTGATCCCGTGAGTCAAGTCCAGGGTGAAAAAAATCAGATTTTCCAGATACCGTGAGTCATGTCCATGGTGAAAAAAATCTGATTTTTCTGATCCCGTGAGTCAAGTTCTGGGTGAAAAAAATCAGATTTTTCTGATACCGTGAGTCAAGTCCAGGGTGAAAAAAATCAGATTTTTCTGATACCGTGAGTCATGTCCATGGTGAAAAAAATCAGATTTTTCTGATACCGTGAGTAAAGTCCAGGGTGAAAAAAATCTGATTTTTTTGATCCCGTGAGTCAAGTTCAGGGTGAAAAAAATCTGATTTTTCTGATACTGTGAGTCAAGTTCAGAGTGAAAAAAATCAGATTTTTCTGATACCGTGAGTCAAGTCCAGGGTGAAAAAAAATCAGATTTTCCAGATACCGTGAGTCATGTCCATGGTGAAAAAAATCAGATTTTTTTGATCCCGTAAGTCAAGTCCAGGGTGAAAAATAACAGAATTTCCTGATCGTGTGAGTAAAGTCCAGGATGAAAAAATCCGATTTTTCTGATACCGTGAGTCACGTCCAGGGTGAAAAAAAAAAACCAGATTTTTCTGATACCGTGTGTCAAATCCATGGTGAAAAAAATCTGATTTTTCTGATACCGTTAGTCAAGTCCAGGGTGAAAAAAACAACAGATTTTTCTGATATTGTGAGACAAGTCCATGGTGGAAAAAATCAGATTTTCTTGATACAGTGAGTCAAGTCCAGGGTGAAAAAAATCCCATTTTTCTGATACCGTGAGTCAAGTCCAGGGTGAAAAAAATCTGATTTTTCTGATACCATGAGTCAAGTCCAGGGTGAAAAAAAATCAGATTTTCCAGATACCGTGAATAAAGTACAGGGTGAAAAAAATCAGATCTTCCTGATACCGTGAGTCAAGTCCAGGGTGAAAGAAATCCGATTTTCCTGATACCGAGGGTAATAGTCCAGGTGAAAAAAAAATGAAATTTTCCTGATCCCGTGAGTCAAGTCCCAGGTGAAAAAAATCAGAATTTCCTGATCATGTGAGTGAAGTCCAGGATGAAAAAAATCTGATTTTTCTGATACCGTGAGTCACGTCCAGTGTGAAAAAAAATCAGATTTTCTTGATACCGTGAGTAAAGTACAGGGTGAAAAAAATCAGATTTTCCTGATACCGTGAATCAAGTCCAGGGTGAAAAAAATACGATTTTCCTGAATCCGTGAGTAAAGTCCAGGATGAAAAAAAATCAGATTTTCCTGATACCGTGTGTCAAATCCATGGTGAAAAAAATCTGATTTTTCTGATACCGTTAGTTAAGTCCAGGGTGAAAAAAACAACAGATTTTTCTGATCCCGTGAGTCAAGTCCAGAGTGAAAAAAATCAGATTTTCCTGAACTGTGAGTAAAGTACAGGGTGAAAAAAATCAGATTTTCCTGATACCGTGAGTCAAGTCCAGGGTGAAAAAAATCCGATTTTCCTGACACCGAGTGTAATAGTCCAGGTGAAAAAAATCCCATTTTTTCTGATACTGTGAGTCATGTCCAGGGTGAAATAAATCAGATTTATCTGATACCGTGAGTCAAGTCCAGGGTGAAAAAAATCCCATTTTTATGATACCGTGAGTCAAGTCCAGGGTGATAAAAATCCGATTTTTCTTATACCGTGAGTCATGTCCATGGTGAAAAAAATCAGATTTTTCTGATACCGTGAGTCAAGTCCAGGGTAAAAAAAATCAGATTTTTCTGATACCGTGAGTCAAGTGCAGGGTGAAAAAAAATCAGATTTTCCTGATACCGTCAGTCAAGTCCAGGGTGAAAAAAATCCGATTTTTCTGATCCCATGAGTCAAGTCCAGGGTGAATAAAAATCAGATTTTTCTGATAGCGTGAGTCAAGTCCAGGATGAAAAAAATCCGATTTTTTTGATCCCGTGAGTCAAGTCCCGGGTGAAAAATATCAGAATTTCCTGATCGTGTGGGTAAAGTCCAGGATGAAAAAATCCGATTTTTCTGATACCGTGACGTCCATGGTGAAAAAAATTAGATTTTTCTGATACCGTGAGTCAAGTCCAGGGTTAAAAACATCCCATTTTTCTGATACCGTGAGTCAAGTCCAGTGTGAAAAAAATCCCATTTCCTGATACCGTGAGTCAAGTCCAGGGTGAAAAAAAATCAGATTTTTCTGATATCGTGAGTCACGTCCAGTGTGGAAAAAAATCAGGTTTTCTTGATACCGTGAGTAAAGTACAGGGTGAAAAAAAATCTGATTTTCCTGAATCCGTGAGTAATGTCCAGGATGAAAAAAAATGAGATTTTCCTGATACCATGTGTCAAATCCATGGTGAAAAAAATCTGATTTTTCTGATACCGTGAGTCAAGTCCAGGGTGAAAAAAATCCGATTTTTCTTATACCGTGAGTCATGTCCATGGTGAAAAAAATCAGATTTTTCTGATACCGTGAGTCAAGTCCAGGGTGAAAAAAATCAGATTTTTCTGATACCGTGAGTCAAGTGCAGGGTGAAAAAAAATCCGATTTTCCTGATACCGTGAGTCAAGTCCAGGGTGAAAAAAATCCGATTTTTTTGATCCCGTGAGTCAAGTCCAGGGTGAAAAAAATCTGATTTTTCTGATCCCATGAGTCAAGTCCAGGGTGAAAAAAAATCAGATTTTTCTGATAGCGTGAGTCAAGTCCAGGATGAAAAAAATCCGATTTTTTTGATCCCGTGAGTCAAGTCCCGGGTGAAAAATATCAGAATTTCCAGATCGTGTGGGTAAAGTCCAGGATGAAAAAATCCGATTTTTCTGATACCGTGAGTCACGTCCATGGTGAAAAAAATTCAGGTTTTCTTGATACCGTGAGTAAAGTACAGGGTGAAAAAAATCCAATTTTTCTGATACCGTGAGTCAAGTACAGGGTGAAAAAAAATCCCATTTTTCTGATACCGTGAGGCAAGTTCAGGGTGAAAAAAATCTGATTTTTCTGATACCATGAGTCAAGTCCAGGGTGAAAAAAATCAGATTTTCCAGATACCGTGAGTAAAGTCCAGGGTGAAAAAAATCCGATTTTCCTGATACCGTGAATCAAGTCCAGGGTGGAAAAAAATGAAATTTTCCTGATCCCGTGAGTCAAGTCCCAGGTGAAAAAATCAGAATTTCCTGATCATGTGAGTAAAGTCCAGGATGAAAAAAATCTGATTTTTCTGATACCGTGAGTCACGTCCAGTGTGAAAAAAAATCAGATTTTCTTGATACCGTGAGTAAAGTACAGGGTGAAAAAAATCAGATTTTCCTGATACCGTGAATCAAGTCCAGGGTGAAAAAAATCCGATTTTCCTGAATCCGTGAGTAAAGTCCAGGATGAAAAAAAATCAGATTTTCCTGATACCGTGTATCAAATCCATGGTGAAAAAAATCTGATTTTTCTGATACCGTTAGTTAAGTCCAGGGTGAAAAAAACAACAGATTTTTCTGATCCCGTGAGTCAAGTCCAGAGTGAAAAAAATCAGATTTTCCTGAACTGTGAGTAAAGTACAGGGTGAAAAAAATCAGATTTTCCTGATACCGTGAGTCAAGTCCAGGGTGAAAAAAATCCGATTTTCCTGACACCGAGTGTAATAGTCCAGGTTAAAAAAATCCCATTTTTTCTGATACTGTGAGTCATGTCCAGGGTGAAAAAAATCAGATTTTTCAGATACCGTGAGTCAAGTCCAGGGTGAAAAAAATCCCATTTTATGATACCGTGAGTCAAGTCCAGGGTGATAAAAATCCGATTTTTCTTATACCATGAGCCACGTCCATGGTGAAAAAAATCAGATTTTTCTGATACCGTGAGTCAAGTCCAGGGTGAAAAAAATCAGATTTTTCTGATACCGTGAGTCAAGTGCAGGGTGAAAAAAAATCAGATTTTCCTGATACCGTGAGTCAAGTCCAGGGTGAAAAAAATCCGATTTTTTTGATCCCGTGAGTCAAGTCCAGGGTGAAAAACATCAGATTTTTCTGATCCCATGAGTCAAGTTCAGGGTGAAAAAAATCCGATTTTTTTGATCCCGTGAGTCAAGTCCCGGGTGAAAAATATCAGAATTTCCTGATCGTGTGAGTAAAGTCCAGGATGAAAAAATCCGATTTTTCTGATACCGTGAGTCACGTCCAGGGTGAAAAAAATTTGATTTTTCTGATACCGTGAGTAAAGTCCAGGGTGAAAAACATCCCATTTTTCTGATACCGTGAGTCAAGTCCAGGGTGAAAAAAAATCAGATTTTTCTGATATCGTGAGTCAAGTCCAGGGTGAAAAAAATCAGATTTTCTTGATACCGTGAGTCAATTCCAGGGTGAAAAAAATCCCATTTTTCTGATACCGTGAGTCAAGTCCAGGGTGAAAAAAAATCAGATTTTTCTGATATTGTGAGTCAAGTCCATGGTGGAAAAAATCAGATTTTCCTGATACCGTGAGTCAAGTCCAGGGTGAAAAAATTCCCATTTTTCTGATACCGTGAGTAAAGTCCAGGATGAAAAAAATCTGATTTTTCTGATACCGTGAGTCACGTCCAGTGTGAAAAAAAATCAGATTTTCTTGATACCGTGAGTAAAGTACAGGGTGAAAAAAATCAGATTTTCCTGATACCATGAATCAAGTCCAGGGTGAAAAAAATCCGATTTTCCTGAATCCGTGAGTAAAGTCCAGGATGAAAAAAAATCAGATTTTCCTGATACCGTGTGTCAATTCCAGGGTGAAAAAAATCCCATTTTTCTGATACCGTGAGTCAAGTCCAGGGTGAAAAAAAATCCCATTTTTCTGATACCGTGAGTCAAGTTCAGGGTGAAAAAAATCTGATTTTTCTGATACCATGAGTCAAGTCCAGGGTGAAAAAAATCAGATTTTCCAGATACCGTGAGTAAAGTCCAGGGTTAAAAACATCCCATTTTTCTGATACCGTGAGTCAAGTCCAGGGTGAAAAAAAATCAGATATTTCTGATATCGTGAGTCAAGTCCGGGGTGAAAAAAAATCAGATTTTCTTGATACCGTGAATCAAGTCCAGTGTGAAAAAAATCCCATTTTCTGATACCGTGAGTCAAGTCCAGGGTGAAAAAAAAATCAGATTTTTCTGATATCGTGAGTCACGTCCAGTGTGGAAAAAAATCAGGTTTTCTTGATACCGTGAGTAAAGTACAGGGTGAAAAAAATCCAATTTTCCTGAATCCGTGAGTAATGTCCAGGATGAAAAAAAATCAGATTTTCCTGATACCATGTGTCAAATCCATGGTGAAAAAAATCTGATTTTTCTGATACCGTGAGTCAAGTCCAGGGTGAAAAAAATCCGATTTTTCTTATACCGTGAGTCATGTCCATGGTGAAAAAAATCAGATTTTTCTGATTCCGTGAGTCAAGTCCAGGGTGAAAAAAATCAGATTTTTCTGATACCGTGAGTCAAGTGCAGGGTGAAAAAAAATCCGATTTTCCTGATACCGTGAGTCAAGTCCAGGGTGAAAAAAATCCGATTTTTTTGATCCCGTGAGTCAAGTCCAGGGTGAAAAAAATCAGATTTTTCTGATCCCATGAGTCAAGTCCAGGGTGAAAAAAAATCAGATTTTTCTGATAGCGTGAGTCAAGTCCAGGATGAAAAAAATCCGTTTTTTTTTGATCCCGTGAGTCAAGTCCCGGGTGAAAAATATCAGAATTTTGAGATCGTGTGGGTAAAGTCCAGGATGAAAAAATCCGATTTTTCTGATACCGTGAGTCACGTCCATGGTGAAAAAAATTAGATTTTTCTGATACCGTGAGTCAAGTCCAGGGTTAAAAACATCCCATTTTTCTGATACCGTGAGTCAAGTCCAGGGTGAAAAAAAATCAGATATTTCTGATATCGTGTGTCATGTCCGAGGTGAAAAAAAATCAGATTTTCTTGATACCGTGAGTCAATTCCAGGGTGAAAAAAATCCAATTTTTCTGATACCGTGAGTCAAGTCCAGGGTGAAAAAAAATCCCATTTTTCTGATACCGTGAGGCAAGTTCAGGGTGAAAAAAATCTGATTTTTCTGATACCATGAGTCAAGTCCAGGGTGAAAAAAATCAGATTTTCCAGATACCGTGAGTAAAGTCCAGGGTGAAAAAAATCAGATTTTCCTGATACCGTGAATCAAGTCCAGGGTGAAAAAAATCCCATTTTCTGATACCGTGAGTCAAGTCCAGGGTGAAAAAAAATCAGATTTTTCTGATATCGTGAGTCACGTCCAGAGTGGAAAAAAATCAGGTTTTCTTGATACCGTGAGTAAAGTACAGGGTGAAAAAAATCCGATTTTCCTGAATCCGTGAGTAATGTCCAGGATGAAAAAAAAATCAGATTTTCCTGATACCATGTGTCAAATCCATGGTGAAAAAAATCAGATTTTTCTGATACCGTGAGTCAAGTGCAGGGTGAAAAAAATCCGATTTTTTTGATCCCGTGAGTCAAGTCCAGGGTGAAACAAATCAGATTTTTCTGATCCCATGAGTCAAGTCCAGGGTGAAAAAAAATCAGATTTTTCTGATAGCGTGAGTCAAGTCCAGGATGAAAAAAATCCGATTTTTTTGATCCCGTGAGTCAAGTCCCGGCTGAAAAATATCAGAATTTCCTGATCGTGTGGGTAAAGTCCAGGATGAAAAAATTCGATTTTTCTGATACCATGAGTCACGTCCATGGTGAAAAAAATTAGATTTTTCTGATACCGTGAGTCAAGTCCAGGGTTAAAAACATCCAATTTTTCTGATACCGTGAGTCAAGTCCAGGGTGAAAAAAAATCAGATATTTCTGATATCGTGAGTCAAGTCCGGGGTGAAAAAAAATCAGATTTTCTTGATACCGTGAGTCAATTTCAGGGTGAAAAAAATGCAATTTTTCTGATACCGTGAGTCAAGTCCAGGGTGAAAAAAAATCCCATTTTTCTGATATCGTGAGTCAAGTCCAGGGTGAAAAAAATCAGATTTTCTTGATACCGTGAGTCAATTCCAGGGTGAAAAAAATCCCATTTTTCTGATACCGTGAGTCAAGTCCAGGGTGAAAAAAAATCAGATTTTTCTGATATTGTGAGTCAAGTCCATGGTGGAAAAAACAAGATTTTCCTGATACCGTGAGTCAAGTCCAGGGTGAAAAAATTCCCATTTTTCTGATACCGTGAGTAAAGTCCAGGATGAAAAAAATCTGATTTTTCTGATACCGTGAGTCACGTCCAGTGTGAAAAAAAATCAGATTTTCTTGATACCGTGAGTAAAGTCCAGGGTGAAAAAAATCCGATTTTCCTGAATCCGTGAGTAAAGTCCAGGATGAAAAAAAATCAGATTTTCCTGATACCGTGTGTCAATTCCAGGGTGAAAAAAATCCCATTTTTCTGATACCGTGAGTCAAGTCCAGGGTGAAAAACATCCCATTTTTCTGATACCGTGAGTCAAGTCCAGGGTGAAAAAAAATCAGATATTTCTGATATCGTGAGTCAAGTCCGGGGTGAAAAAAAATCAGATTTTCTTGATACCGTGAATCAAGTCCAGTGTGAAAAAAATCCCATTTTCTGATACCGTGAGTCAAGTCCAGGGTGAAAAAAAATCAGATTTTTCTGATATCGTGAGTCACGTCCAGTGTGGAAAAAAATCAGGTTTTCTTGATACCGTGAGTAAAGTACAGGGTGAAAAAAATCCAATTTTCCTGAATCCGTGAGTAATGTCCAGGATGAAAAAAAATCAGATTTTCCTGATACCATGTGTCAAATCCATGGTGAAAAAAATCTGATTTTTCTGATACCGTGAGTCAAGTCCAGGGTGAAAAAAATCCGATTTTTCTTATACCGTGAGTCATGTCCATGGTGAAAAAAATCAGATTTTTCTGATTCCGTGAGTCAAGTCCAGGGTGAAAAAAATCAGATTTTTCTGATACCGTGAGTCAAGTGCAGGGTGAAAAAAAATCCGATTTTCCTGATACCGTGAGTCAAGTCCAGGGTGAAAAAAATCCGATTTTTTTGATCCCGTGAGTCAAGTCCAGGGTGAAAAAAATCAGATTTTTCTGATCCCATGAGTCAAGTCCAGGGTGAAAAAAAATCAGATTTTTCTGATAGCGTGAGTCAAGTCCAGGATGAAAAAAATCCGTTTTTTTTGATCCCGTGAGTCAAGTCCCGGGTGAAAAATATCAGAATTTTGAGATCGTGTGGGTAAAGTCCAGGATGAAAAAATCCGATTTTTCTGATACCGTGAGTCACGTCCATGGTGAAAAAAATTAGATTTTTCTGATACCGTGAGTCAAGTCCAGGGTTAAAAACATCCCATTTTTCTGATACCGTGAGTCAAGTCCAGGGTGAAAAAAAATCAGATATTTCTGATATCGTGTGTCATGTCCGAGGTGAAAAAAAATCAGATTTTCTTGATACCGTGAGTCAATTCCAGGGTGAAAAAAATCCAATTTTTCTGATACCGTGAGTCAAGTCCAGGGTGAAAAAAAATCCCATTTTTCTGATACCGTGAGGCAAGTTCAGGGTGAAAAAAATCTGATTTTTCTGATACCATGAGTCAAGTCCAGGGTGAAAAAAATCAGATTTTCCAGATACCGTGAGTAAAGTCCAGGGTGAAAAAAATCAGATTTTCCTGATACCGTGAATCAAGTCCAGGGTGAAAAAAATCCCATTTTCTGATACCGTGAGTCAAGTCCAGGGTGAAAAAAAATCAGATTTTTCTGATATCGTGAGTCACGTCCAGAGTGGAAAAAAATCAGGTTTTCTTGATACCGTGAGTAAAGTACAGGGTGAAAAAAATCCGATTTTCCTGAATCCGTGAGTAATGTCCAGGATGAAAAAAAAATCAGATTTTCCTGATACCATGTGTCAAATCCATGGTGAAAAAAATCAGATTTTTCTGATACCGTGAGTCAAGTGCAGGGTGAAAAAAATCCGATTTTTTTGATCCCGTGAGTCAAGTCCAGGGTGAAACAAATCAGATTTTTCTGATCCCATGAGTCAAGACCAGGGTGAAAAAAAATCAGATTTTTCTGATAGCGTGAGTCAAGTCCAGGATGAAAAAAATCCGATTTTTTTGATCCCGTGAGTCAAGTCCCGGCTGAAAAATATCAGAATTTCCTGATCGTGTGGGTAAAGTCCAGGATGAAAAAATCCGATTTTTCTGATACCATGAGTCACGTCCATGGTGAAAAAAATCCAATTTTTCTGATACCGTGAGTCAAGTCCAGGGTGAAAAAAAATCAGATATTTCTGATATCGTGAGTCAAGTCCGGGGTGAAAAAAAATCAGATTTTCTTGATACCGTGAGTCAATTTCAGGGTGAAAAAAATGCAATTTTTCTGATACCGTGAGTCAAGTCCAGGGTGAAAAAAAATCCCATTTTTCTGATACCGTGAGGCAAGTTCAGGGTGAAAAAAATCTGATTTTTCTGATACCATGAGTCAAGTCCAGGGTGAAAAAAATCAGATTTTCCAGATACCGTGAGTAAAATCCAGGGTGAAAAAAATCAGATTTTCCTGATACCATGAATCAAGTCCAGGGTAAAAAAAATCCCATTTTCTGATACCGTGAGTCAAGTCCAGGGTGAAAAAAAATCAGATTTTTCTGATATCGTGAGTCACGTCCAGTGTGGAAAAAAATCAGGTTTTCTTGATACCATGAGTAAAGTACACGGTGAAAAAAATCCAATTTTCCTGAATCCGTGAGTAATGTCCAGGATGAAAAAAAATCAGATTTTCCTGATACCATGTGTCAAATCCATGGTGAAAAAAGTCAGATTTTCCTTATACCGTATGTCAAGTCCAGGGTGAAAAAAACAACAGATTTTTCTAATTCCGTGAGTCAAGTCCAGAGTGAAAAAAATCAGATTTTTTCTGATACTGTGAGTCATGTCCAGGGTGAAAAAAATCAGATTTTTCTGATACCGTGAGTCAAGTCCAGGGTGAAAAAAATCCCATTTTTATGATACCGTGAGTCAAGTCCAGGGTGAAAAAAATCCGACTTTTCTTATACCGTGAGTCATGTCCATGGTGAAAAAAATCAGATTTTTCTGATACCGTGAGTCAAGTCCAGGGTGAAAAAAATCAGATTTTTCTGATACCGTGAGTCAAGTCCAGGGTGAAAAAAATCAGATTTTTCTGATACCATGAGTCAAGTCAGGGTGAAAAAAAATTCGATTTTCCTGATACCGTGAGTTAAGTCCAGGGTGAAAAAAATAAGATTTTTTTGATCCCGTGAGTCAAGTCCAGGGTGAAAAAAATCTGATTTTTCTTATACCGTGAGTCATGTCCATGGTGAAAAAAATCAGATTTTTCTGATACCGTGAGTAAAGTCCAGGGTGAAAAAAATCAGATTTTTCTGATACCGTGAGTCAAGTCAGGGTGAAAAAAAATTCGATTTTCCTGATACCGTGAGTTAAGTCCAGGGTGAAAAAAATCCGATTTTTTTGATCCCGTGAGTCAAGGCCAGGGTGAAAAAAATCTGATTTTTCTGATCCCATGAGTCAAGTCCAGGGTGAAAAAAAATCAGATTTTTCTGATAGTGTGAGTCAAGTCCAGGATGAAAAAAATCCGATTTTTTTGATCTCGTGAGTCACGTCCCGGGTGAAAAATATCAGAATTTCCTGATCGTATGAGTAAAGTCCGGATGAAAAAATCCGATTTTTCTGATACCATGAGCCACGTCCATGGTGAAAAAAATTAGATTTTTCTGATACCGTGAGTCAAGTCCAGGGTGAAAAACATCCCATTTTTCTGATACCGTGAGTCAAGTCCAGGGTGAAAAAAAATCAGATATTTCTGATATCGTGAGTCAAGTCCGCGTTGAAAAAAAATCAGATTTTCTTGATACCGTGAGTCAATTCCAGGGTGAAAAAAATCCCATTTTTCTGATACCGTGAGTCAAGTCCAGGGTGAAAAAAATCCGATTTTCCTGATACCGTGAGTCAAGTCCAGGGTGAAAAAAATCAGATTTTTCTGATCCCATGAGTCAAGTCCAGGGTGAAAAAAAATCAGATTTTTCTGATACCATTTGTCAAGTCCAGGGTGAAAAAAAATCAGATTTTCCAGATACCGTGAGTAAAGTCCAGGGTGAAAAAAATCAGATTTTCCTAAGACCGTGAGTAAAGTCCAGAGTGAAAAAAATCAGATTTTCCTGATACCGTGAGTAAAGTCCAGGGTGAAAAAAATCAGATTTTCCTGATACCGTGAGTAACGTCCAGGGTGAAAAAAATCAGATTTTTCTGATATCGTGAGTCACGTCCAGTGTGGGAAAAAATCAGGTTTTCTTGATACCATGAGTAAAGTACACGGTGAAAAAAATCCGATTTTCCTGAATCCGTGAGTAATGTCCAGGATGAAAAAAAATCAGATTTTCCTGATACCATGTGTCAAATCCATGGTGAAAAAAGTCAGATTTTCCTTATACCGTATGTCAAGTCCAGGGTGAAAAAAACAACAGATTTTCCTAATTCCTTGAGTCAAGTCCAGATTGAAAAAAATCAGATTTTTTCTGATACTGTGAGTCATGTCCAGGGTGAAAAAAATCAGATTTTTCTGATACCGTGAGTCAAGTCCAGGGTGAAAAAAATCCCATTTTTATGATACCGTGAGTCAAGTCCAGGGTGAAAAAAATCCGATTTTTCTTATACCGTGAGTCATGTCCATGGTGAAAAAAATCAGATTTTTCTGATACCGTGAGTCAAGTCCAGGGTGAAAAAAATCAGATTTTTCTGATACCGTGAGTCAAGTCCAGGGTGAAAAAAATCAGATTTTTCTGATACCGTGAGTCAAGTCAGGGTGAAAAAAAATTCGATTTTCCTGATACCGTGAGTTAAGTCCAGGGTGAAAAAAATCCGATTTTTTTGATCCCGTGAGTCAAGTCCAGGGTGAAAAAAATCTGATTTTTCTTATACCGTGAGTCATGTCCATGGTGAAAAAAATCAGATTTTTCTGATACCGTGAATCAAGTCCAGGGTGAAAAAAATCCGATTTTTCTTATACCGTGAGTCATGTCCATGGTGAAAAAAACAACAGATTTTTCTAATTCCGTGAGTCAAGTCCAGAGTGAAAAAAATCAGATTTTTTCTGATACTGTGAGTCATGTCCAGGGTGAAAAAAATCAGATTTTTCTAATACCGTTAGTCAAGTCCAGGGTGAAAAAAATCCCATTTTTATGATACCGTGAGTCAAGTCCAGGGTGAAAAAAATCCGATTTTTCTTATACCGTGAGTCATGTCCATGGTGAAAAAAATCAGATTTTTCTGATACCGTGAGTCAAGTCCAGGGTGAAAAAAATCAGATTTTTCTGATACCGTGAGTCAAGTCCAGGGTGAAAAAAATCAGATTTTTCTGATACTGTGAGTCAAGTCAGGGTGAAAAAAAATTCGATTTTCCTGATACCGTGAGTTAAGTCCAGGGTGAAAAAAATCCGATTTTTTTGATCCCGTGAGTCAAGTCCAGGGTGAAAAAAATCTGATTTTTCTTATACCGTGAGTCATGTCCATGGTGAAAAAAATCAGATTTTTCTGATACCGTGAGTCAAGTCCAGGGTGAAAAAAATCAGATTTTTCTGATACCGTGAGTCAAGTCAGGGTGAAAAAAAATTCGATTTTCCTGATACCGTGAGTTAAGTCCAGGGTGAAAAAAATACGATTTTTTTGATCCCGTGAGTCAAGTCCAGGGTGAAAAAAATCTGATTTTTCTGATCCCATGAGTCAAGTCCAGGGTGAAAAAAAATCAGCTTTTTCTGATAGTGTGAGTCAAGTCCAGGATGAAAAAAATCCGATTTTTTTGATCTCGTGAGTCACGTCCCGGGTGAAAAATATCAGAATTTCCTGATCGTGTGAGTAAAGTCCGGATGAAAAAATCCGATTTTTCTGATACCATGAGCCACGTCCATGGTGAAAAAAATTAGATTTTTCTGATACCGTGAGTCAAGTCCAGGGTGAAAAACATCCCATTTTTCTGATACCGTGAGTCAAGTCCAGGGTGAAAAAAAATCAGATATTTCTGATATCGTGAGTCAAGTCCGGGGTGAAAAAAAATCAGATTTTCTTGATACCGTGAGTCAATTCCAGGGTGAAAAAAATCCCATTTTTCTGATACCGTGAGTCAAGTCCAGGGTGAAAAAAATCCGATTTTCCTGATACCGTGAGTCAAGTCCAGGGTGAAAAAAATCCGATTTTTTTGATCCCGTGAGTCAAGTCCAGGGTGAAAAAAATCAGATTTTTCTGATCCCATGAGTCAAGTCCAGGGTGAAAAAAAATCAGATTTTTCTGATACCATTTGTCAAGTCCAGGGTGAAAAAAATCAGATTTTCCAGATACCGTGAGTAAAGTCCAGGGTGAAAAAAATCAGATTTTCCTAAGACCGTGAGTAAAGTCCAGAGTGAAAAAAAGCAGATTTTCCTGATACCGTGAGTAAAGTCCAGGGTGAAAAAAATCAGATTTTCCTGATACCGTGAGTAAAGTCCAGGGTGAAAAAAATCAGATTTTCCTGATACCGTGAATCAAGTCCAGGGTGAAAAAAATCCCATTTTTCTGATACCGTGAGTCAAGTCGAGGGTGAAAAAAATCCCATTTTCTGATACCGTGAGTCAAGTCCAGGGTGCAAAAAAATCAGATTTTTCTGATACCGTGAGTAAAGTCCAGGGTGAAAAAAATCAGATTTTCCTAAGACCGTGAGTAAAGTCCAGAGTGAAAAAAATCAGATTTTCCTGATACCGTGAGTAAAGTCCAGGGTGAAAAAAATCAGATTTTCCTGATACCGTGAGTAAAGTCCAGGGTGAAAAAAATCAGATTTTCCTGATACCGTGAGTCAAGTCCAGGGTGAAAAAATCAGATTTTTCTGATACCGTGAGTCAAGTCAGGGTGAAAAAAATTTCGATTTTCCTGATACCGTGAGTTAAGTCCAGGGTGAAAAAAATCCGATTTTTTTGATCCCGTGAGTCAAGTCCAGTGTGAAAAAAATCTGATTTTTCTGATCCCATGAGTCAAGTCCAGGGTGAAAAAAAATCAGATTTTTCTGATAGTGTGAGTCAAGTCCAGGATGAAAAAAATCCGATTTTTTTGATCTCGTGAGTCAAGTCCCGGGTGAAAAATATCAGAATTTCCTGATCGTGTGAGTAAAGTCCGGATGAAAAAATCCGATTTTTCTGATACCATGAGCCACGTCCATGGTGAAAAAAATTAGATTTTTCTGATACCGTGAGTCAAGTCCAGGGTGAAAAACATCCCATTTTTCTGATACCGTGAGTCAAGTCCAGGGTGAAAAAAAATCAGATATTTCTGATATCGTGAGTCAAGTCCGGGGTGAAAAAAAAATCAGATTTTCTTGATACCATGAGTCAATTCCAGGGTGAAAAAAATCCCATTTTTCTGATACCGTGAGTCAAGTCCAGTGTGAAAAAAATCCGATTTTCCTGATACCGTGAGTCAAGTCCAGGGTGAAAAACATCCGATTTTTTTGATCCCGTGAGTCAAGTCCAGGGTGAAAAAAATCAGATTTTTCTGATCCCATGAGTCAAGTCCAGGGTGAAAAAAAATCAGATTTTTCTGATACCATTTGTCAAGTCCAGGGTGAAAAAAATCAGATTTTCCAGATACCGTGAGTAAAGTCCAGGGTGAAAAAAATCAGATTTTCCTAAGACCGTGAGTAAAGTCCAGAGTGAAAAAAAGCAGATTTTCCTGATACCGTGAGTAAAGTCCAGGGTGAAAAAAATCAGATTTTCCTGATACCGTGAGTAAAGTCCAGGGTGAAAAAAATCAGATTTTCCTGATACCGTGAATCAAGTCCAGGGTGAAAAAAATCCCATTTTTCTGATACCGTGAGTCAAGTCGAGGGTGAAAAAAATCCCATTTTCTGATACCGTGAGTCAAGTCCAGGGTGCAAAAAAATCAGATTTTTCTGATACCGTGAGTAAAGTCCAGGGTGAAAAAAATCAGATTTTCCTAAGACCGTGAGTAAAGTCCAGAGTGAAAAAAATCAGATTTTCCTAATACCGTGAGTAAAGTCCAGGGTGAAAAAAATCAGATTTTCCTGATACCGTGAGTAAAGTCCAGGGTGAAAAAAATCAGATTTTCCTGATACCGTGAGTCAAGTCCAGGGTGAAAAAAATCAGATTTTTCTGATACCGTGAGTCAAGTCCAGGGTGAAAAAAATCAGATTTTTCTGATACCGTGAGTCAAGTCAGGGTGAAAAAAAATTCGATTTTCCTGATACCGTGAGTTAAGTCCAGGGTGAAAAAAATCCGATTTTTTTGATCCCGTGAGTCAAGTCCAGGGTGAAAAAAATCTGATTTTTCTTATACCGTGAGTCATGTCCATGGTGAAAAAAATCAGATTTTTCTGATACCGTGAGTCAAGTCCAGGGTGAAAAAAATCAGATTTTTCTGATACCGTGAGTCAAGTCAGGGTGAAAAAAAATTCGATTTTCCTGATACCGTGAGTTAAGTCCAGGGTGAAAAAAATCCGATTTTTTTGATCCCGTGAGTCAAGTCCAGGGTGAAAAAAATCTGATTTTTCTGATCCCATGAGTCAAGTCCAGGGTGAAAAAAAATCAGATTTTTCTGATAGTGTGAGTCAAGTCCAGGATGAAAAAAATCCGATTTTTTTGATCTCGTGAGTCAAGTCCCGGGTGAAAAATATCAGAATTTCCTGATCGTGTGAGTAAAGTCCGGATGAAAAAATCCGATTTTTCTGATACCATGAGCCACGTCCATGGTGAAAAAAATTAGATTTTTCTGATACCGTGAGTCAAGTCCAGGGTGAAAAACATCCCATTTTTCTGATACCGTGAGTCAAGTCCAGGGTGAAAAAAAATCAGATATTTCTGATATCGTGAGTCAAGTCCGGGGTGGAAAAAATCAGATTTTTCTGATACCGTGAGTCAAGTCCAGGGTGAAAAAAAATCAGATTTTTCTGATACCATTTGTCAAGTCCAGGGTGAAAAAAATCAGATTTTCCAGATACCGTGAGTAAAGTCCAGGGTGAAAAAAATCAGATTTTCCTAAGACCGTGAGTAAAGTCCAGAGTGAAAAAAAGCAGATTTTCCTGATACCGTGAGTAAAGTCCAGGGTGAAAAAAATCAGATTTTCCTGATACCGTGAGTAAAGTCCAGGGTGAAAAAAATCAGATTTTCCTGATACCGTGAATCAAGTCCAGGGTGAAAAAAATCCCATTTTTCTGATACCGTGAGTCAAGTCGAGGGTGAAAAAAATCCCATTTTCTGATACCGTGAGTCAAGTCCAGGGTGCAAAAAAATCAGATTTTTCTGATACCGTGAGTAAAGTCCAGGGTGAAAAAAATCAGATTTTCCTAAGACCGTGAGTAAAGTCCAGAGTGAAAAAAATCAGATTTTCCTAATACCGTGAGTAAAGTCCAGGGTGAAAAAAATCAGATTTTCCTGATACCGTGAGTAAAGTCCAGGGTGAAAAAAATCAGATTTTCCTGATACCGTGAGTCAAGTCCAGGGTGAAAAAAATCAGATTTTTCTGATACCGTGAGTCAAGTCCAGGGTGAAAAAAATCAGATTTTTCTGATACCGTGAGTCAAGTCAGGGTGAAAAAAAATTCGATTTTCCTGATACCGTGAGTTAAGTCCAGGGTGAAAAAAATCCGATTTTTTTGATCCCGTGAGTCAAGTCCAGGGTGAAAAAAATCTGATTTTTCTTATACCGTGAGTCATGTCCATGGTGAAAAAAATCAGATTTTTCTGATACCGTGAGTCAAGTCCAGGGTGAAAAAAATCAGATTTTTCTGATACCGTGAGTCAAGTCAGGGTGAAAAAAAATTCGATTTTCCTGATACCGTGAGTTAAGTCCAGGGTGAAAAAAATCCGATTTTTTTGATCCCGTGAGTCAAGTCCAGGGTGAAAAAAATCTGATTTTTCTGATCCCATGAGTCAAGTCCAGGGTGAAAAAAAATCAGATTTTTCTGATAGTGTGAGTCAAGTCCAGGATGAAAAAAATCCGATTTTTTTGATCTCGTGAGTCAAGTCCCGGGTGAAAAATATCAGAATTTCCTGATCGTGTGAGTAAAGTCCGGATGAAAAAATCCGATTTTTCTGATACCATGAGCCACGTCCATGGTGAAAAAAATTAGATTTTTCTGATACCGTGAGTCAAGTCCAGGGTGAAAAACATCCCATTTTTCTGATACCGTGAGTCAAGTCCAGGGTGAAAAAAAATCAGATATTTCTGATATCGTGAGTCAAGTCCGGGGTGGAAAAAATCAGATTTTTCTGATACCGTGAGTCAAGTCCAGGGTGAAAAAAAATCAGATTTTTCTGATACCGTGAGTCAAGTCAGGGTGAAAAAAAATTCGATTTTCCTGATACCGTGAGTTAAGTCCAGGGTGAAAAAAATCCGATTTTTTTGATCCCGTGAGTCAAGTCCAGGGTGAAAAAAATCTGATTTTTCTTATACCGTGAGTCATGTCCATGGTGAAAAAAATCAGATTTTTCTGATACCGTGAGTCAAGTCCAGGGTGAAAAAAATCAGATTTTTCTGATACCGTGAGTCAAGTCAGGGTGAAAAAAAATTCGATTTTCCTGATACCGTGAGTTAAGTCCAGGGTGAAAAAAATCCGATTTTTTTGATCCCGTGAGTCAAGTCCAGGGTGAAAAAAATCTGATTTTTCTTATACCGTGAGTCATGTCCATGGTGAAAAAAATCAGATTTTTCTGATACCGTGAGTCAAGTCCAGGGTGAAAAAAATCAGATTTTTCTGATACCGTGAGTCAAGTCAGGGTGAAAAAAAATTCGATTTTCCTGATACCGTGAGTTAAGTCCAGGGTGAAAAAAATCCGATTTTTTTGATCCCGTGAGTCAAGTCCAGGGTGAAAAAAATCTGATTTTTCTGATCCCATGAGTCAAGTCCAGGGTGAAAAAAAATCAGATTTTTCTGATAGTGTGAGTCAAGTCCAGGATGAAAAAAATCAGATTTTTTTGATCTCGTGAGTCAAGTCCCGGGTGAAAAATATCAGAATTTCCTGATCGTGTGAGTAAAGTCCGGATGAAAAAATCCGATTTTTCTGATACCATGAGCCACGTCCATGGTGAAAAAAATTAGATTTTTCTGATACCGTGAGTCAAGTCCAGGGTGAAAAACATCCCATTTTTCTGATACCGTGAGTCAAGTCCAGGGTGAAAAAAAATCAGATATTTCTGATATCGTGAGTCAAGTCCGGGGTGGAAAAAAATCAGATTTTCTTGATACCATGAGTCAATTCCAGGGTGAAAAAAATCCCATTTTTCTGATACCGTGAGTCAAGTCCAGTGTGAAAAAAATCCGATTTTCCTGATACCGTGAGTCAAGTCCAGGGTGAAAAACATCCGATTTTTTTGATCCCGTGAGTCAAGTCCAGGGTGAAAAAAATCAGATTTTTCTGATCCCATGAGTCAAGTCCAGGGTGAAAAAAAATCAGATTTTTCTGATACCATTTGTCAAGTCCAGGGTGAAAAAAATCAGATTTTCCAGATACCGTGAGTAAAGTCCAGGGTGAAAAAAATCAGATTTTCCTAAGACCGTGAGTAAAGTCCAGAGTGAAAAAAATCAGATTTTCCTGATACCGTGAGTAAAGTCCAGGGTGAAAAAAATCAGATTTTCCTGATACCGTGAGTAAAGTCCAGGGTGAAAAAAATCAGATTTTCCTGATACCGTGAGTTAAGTCCAGGGTGAAAAAAATCCGATTTTTTTGATCCCGTGAGTCAAGTCCAGGGTGAAAAAAATCTGATTTTTCTGATCCCATGAGTCAAGTCCAGGGTGAAAAAAAATCAGATTTTTCTGATAGTGTGAGTCAAGTCCAGGATGAAAAAAATCCGATTTTTTTGATCTCGTGAGTCAAGTCCCGGGTGAAAAATATCAGAATTTCCTGATCGTGTGAGTAAAGTCCGGATGAAAAAATCCGATTTTTCTGATACCATGAGCCACGTCCATGGTGAAAAAAATTAGATTTTTCTGATACCGTGAGTCAAGTCCAGGGTGAAAAACATCCCATTTTTCTGATACCGTGAGTCAAGTCCAGGGTGAAAAAAAATCAGATATTTCTGATATCGTGAGTCAAGTCCGGGGTGGAAAAAAATCAGATTTTCTTGATACCATGAGTCAATTCCAGGGTGAAAAAAATCCCATTTTTCTGATACCGTGAGTCAAGTCCAGTGTGAAAAAAATCCGATTTTCCTGATACCGTGAGTCAAGTCCAGGGTGAAAAACATCCGATTTTTTTGATCCCGTGAGTCAAGTCCAGGGTGAAAAAAATCAGATTTTTCTGATCCCATGAGTCAAGTCCAGGGTGAAAAAAAAATCAGATTTTTCTGATACCATTTGTCAAGTCCAGGGTGAAAAAAATCAGATTTTCCAGATACCGTGAGTAAAGTCCAGGGTGAAAAAAATCAGATTTTCCTAAGACCGTGAGTAAAGTCCAGAGTGAAAAAAATCAGATTTTCCTGATACCGTGAGTAAAGTCCAGGGTGAAAAAAATCAGATTTTCCTGATACCGTGAGTAAAGTCCAGGGTGAAAAAAATCAGATTTTCCTGATACCGTGAATCAAGTCCAGGGTGAAAAAAATCCCATTTTCTGATACCGTGAGTCAAGTCCAGGGTGCAAAAAAATCAGATTTTTCTGATACCGTCAGTCAAGTCCAGGGTGAAAAAAATCAGACTTTCCAGATACCGTGAGTAAAGTCCAGGGTTGAAAAAAAATCAGATTTTCCTAAAACCGTGAGTCAAGTCCAGAGTGAAAAAAATCAGATTTTCCTGATCCCGTGAGAAAAGTCCAGGGTGAAAAAAATCAGATTTTCCTGATACCGTGAGTCAAGTCCAGGGTGAAAAAAAATCAGATTTTTCTGATATCGTGAGTCACGTCCAGTGTGGAAAAAAATCAGGTTTTCTTGATACCATGAGTAAAGTACACGGTGAAAAAAATCCGATTTTCCTGAATCCGTGAGTAATGTCCAGGATGAAAAAAAATCAGATTTTCCTGATACCATGTGTCAAATCCATGGTGAAAAAAGTCAGATTTTCCTTATACCGTATGTCAAGTCCAGGGTGAAAAAAACAACAGATTTTTCTAATTCCGTGAGTCAAGTCCAGAGTGAAAAAAATCAGATTTTTTCTGATACTGTGAGTCATGTCCAGGGTGAAAAAAATCAGATTTTTCTGATACCGTGAGTCAAGTCCAGGGTGAAAAAAATCCCATTTTTATGATACCGTGAGTCAAGTCCAGGGTGAAAAAAATCCGATTTTTCTTATACCGTGAGTCATGTCCATGGTGAAAAAAATCAGATTTTTCTGATACCGTGAGTCAAGTCCAGGGTGAAAAAAATCAGATTTTTCTGATACCGTGAGTCAAGTCCAGGGTGAAAAAAATCAGATTTTTCTGATACCGTGAGTCAAGTCAGGGTGAAAAAAAATTCGATTTTCCTGATACCGTGAGTTAAGTCCAGGGTGAAAAAAATCCGATTTTTTTGATCCCGTGAGTCAAGTCCAGGGTGAAAAAAATCAGATTTTTCTGATACCGTGAGTCAAGTCAGGGTGAAAAAAAATTCGATTTTCCTGATACCGTGAGTTAAGTCCAGGGTGAAAAAAATCCGATTTTTTTGATCCCGTGAGTCAAGTCCAGGGTGAAAAAAATCTGATTTTTCTTATACCGTGAGTCATGTCCATGGTGAAAAAAATCAGATTTTTCTGATACCGTGAGTCAAGTCCAGGGTGAAAAAAATCAGATTTTTCTGATACCGTGAGTCAAGTCCAGGGTGAAAAAAAATTCGATTTTCCTGATACCGTGAGTTAAGTCCAGGGTGAAAAAAATCCGATTTTTTTGATCTCGTGAGTCAAGTCCCGGGTGAAAAATATCAGAATTTCCTGATCGTGTGAGTAAAGTCCGGATGAAAAAATCCGATTTTTCTGATACCATGAGCCACGTCCATGGTGAAAAAAATTAGATTTTTCTGATACCGTGAGTCAAGTCCAGGGTGAAAAACATCCCATTTTTCTGATACCGTGAGTCAAGTCCAGGGTGAAAAAAAATCAGATATTTCTGATATCGTGAGTCAAGTCCGGGGTGAAAAAAAATCAGATTTTCTTGATACCATGAGTCAATTCCAGGGTGAAAAAAATCCCATTTTTCTGATAACGTGAGTCAAGTCCAGTGTGAAAAAAATCCGATTTTCCTGATACCGTGAGTCAAGTCCAGGGTGAAAAACATCCGATTTTTTTGATCCCGTGAGTCAAGTCCAGGGTGAAAAAAATCAGATTTTTCTGATCCCATGAGTCAAGTCCAGGGTGAAAAAAAATCAGATTTTTCTGATACCATTTGTCAAGTCCAGGGTGAAAAAAATCAGATTTTCCAGATACCGTGAGTAAAGTCCAGGGTGAAAAAAATCAGATTTTCCTAAGACCGTGAGTAAAGTCCAGAGTGAAAAAAAGCAGATTTTCCTGATACCGTGAGTAAAGTCCAGGGTGAAAAAAATCAGATTTTCCTGATACCGTGAGTAAAGTCCAGGGTGAAAAAAATCAGATTTTCCTGATACCGTGAATCAAGTCCAGGGTGAAAAAAATCCCATTTTTCTGATACCGTGAGTCAAGTCGAGGGTGAAAAAAATCCCATTTTCTGATACCGTGAGTCAAGTCCAGGGTGCAAAAAAATCAGATTTTTCTGATACCGTGAGTAAAGTCCAGGGTGAAAAAAATCAGATTTTCCTAAGACCGTGAGTAAAGTCCAGAGTGAAAAAAATCAGATTTTCCTGATACCGTGAGTAAAGTCCAGGGTGAAAAAAATCAGATTTTCCTGATACCGTGAGTAAAGTCCAGGGTGAAAAAAATCAGATTTTCCTGATACCGTGAGTCAAGTCCAGGGTGAAAAAAATCAGATTTTTCTGATACCGTGAGTCAAGTCCAGGGTGAAAAAAATCAGATTTTTCTGATACCGTGAGTCAAGTCAGGGTGAAAAAAAATTCGATTTTCCTGATACCGTGAGTTAAGTCCAGGGTGAAAAAAATCCGATTTTTTTGATCCCGTGAGTCAAGTCCAGGGTGAAAAAAATCTGATTTTTCTTATACCGTGAGTCATGTCCATGGTGAAAAAAATCAGATTTTTCTGATACCGTGAGTCAAGTCCAGGGTGAAAAAAATCAGATTTTTCTGATACCGTGAGTCAAGTCAGGGTGAAAAAAAATTCGATTTTCCTGATACCGTGAGTTAAGTCCAGGGTGAAAAAAATCCGATTTTTTTGATCCCGTGAGTCAAGTCCAGGGTGAAAAAAATCTGATTTTTCTGATCCCATGAGTCAAGTCCAGGGTGAAAAAAAATCAGATTTTTCTGATAGTGTGAGTCAAGTCCAGGATGAAAAAAATCCGATTTTTTTGATCTCGTGAGTCAAGTCCCGGGTGAAAAATATCAGAATTTCCTGATCGTGTGAGTAAAGTCCGGATGAAAAAATCCGATTTTTCTGATACCATGAGCCACGTCCATGGTGAAAAAAATTAGATTTTTCTGATACCGTGAGTCAAGTCCAGGGTGAAAAACATCCCATTTTTCTGATACCGTGAGTCAAGTCCAGGGTGAAAAAAAATCAGATATTTCTGATATCGTGAGTCAAGTCCGGGGTGGAAAAAAATCAGATTTTCTTGATACCATGAGTCAATTCCAGGGTGAAAAAAATCCCATTTTTCTGATACCGTGAGTCAAGTCCAGTGTGAAAAAAATCCGATTTTCCTGATACCGTGAGTCAAGTCCAGGGTGAAAAACATCCGATTTTTTTGATCCCGTGAGTCAAGTCCAGGGTGAAAAAAATCAGATTTTTCTGATCCCATGAGTCAAGTCCAGGGTGAAAAAAAATCAGATTTTTCTGATACCATTTGTCAAGTCCAGGGTGAAAAAAATCAGATTTTCCAGATACCGTGAGTAAAGTCCAGGGTGAAAAAAATCAGATTTTCCTAAGACCGTGAGTAAAGTCCAGAGTGAAAAAAATCAGATTTTCCTGATACCGTGAGTAAAGTCCAGGGTGAAAAAAATCAGATTTTCCTGATACCGTGAGTAAAGTCCAGGGTGAAAAAAATCAGATTTTCCTGATACCGTGAATCAAGTCCAGGGTGAAAAAAATCCCATTTTTCTGATACCGTGAGTCAAGTCGAGGGTGAAAAAAATCCCATTTTCTGATACCGTGAGTCAAGTCCAGGGTGCAAAAAAATCAGATTTTTCTGATACCGTCAGTCAAGTCCAGGGTGAAAAAAATCAGACTTTCCAGATACCGTGAGTAAAGTCCAGGGTTGAAAAAAATCAGATTTTCCTAAAACCGTGAGTCAAGTCCAGAGTGAAAAAAATCAGATTTTCCTGATCCCGTGAGAAAAGTCCAGGGTGAAAAAAATCAGATTTTCCTGATACCGTGAGTAAAGTCCAGGGTGAAAAAAAAAATAAGATTTTCCTGATACTGTGAGTCAAGTCCAGGATGAAAAAAATCCGATTTTTTTGATCCCGTGAGTCAAGTCCCGGCTGAAAAATATCAGAATTTCCTGATCGTGTGGGTAAAGTCCAGGATGAAAAAATCCGATTTTTCTGATACCATGAGTCACGTCCATGGTGAAAAAAATTAGATTTTTCTGATACCGTGAGTCAAGTCCAGGGTGAAAAAAAATCCCATTTTTCTGATACCGTGAGGCAAGTTCAGGGTGAAAAAAATCTGATTTTTCTGATACCATGAGTCAAGTCCAGGGTGAAAAAAATCAGATTTTCCAGATACCGTGAGTAAAATCCAGGGTGAAAAAAATCAGATTTTCCTGATACCGTGAATCAAGTCCAGGGTGAAAAAAATCCCATTTTCTGATACCGTGAGTCAAGTCCAGGGTGAAAAAAAATCAGATTTTTCTGATATCGTGAGTCACGTCCAGTGTGGAAAAAAATCAGGTTTTCTTGATACCATGAGTAAAGTACACGGTGAAAAAAATCCGATTTTCCTGAATCCGTGAGTAATGTCCAGGATGAAAAAAGTCCAGGGTGAAAAACATCCCATTTTTCTGATACCGTGAGTCAAGTCCAGGGTGAAAAAAAATCAGATATTTCTGATATCGTGAGTCAAGTCCGGGGTGGAAAAAAATCAGATTTTCTTGATACCATGAGTCAATTCCAGGGTGAAAAAAATCCCATTTTTCTGATACCGTGAGTCAAGTCCAGTGTGAAAAAAATCCGATTTTCCTGATACCGTGAGTCAAGTCCAGGGTGAAAAACATCCGATTTTTTTGATCCCGTGAGTCAAGTCCAGGGTGAAAAAAATCAGATTTTTCTGATCCCATGAGTCAAGTCCAGGGTGAAAAAAAATCAGATTTTTCTGATACCATTTGTCAAGTCCAGGGTGAAAAAAATCAGATTTTCCAGATACCGTGAGTAAAGTCCAGGGTGAAAAAAATCAGATTTTCCTAAGACCGTGAGTAAAGTCCAGAGTGAAAAAAATCAGATTTTCCTGATACCGTGAGTAAAGTCCAGGGTGAAAAAAATCAGATTTTCCTGATACCGTGAGTAAAGTCCAGGGTGAAAAAAATCCCATTTTTCTGATACCGTGAGTCAAGTCGAGGGTGAAAAAAATCCCATTTTCTGATACCGTGAGTCAAGTCCAGGGTGCAAAAAAATCAGATTTTTCTGATACCGTCAGTCAAGTCCAGGGTGAAAAAAATCAGACTTTCCAGATACCGTGAGTAAAGTCCAGGGTTGAAAAAAATCAGATTTTCCTAAAACCGTGAGTCAAGTCCAGAGTGAAAAAAATCAGATTTTCCTGATCCCGTGAGAAAAGTCCAGGGTGAAAAAAATCAGATTTTCCTGATACCGTGAGTAAAGTCCAGGGTGAAAAAAAAATAAGATTTTCCTGATACTGTGAGTCAAGTCCAGGATGAAAAAAATCCGATTTTTTTGATCCCGTGAGTCAAGTCCCGGCTGAAAAATATCAGAATTTCCTGATCGTGTGGGTAAAGTCCAGGATGAAAAAATCCGATTTTTCTGATACCATGAGTCACGTCCATGGTGAAAAAAATTAGATTTTTCTGATACCGTGAGTCAAGTCCAGGGTGAAAAAAAATCCCATTTTTCTGATACCGTGAGGCAAGTTCAGGGTGAAAAAAATCTGATTTTTCTGATACCATGAGTCAAGTCCAGGGTGAAAAAAATCAGATTTTCCAGATACCGTGAGTAAAATCCAGGGTGAAAAAAATCAGATTTTCCTGATACCGTGAATCAAGTCCAGGGTGAAAAAAATCCCATTTTCTGATACCGTGAGTCAAGTCCAGGGTGAAAAAAAATCAGATTTTTCTGATATCGTGAGTCACGTCCAGTGTGGAAAAAAATCAGGTTTTCTTGATACCATGAGTAAAGTACACGGTGAAAAAAATCCGATTTTCCTGAATCCGTGAGTAATGTCCAGGATGAAAAAAAATCAGATTTTCCTGATACCATGTGTCAAATCCATGGTGAAAAAAGTCAGATTTTCCTTATACCGTATGTCAAGTCCAGGGTGAAAAAAACAACAGATTTTTCTAATTCCGTGAGTCAAGTCCAGAGTGAAAAAAATCAGATTTTTTCTGATACTGTGAGTCTTGTCCAGGGTGAAAAAAATCAGATTTTTCTGATACCGTGAGTCAAGTCCAGGGTGAAAAAAATCCCATTTTTATGATACCGTGAGTCAAGTCCAGGGTGAAAAAAATCCGATTTTTCTTATACCGTGAGTCATGTCCATTGTGAAAAAAATCAGATTTTTCTGATACCGTGAGTCAAGTCCAGGGTGAAAAAAATCAGATTTTTCTGATACCGTGAGTCAAGTCCAGGGTGAAAAAAATCAGATTTTTCTGATACCGTGAGTCAAGTCAGGGTGAAAAAAAATTCGATTTTCCTGATACCGTGAGTTAAGTCCAGGGTGAAAAAAATCCGATTTTTTTGATCCCGTGAGTCAAGTCCAGGGTGAAAAAAATCTGATTTTTCTTATACCGTGAGTCATGTCCATGGTGAAAAAAATCAGATTTTTCTGATACCGTGAGTCAAGTCCAGGGTGAAAAAAATCAGATTTTTCTGATACCGTGAGTCAAGTCAAGGTGAAAAAAAATTCGATTTTCCTGATACCGTGAGTTAAGTCCAGGGTGAAAAAAATCCGATTTTTTTGATCCCGTGAGTCAAGTCCAGGGTGAAAAAAATCTGATTTTTCTGATCCCATGAGTCAAGTCCAGGGTGAAAAAAAAATCAGATTTTTCTGATAGTGTGAGTCAAGTCCAGGATGAAAAAAATCCGATTTTTTTGATCTCGTGAGTCACGTCCCGGGTGAAAAACATCAGAATTTCCTGATCGTGTGAGTAAAGTCCGGATGAAAAAATCCGATTTTTCTGATACCATGAGCCACGTCCATGGTGAAAAAAATTAGATTTTTCTGATACCGTGAGTCAAGTCCAGGGTGAAAAACATCCCATTTTTCTGATACCGTGAGTCAAGTCCAGGGTGAAAAAAAATCAGATATTTCTGATATCGTGAGTCAAGTCCGGGGTGGAAAAAAATCAGATTTTCTTGATACCATGAGTCAATTCCAGGGTGAAAAAAATCCCATTTTTTCTGATACCGTGAGTCAAGTCCAGGGTGAAAAAAATCCGATTTTCCTGATACCGTGAGTCAAGTCCAGGGTGAAAAAAATCCGATTTTTTTGATCCCGTGAGTCAAGTCCAGGGTGAAAAAAATCAGATTTTTCTGATCCCATGAGTCAAGTCCAGGGTGAAAAAAAATCAGATTTTTCTGATACCATTTGTCAAGTCCAGGGTGAAAAAAATCAGATTTTCCAGATACCGTGAGTAAAGTCCAGGGTGGAAAAAATCAGATTTTCCTAAGACCGTGAGTAAAGTCCAGAGTGAAAAAAATCAGATTTTCCTGATACCGTGAGTAAAGTCCAGGGTGAAAAAAATCAGATTTTCCTGATACCGTGAGTAAAGTCCAGGGTGAAAAAAATCAGATTTTTCTGATATCGTGAGTCACGTCCAGTGTGGAAAAAAATCAGGTTTTCTTGATACCATGAGTAAAGTACACGGTGAAAAAAATCCGATTTTCCTGAATCCGTGAGTAATGTCCAGGATGAAAAAAAATCAGATTTTCCTGATACCATGTGTCAAATCCATGGTGAAAAAAGTCAGATTTTCCTTATACCGTATGTCAACTCCAGGGTGAAAAAAACAACAGATTTTTCTAATTCCGTGAGTCAAGTCCAGATTGAAAAAAATCAGATTTTTTCTGATACTGTGAGTCATGTCCAGGGTGAAAAAAATCAGATTTTTCTGATACCGTGAGTCAAGTCCAGGGTGAAAAAAATCCCATTTTTATGATACCGTGAGTCAAGTCCAGGGTGAAAAAAATCCGATTTTTCTTATACCGTGAGTCATGTCCATGGTGAAAAAAAATCAGATTTTTCTGATACCGTGAGTCAAGTCCAGGGTGAAAAAAATCAGATTTTTCTGATACCGTGAGTCAAGTCCAGGGTGAAAAAAATCAGATTTTTCTGATACCGTGAGTCAAGTCAGGGTGAAAAAAATTCGATTTTCCTGATACCATGAGTTAAGTCCAGGGTGAAAAAAATCCGATTTTTTTGATCCCGTGAGTCAAGTCCAGGGTGAAAAAAATCTGATTTTTCTTATACCGTGAGTCATGTCCATGGTGAAAAAAATCAGATTTTTCTGATACCGTGAGTCAAGTCCAGGGTGAAAAAAATCAGATTTTTCTGATACCGTGAGTCAAGTCAGGGTGAAAAAAAATTCGATTTTCCTGATACCGTGAGTTAAGTCCAGGGTGAAAAAAATCCGATTTTTTTGATCCCGTGAGTCAAGTCCAGGGTGAAAAAAATCTGATTTTTCTGATCCCATGAGTCAAGTCCAGGGTGAAAAAAAATCAGATTTTTCTGATAGTGTGAGTCAAGTCCAGGATGAAAAAAATCCGATTTTTTTGATCTCGTGAGAAAGTCCCGGGTGAAAAATATCAGAATTTCCTGATCGTGTGAGTAAAGTCCGGATGAAAAAATCCGATTTTTCTGATACCATGAGCCACGTCCATGGTGAAAAAAATTAGATTTTTCTGATACCGTGAGTCAAGTCCAGGGTGAAAAACATCCCATTTTTCTGATACCGTGAGTCAAGTCCAGGGTGAAAAAAAATCAGATATTTCTGATATCGTGAGTCAAGTCCGGGGTGAAAAAAAATCAGATTTTCTTGATACCGTGAGTCAATTCCAGGGTGAAAAAAATCCCATTTTTCTGATACCGTGAGTCAAGTCCAGTGTGAAAAAAATCCGATTTTCCTGATACCGTGAGTCAAGTCCAGGGTGAAAAACATCCGATTTTTTTGATCCCGTGAGTCAAGTCCAGGGTGAAAAAAATCAGATTTTTCTGATCCCATGAGTCAAGTCCAGGGTGAAAAAAAATCAGATTTTTCTGATACCATTTGTCAAGTCCAGGGTGAAAAAAATCAGATTTTCCAGATACCGTGAGTAAAGTCCAGGGAGAAAAAAATCAGATTTTCCTAAGACCGTGAGTAAAGTCCAGAGTGAAAAAAATCAGATTTTCCTGATACCGTGAGTAAAGTCCAGGGTGAAAAAAATCAGATTTTCCTGATACCGTGAGTAAAGTCCAGGGTGAAAAAAATCAGATTTTCCTGATACCGTGAATCAAGTCCAGGGTGAAAAAAATCCCATTTTTCTGATACCGTGAGTCAAGTCGAGGGTGAAAAAAATCCCATTTTCTGATACCGTGAGTCAAGTCCAGGGTGAAAAAAAATCAGATTTTTCTGATACCGTCAGTCAAGTCCAGGGTGAAAAAAATCAGACTTTCCAGATACCGTGAGTAAAGTCCAGGGTTGAAAAAAATCAGATTTTCCTAAAACCGTGAGTCAAGTCCAGAGTGAAAAAAATCAGATTTTCCTGATCCCGTGAGAAAAGTCCAGGGTGAAAAAAATCAGATTTTCCTGATACCGTGAGTAAAGTCCAGGGTGAAAAAAAAAATAAGATTTTCCTGATACTGTGAGTAAAGTCCAGGGTGACAAAAATCCCATTTTTCTGATCCCGTCAGTCAAGTCCAGGGTGAAAAAAATCAGATTTTCCTGATACCGTGAGTAAAGTACAGGGTGAAAAAAATCAGATTTTCCTGATACCGTGAGTCACGTCCAGTGTGAAAAAAAAATCAGATTTTCTTGATACCGTGAGTAAAGTACAGGGTGAAAAAAATCAGATTTTCCTGATACCGTGAATCAAGTCCAGGGTGAAAAAAATACGATTTTCCTGAATCCGTGAGTAAAGTCCAGGATGAAAAAAAATCAGATTTTCCTGATCCCGTGTGTCAAATCCATGGTGAAAAAAATCTGATTTTTCTGATACGGTTAGTCAAGCCCAGGGTGAAAAAAACAACAGATTTTTCTGATCCCGTGAGTCAAGTCCAGAGTGAAAAAAATCAGATTTTCCTAAACTGTGAGTAAAGTACAGGGTGAAAAAAATCAGATTTTCCTGATACCATGAGTCAAGTCCAGGGTGAAAAAAATCCCATTTTTTCTGATACCGTGAGTCATGTCCAGGGTGAAAAAAATCAGATTTTTCTGATACCCGGAGTCAAGTCCAGGGTGAAAAAAATCCCATTTTCCTGATACCGTGAATCAAGTCCAGGGTGAAAAAAATACGATTTTCCTGAATCCGTGAGTAAAGTCCAGGATGAAAAAAAATCAGATTTTCCTGATACCGTGAATCAAGTCCAGGGTGAAAAAAATCCCATTTTTCTGATACCGTGAGTCAAGTCGAGGGTGAAAAAAATCCCATTTTCTGATACCGTGAGTCAAGTCCAGGGTGAAAAAAAATCAGATTTTTCTGATACCGTCAGAAGTCCAGGGTGAAAAAAATCAGACTTTCCAGATACCGTGAGTAAAGTCCAGGGTTGAAAAAAAATCAGATTTTCCTAAAACCGTGAGTCAAGTCCAGAGTGAAAAAAATCAGATTTTCCTGATACCGTGAGTAAAGTACAGGGTGAAAAAAATCAGATCTTCCTGATACCGTGAGTCAAGTCCAGGGTGAACAAAATCCGATTTTCCTGATACCGAGGGTAATAGTCCAGGTGAAAAAAAATGAAATTTTCCTGATCCCGTGAGTCAAGTCCCAGGTGAAAAAAATCAGAATTTCCTGATCGTGTGAGTAAAGTCCAGGATGAAAAAAATCTGATTTTTCTGATACCGTGAGTCACGTCCAGTTTTAAAAAAAAATCAGATTTTCTTGATACCGTGAGTAAAGTACAGGGTGAAAAAAATCAGATTTTCCTGATACCGTGTGTCAAATCCATGGTGAAAAAAATCTGATTTTTCTGATACGGTTAGTCAAGCCCAGGGTGAAAAAAACAACAGATTTTTCTGATCCCGTGAGTCAAGTCCAGAGTGAAAAAAATCAGATTTTCCTAAACTGTGAGTAAAGTACAGGGTGAAAAAAATCAGATTTTCCTGATACCATGAGTCAAGTCCAGGGTGAAAAAAATCCCATTTTTTCTGATACCGTGAGTCATGTCCAGGGTGAAAAAAATCAGATTTTTCTGATACCCGGAGTCAAGTCCAGGGTGAAAAAAATCCCATTTTTATGATACCGTGAGCCAAGTCCAGGGTGAAAAAAATCCGATTTTTCTGATACCGTGAGTCATGTCCATGGTGAAAAAAATCAGATTTTTCTGATACCGTGAGTCAAGTCCAGGGTGAAAAAAATCAAATTTTTCTGATACCGTGAGTGAAGTGCAGGGTGAAAAAAAAATCCGATTTTCCTGATACCGTGAGTCAAGTCCAGGGTGAAAAAAATCCGATTTTTTGATCCCGTGAGTCAAGTCCAGGGTGAAAAAAATCTGATTTTTCTGATCCCATGAGTCAAGTCCAGGGTGAAAAAAAAATCAGATTTTTCTGATACCATCAGTCAAGTCCAGGGTGAAAAAAAATCAGATTTTCCAGATACCGTGAGTAAAGTCCAGGGTGAAAAGAAAATCAGATTTTCCTGATGCTGTGAGTAAAGTCCAGGGTGAAAAAAATCCCATTTTTCTGATCCCATCAGTCAAGTCCAGGGTGAAAAAAATCAGATTTTCCTGATACCGTGAGTAAAGTACAGGGTGAAAAAAATCAGATCTTCCTGATACCGTGAGTCAAGTCTAGGGTGAAAAAAATCCGATTTTCCTGATACCGAGGGTAATAGTCCAGGTGAAAAAAAATATGAAATTTTCCTGGTCCCGTGAGTCAAGTCCCGGGTGAAAAATATCAGAATTTCCTGATCGTGTGAGTAAAGTCCAGGATGAAAAAAATCTGATTTTTCTGATACCGTGAGTCACGTCCAGGGTGAAAAAAAAATCAGGTTTTCTTGATACAATGAGTAAAGTACAGGGTGAAAAATCAGATTTTCCTGATACCGTGAATTAAGTCCAGGTTGAAAAAAATCCGATTTTCCTGAATCCGTGAGTAAAGTCCAGGATGAAAAAAAAATATCAGATTTTCCTGATACCGTGTGTCAAATCCATGGCGAAAAAAATCAGATTTTTCTGATACCGTGAGTCAAGTCCAGGGTGAAAAAAATCAGATTTTTCTGATACCGTGAGTCAAGTCCAGGGTGGAAAAAAAATCTGATTTTCCCGATACTGTGATTAAAGTCCAGGGTGAAAAAAAGCAGATTTTTCTGATCCCGTGAGTCAAGTCCAGAGTGAAAAAAATCAGATTTTCCTGTACTGTGAGTAAAGTACAGGGTGAAAAAAAATCAGGTTTTCCTGATACCATGAGTCAAGTCCAGGGTGAAAAAAATCTGATTTTCCTGACACCGAGTGTAATAGTCCAGGTGAAAAAAATCCCATTTTTTCTGATACCGTGAGTCAAGTCCAGGGTGAAAAAAATCAGATTTTCCTGATACCGTGAGTAAAGTACAGGGTGAAAAAAATCAGATTTTCCTGATACCGTGAATCAAGTCCAGGGTGAAAAAAATACGATTTTCCTGAATCCGTGAGTAAAGTCCAGGATGAAAAAAAATCAGATTTTCCTGATACCGTGAATCAAGTCCAGGGTGAAAAAAATCCCATTTTTCTGATACCGTGAGTCAAGTCGAGGGTGAAAAAAATCCCATTTTCTGATACCGTGAGTCAAGTCCAGGGTGAAAAAAAATCAGATTTTTCTGATACCGTCAGAAGTCCAGGGTGAAAAAAATCAGACTTTCCAGATACCGTGAGTAAAGTCCAGGGTTGAAAAAAAATCAGATTTTCCTAAAACCGTGAGTCAAGTCCAGAGTGAAAAAAATCAGATTTTCCTGATACCGTGAGTAAAGTACAGGGTGAAAAAAATCAGATCTTCCTGATACCGTGAGTCAAGTCCAGGGTGAACAAAATCCGATTTTCCTGATACCGAGGGTAATAGTCCAGGTGAAAAAAAATGAAATTTTCCTGATCCCGTGAGTCAAGTCCCAGGTGAAAAAAATCAGAATTTCCTGATCGTGTGAGTAAAGTCCAGGATGAAAAAAATCTGATTTTTCTGATACCGTGAGTCACGTCCAGTGTGAAAAAAAAAATCAGATTTTCTTGATACCGTGAGTAAAGTACAGGGTGAAAAAAATCAGATTTTCCTGATACCGTGAATCAAGTCCAGGGTGAAAAAAATACGATTTTCCTGAATCCGTGAGTAAAGTCCAGGATGAAAAAAAATCAGATTTTCCTGATACCGTGTGTCAAATCCATGGTGAAAAAAATCTGATTTTTCTGATACGGTTAGTCAAGCCCAGGGTGAAAAAAACAACAGATTTTTCTGATCCCGTGAGTCAAGTCCAGAGTGAAAAAAATCAGATTTTCCTAAACTGTGAGTAAAGTACAGGGTGAAAAAAATCAGATTTTCCTGATACCATGAGTCAAGTCCAGGGTGAAAAAAATCCCATTTTTTCTGATACCGTGAGTCATGTCCAGGGTGAAAAAAATCAGATTTTTCTGATACCCGGAGTCAAGTCCAGGGTGAAAAAAATCCCATTTTTATGATACCGTGAGTCAAGTCCAGGGTGAAAAAAATCCGATTTTTCTGATACCGTGAGTCATGTCCATGGTGAAAAAAATCAGATTTTTCTGATACCGTGAGTCAAGTCCAGGGTGAAAAAAATCAAATTTTTCTGATACCGTGAGTGAAGTGCAGGGTGAAAAAAAAATCCGATTTTCCTGATACCGTGAGTCAAGTCCAGGGTGAAAAAAATCTGATTTTTTGATCCCGTGAGTCAAGTCCAGGGTGAAGAAAATCTGATTTTTCTGATCCCATGAGTCAAGTCCAGGGTGAAAAAAAAAATCAGATTTTTCTGATACCATCAGTCAAGTCCAGGGTGAAAAAAAATCAGATTTTCCAGATACCGTGAGTAAAGTCCAGGGTGAAAAAAAAATCAGATTTTCCTGATGCTGTGAGTAAAGTCCAGGGTGAAAAAAATCCCATTTTTCTGATCCCATCAGTCAAGTCCAGGGTGAAAAAAATCAGATTTTCCTGATACCGTGAGTAAAGTACAGGGTGAAAAAAATCAGATCTTCCTGATACCGTGAGTCAAGTCTAGGGTGAAAAAAATCCGATTTTCCTGATACCGAGGGTAATAGTCCAGGTGAAAAAAAATATGAAATTTTCCTGGTCCCGTGAGTCAAGTCCCGGGTGAAAAATATCAGAATTTCCTGATCGTGTGAGTAAAGTCCAGGATGAAAAAAATCTGATTTTTCTGATACCGTGAGTCACGTCCAGGGTGAAAAAAAAATCAGGTTTTCTTGATACAATGAGTAAAGTACAGGGTGAAAAATCAGATTTTCCTGATACCGTGAATTAAGTCCAGGTTGAAAAAAATCCGATTTTCCTGAATCCGTGAGTAAAGTCCAGGATGAAAAAAAAAATCAGATTTTCCTGATACCGTGTGTCAAATCCATGGCGAAAAAAATCAGATTTTTCTGATACCGTGAGTCAAGTCCAGGGTGAAAAAAATCAGATTTTTCTGATACCGTGAGTCAAGTCCAGGGTGGAAAAAAAATCCGATTTTCCCGATACTGTGATTAAAGTCCAGGGTGAAAAAAGCAGATTTTTCTGATCCCGTGAGTCAAGTCCAGAGTGAAAAAAATCAGATTTTCCTGTACTGTGAGTAAAGTACAGGGTGAAAAAAAATCAGGTTTTCCTGATACCATGAGTCAAGTCCAGGGTGAAAAAAATCTGATTTTCCTGACACCGAGTGTAATAGTCCAGGTGAAAAAAATCCCATTTTTTCTGATACCGTGAGTCAAGTCCAGGGTGAAAAAAATCAGATTTTTCTGATACCGTGAGTCAAGTCCAGGGTGAAAAAAATCCCATTTTCCTGTTACCGTGAATCAAGTCCATGGTGAAAAAAAATCAAATTTTCCAGATGCCGTGAGTAAAGTCCAGGGTGAAAAAAATCAGATTTTCCTGATACCGTGAGTCATGTCCATGGTGAAAAAAATCAGATTTTTCTGATAACATGAGTCAAGTCCAGGGTGAAATAAATCCTATTTTTCTGATATCGTGAGTCATGTCCATGGTGAAAAAAATCCGATTTTTCTGATACCGTGAGTCAAGTCCAGGGTGAAAAAAATCCTATTTATCTGATCCCGTGAGTCAAGTCCAGGGTGAAAAAAAATCCGATTTTCCTGATACTGTGAGTAAAGTCCAGGGTGAAAAAAATCCCATTTTTATGATACCGTGAGTCAAGTGCAGGGTGAAAAAAAATCAGATTTTCCTGATACCGTGTGTCAAATCCATGGTGAAAAAAATCTGATTTTTCTGATACCGTTAGTCAAGTCCAGGGTGAAAAAACAACAACAGATTTTTCTGATCCCGTGAGTCAAGTCCAGAGTGAAAAAAATCAGATTTTCCTGAATTGTGAGCAAAGTACAGGGTGAAAAAAAATCAGATTTTCCTGATACCATGAGTCAAGTCCAGGGTGAAAAAAATCAGATTTTCCTGAACTGTGAGTAAAGTACAGGGTGAAAAAAATCAGGTTTTCCTGATACCATGAGTCAAGTCCAGGGTGAAAAAAATCCCAATTTTTCTGATAACGTGAGTCATGTCCAGGGTGAAAAAAATCAGATTTTTCTGATACCGTGAGTCAAGTCCAGGGTGAAAAAAATCCCATTTTTATGATACCGTGAGTCAAGTCCAGGGTGAAAAAAATCAGATTTTTCTGATACCGTGAGTCATGTCCATGGTGAAAAAAAATCAGATTTTTCTGATACCGTGAGTCAAGTCCAGGGTGAAAAAATCTGATTTTTCTGATACCGTTAGTCAAGTCCAGGGTGAAAAAAACAACAGATTTTTCTGATCCAGTGAGTCAAGTCCAGGATGAAAAAAATCCGATTTTTTTGATCCCGTGAGTCAAGTCCCGGGTGAAAAATATCAGAATTTCCTGATCGTGTGAGTAAAGTCCAGGATGAAAAAATCCGATTTTTCTGATACCGTGAGTCACGTCCAGGGTGAAAAAAATTTGATTTTTCTGATACCGTGAGTAAAGTCCAGGGTCAAAAACATCCCATTTTTCTGATACCGTGAGTCAAGTCCAGGGTGAAAAAAAATCAGATTTTTCTGATATCGTGAGTCAAGTCCAGGGTGAAAAAAATCAGATTTTCTTGATACCGTGAGTCAATTCCAGGGTGAAAAAAATCCCATTTTTCTGATACCGTGAGTCAAGTCCAGGGAGAAAAAAAAATCAGATTTTTCTGATATTGTGAGTCAAGTCCATGGTGGAAAAAATCAGATTTTCCTGATACCGTGAGTCAAGTCCAGGGTGAAAAAAATCCCATTTTTCTGATACCGTGAGTCAAGTCCAGGGTGAAAAAAATCTGATTTTTCTGATACCATGAGTCAAGTCCAGGGTGAAAAAAATCAGATTTTCCAGATACCGTGAGTGAAGTACAGGGTGAAAAAAATCAGATCGTCCTGATACCGTGAGTCAAGTCCAGGGTGAACAAAATCCGATTTTCCTGATACCGAGGGTAATAGTCCAGGTGAAAAAAAGATGAAATTTTCCTGATCCCGTGAGTCAAGTCCCAGGTGAAAAAAATCAGAATTTCCTGATTGTGTGAGTAAAGTCCAGGATGAAAAAAATCTGATTTTTCTGATACCGTGAGTCACGTCCAGTGTGAAAAAAAATCAGATTTTCTTGATACCGTGAGTAAAGTATAGGGTGAAAAAAATCAGATTTCCCTGATACCGTGAATCAAGTCCAGGGTGAAAAAAATCCGATTTTCCTGAATCCATGAGTAAAGTCCAGGGTGAAAAAAAAATCCGATTTTCCCGATACTGTGAGTAAAGTCCAGGGTGAAAAAAAAGCAGATTTTCCTGATACCGTGTGTCAATTCCAGGGTGAAAAATATCCCATTTTTCTGATACCGTGAGTCAAGTCCAGGGTGAAAAAAAATCCCATTTTTCTGATACCGGGAGTCAAGTTCAGGGTGAAAAAAATCTGATATTTCTGATACCATGAGTCAAGTCCAGGGTGAAAAAAATCAGATTTTCCTGATACCGTGAATCAAGTCCAGGGTGAAAAAAATCCCATTTTTCTGATACCGTGAGTAAAGTCCAGGGTGAAAAAAATCCCATTTTCTGATACCATGAGTCAAGTCCAGGGTGAAAAAAAATCAGATTTTTCTGATATCGTGAGTAAAGTCCAGGGTGAAAAAATCAGATTTTCTTGATACCGTGAGTCAATTCCAGGGTGAAAAAAATCCCATTTTTCTCATACTGTGAGTCAAGTCCAGGGTGAAAAAAATCACATTTTCCTAAGACCGTGAGTAAAGTCCAGAGTGAAAAAAATCAGATTTTCCTGATCCCGTGAGTAAAGTCCAGGGTGAAAAAAATCAGATTTTCCTGATACCGTGAGTAAAGTCCAGGGTGAAAAAAAAAATAAGATTTTCCTGATACTGTGAGTAAATTCCAGGGTGAAAAAAATCCCATTTTTCTGATCCCGTCAGTCAAGTCCAGGGTGAAAAAAATCAGATTTTCCTGATACCGTGAGTAAAGTACAGGGTGAAAAAAATCAGATCTTCCTGATACCGTGAGTCAAGTCCAAGGTGAACAAAATCCGATTTTCCTGATACCGAGCGTAATAGTCCAGGTGAAAAAAAATGAAATTTTCCTGATCCCGTGAGTCAAGTCCCAGGTGAAAAAAATCAGATTTTCCTGATAACGTGAGTAAAGTCCAGGGTGAAAAAAAATCAGATTTTCCAGATACTGTGAATCAAGTCCAGGGTGAAAAAAATCCCATTTTTCTGATACCGTGAGTCAAGTCGAGGGTGAAAAAAATCCCATTTTCTGATACCGTGAGTCAAGTCCAGGGTGAAAAAAAATCAGATTTTTCTGATACCGTCAGTCAAGTCCAGGGTGAAAAAAATCAGACTTTCCAGATACCGTGAGTAAAGTCCAGGGTTGAAAAAAATCAGATTTTCCTAAAACCGTGAGTCAAGTCCAGAGTGAAAAAAATCAGATTTTCCTGATCCCGTGAGAAAAGTCCAGCGTGAAAAAAATCAGATTTTCCTGATACCGTGAGTAAAGTCCAGGGTGAAAAAAATATAAGATTTTCCTGATCCCGTGAGTCAAGTCCAGGGTGAAAAAAATCCCATTTTTCTGATCCCGTCAGTCAAGTCCAGGGTGAAAAAAATCAGATTTTCCTGATACCGTGAGTAAAGTCCAGGGTGAAAAAAATCAGATCTTCCTGATACCGTGAGTCAAGTCCAGGGTTAACAAAATCCGATTTTCCTGATACCGTGTGTCAAATCCATGGTGAAAAAAATCTGATTTTTCTGATACCGTTAGTCAAGTCCAGGGTGAAAAAAACAACAGATTTTTCTGATCCCGTGAGTCAAGTCCAGAGTGAAAAAAATCAGATTTTCCTGAACTGTGAGTAAAGTACAGGGTGAAAAAAATCAGATTTTCCTGATACCATGAGTCAAGTCCAGGGTGAAAAAAATCCCATTTTTTCTGATACCGTGAGTCATGTCCAGGGTGAAAAAAATCAGATTTTTCTGATACCGTGAGTCAAGTCCAGGGTGAAAAAAATCCCATTTTTATGATACCGTGAGTCAAGTCCAGGGTGAAAAAAATCCGATTTTTCTGATACCGTGAGTGAAAAAATCAGATTTTTCTGATACCGTGAGTCAAGTCCAGGGTGAAAAAAATTAAGATTTTCCAGATACCGTGAGTCATGTCCATGGTGAAAAAAATCAGATTTTCCAGATGCCGTGAGTCATGTCCATGGTGAAAAAAATCCGATTTTCCAGATACCGTGAGTCATGTCCATGGTGAAAAAAATCAGATTTTTCTGATACCGTGAGTCAAGTGCAGGGTGAAAAAAAAAATCCGATTTTCCTGATACCGTGAGTCAAGTCCAGGGTGAAAAAAATCCGATTTTTTAGATCCCGTGAGTCAAGTCCAGGGTGAAAAAAATCTGATTTTTCTGATCCCATGAGTCATGTCCATGGTGAAAAAAATCAGATTTTTCTGAAACCGTGAGTCATGTCCATGGTGAAAAAAATCAGATTTTTCTGATACCGTGAGTCAAGTCCAGGGTGAAAAAAATCTGATTTTTCTGATACCATTAGTCAAGTCCAGGGTGAAAAAAAAATCAGATTTTTCTGATACCGTCAGTCAAGTCCAGGGTGAAAAAAATCAGATTTTCCAGATACCGTGAGTAAAGTCCAGGGTGAAAAAATCAGATTTTCCTGATACCGTCAGTCAAGTCCAGGGTGAAAAAAATCAGATTTTCCTAAAACCGTGAGTCAAGTCCAGAGTGAAAAAAATCAGATTTTCCTGATACCGTGAGTAAAGTCCAGGGTGAAAAAAATAAGATTTTCCTGATACTGTGAGTAAAGTCCAGGGTGAAAAAAATCCCATTTTTCTGATCCCATCAGTCAAGTCCAGGGTGAAAAAAATCAGATCTTCCTGATACCGTGAGTCAAGTCTAGGGTGAAAAAAATCAGATTTTTCTGATACCATGAGTCAAGTGCAGGGTGAAAAAAAAATCCGATTTTCCTGATACCGTTTGTCAAATCCATGGTGAAAAAAATCTGATTTTTCTGATACCGTTAGTCAAGTCCAGGGTGAAAAAAACAACAGATTTTTCTGATCCCGTGAGTCAAGTCCAGAGTGAAAAAAATCAGATTTTCCTGAACTGTGAGTAAAGTACAGGGTGAAAAAAATCAGATTTTCCTGATACCGTGAGTCAAGTCCAGGGTGAAAAAAATCAGATTTTCCTGAACTGTGAGTAAAGTACATGGTGAAAAAAATCAGGTTTTCCTGATACCATGAGTCAAGTCGAGGGTGAAAAAAATCCCATTTTTTCTGATACCGTGAGTCATGTCCAGGGTGAAAAAAATCAGATTTTTCTGATACCTTGAGTCAAGTCCAGGGTGAAAAAAATCCCATTTTTATGATACCGTGAGTCAAGTCCAGGGTGAAAAAAATCCGATTTTTCTGATACCGTGAGTCATGTCCATGGTGAAAAAAATCAGATTTTTCTGATACCGTGAGTCAAGTCCAGGGTGAAAAAAATCTGATTTTTCTGATACCGTTAGTCAAGTCCAGGGTGAAAAAAACAACAGATTTTTCTGATCCCATGAGTCAAGTCCAGAGTGAAAAATATCAGATTTTCCTGAACTGTGAGTAAAGTACAGGGTGAAAAAAATTAGATTTTCCTGATACCGTGAGTCAAGTCCAGGGTGAAAAAAAATCAGATTTTCCTGAACTGTGAGTAAAGTACAGGGTGAAAAAAATCAGGTTTTCCTGATACCATGAGTCAAGTCCAGGGTGAAAATAATCCCATTTTTTCTGATACCGTGAGTCATGTCCAGGGTGAAAAAAATCAGATTTTTCTAATACCGTGAGTCAAGTCCAGGGTGAAAAAAATCCCATTTTTATGATACCGTGAGTCAAGTCCAGGGTGAAAAAAATCCGATTTTTCTGATACCGTGAGTCATGTCCATGGTGAAAAAAATCAGATTTTTCTAATACCGTGAGTCAAGTGCAGGGTGAAAAAAAAATCCAATTTTCCTGATACCGTGAGTCAATTCCAGCGTGAAAAAAATCCGATTTTTTTGATCCCGTGAGTCAAGTCCAGGGTGAAAAAAATCTGATTTTTCTGATCCCATGAGTCATGTCCATGGTGAAAAAAATCAGATTTTTCTGATACCGTGAGTCATGTCCATGGTGAAAAAAATCAGATTTTTCTGATACCGTGAGTCAAGTCCAGGGTGGAAAAAAAATCCGATTTTCCCGATACTGTGAGTAAAGTCCAGGGTGAAAAAAAGCAGATTTTTCTGATCCCGTGAGTCAAGTCCAGAGTGAAAAAAATTAGATTTTCCTGAACTGTGAGTAAAGTACATGGTGAAAAAAATCAGGTTTTCCTGATACTATGAGTCAAGTCCAGGGTGAAAAAAATCCCATTTTTTCTGATACCGTGAGTCATGTCCAGGGTGAAAAAAATCAGATTTTTCTGATACCGTGAGTCAAGTCCAGGGTGAAAAAAATCCCATTTTTATGATACCGTGAGTCAAGTCCAGGGTGAAAAAAACCCGATTTTTCTGATACCGTGCGTCATGTCCATGGTGAAAAAAATCAGATTTTTCTGATACCGTGAGTCAAGTCCAGGGTGAAAAAAATCTCATTTTTCTGATACCGTTAGTCAAGTCCAGGGTGAAAAAAACAACAGATTTTTCTGATCCCGTGAGTCAAGTCCAGAGTGAAAAATATCAGATTTTCCTGAACTGTGAGTAAAGTACAGGGTGAAAAAAATTAGATTTTCCTGATACCGTGAGTCAAGTCCAGGGTGAAAAAAATCAGATTTTCCTGAACTGTGAGTAAAGTACAGGGAGAAAAAAATCAGGTTTTTCTGATACCATGAGTCAAGTCCAGGGTGAAAATAATCCCATTTTTTCTGATACCGTGAGTCATGTCCAGGGTGAAAAAAATCAGATTTTTCTAATACCGTGAGTGAAGTCCAGGGTGAAAAAAATCCAATTTTTATGATACCGTGAGTCATGTCCATGGTGAAAAAAATCAGATTTTTCTGATACCGTGAGTCAAGTGCAGGGTGAAAAAAAAATCCGATTTTCCTGATACCGTGAGTCAAGTCCAGGGTGAAAAAAATCCGATTTTTTTGATCCCGTGAGTCAAGTCCAGGGTGAAAAAAATCTGATTTTTCTGATCCCATGAGTCATGTCCATGGTGAAAAAAATCAGATTTTTCTGAATCCGTGAGTCATGTCCATGGTGAAAAAAATCAGATTTTTCTGATACCGTGAGTCAAGTCCAGGGTGAAAAAAATCAGATTTTTCTGATACCATTAGTCAAGTCCAGGGTGAAAAAAAAATCAGATTTTTCTGATACCGTCAGTCAAGTCCAGGGTGAAAAAAATCAGATTTTCCAGATACCGTGAGTAAAGTCCAGGGTGAAAAAATCAGATTTTCCTGATACCGTCAGTCAAGTCCAGGGTGAAAAAAATCAGATTTTCCTAAAACCGTGAGTCAAGTCCAGAGTGAAAAAAATCAGATTTTCCTGATACCGTGAGTAAAGTCCAGGGTATAAAAAAATCAGATTTTCCTGATACCGTGAGTAAAGTCCAGGGTGAAAAAAATAAGATTTTCCTGATACTGTGAGTAAAGTCCAGGGTGAAAAAAATCCCATTTTTCTGATCCCATCAGTCAAGTCCAGGGTGAAAAATATCAGATCTTCCTGATACCGTGAGTCAAGTCTAGGGTGAAAAAAATCAGATTTTTCTGATACCGTGAGTCAAGTGCAGGGTGAAAAAAAAATCCGATTTTCCTGATACCGTGTGTCAAATCCATGGTGAAAAAAATCTGATTTTTCTGATACCGTTAGTCAAGTGCAGGGTGAAAAAAACAACAGATTTTTCTGATCCCGTGAGTCAAGTCCAGAGTGAAAAAAATCAGATTTTCCTGAACTGTGAGTAAAGTACAGGGTGAAAAAAATTATATTTTCCTGATACCGTGAGTCAAGTCCAGGGTGAAAAAAATCAGATTTTCCTGAACTGTGAGTAAAGTACATGGTGAAAAAAATCAGGTTTTCCTGATACCATGAGTCAAGTCCGGGGTGAAAAAAATCCCATTTTTTCTGATACCGTGAGTCATGTCCAGGGTGAAAAAAATCAGATTTTTCTGATACCGTGAGTCAAGTCCAGGGTGAAAAAAATCCGATTTTTCTGATACCGTGAGTCAAGTCCAGGGTGAAAAAAATCCGATTTTTCTGATACCGTGAGTCATGTCCATGGTGAAAAAAATCAGATTTTTCTGATACCGTCAGTCAAGTCCAGGGTGAAAAAAACAACAGATTTTTCTGATCCCGTGAGTCAAGTCCAGAGTGAAAAATATCAGATTTTCCTGAACTGTGAGTAAAGTACAGGGTGAAAAAAATTAGATTTTCCTGATACCGTGAGTCAAGTCCAGGGTGAAAAAAAATCAGATTTTCCTGAACTGTGAGTAAAGTACAGGGTGAAAAAAATCAGGTTTTCCTGATACCATGAGTCAAGTCCAGGGTGAAAATAATCCCATTTTTTCTGATACCGTGAGTCATGTCCAGGGTGAAAAAAATCAGATTTTTCTAATACCGTGAGTCAAGTCCAGGGTGAAAAAAATCCCATTTTTATGATACCGTGAGTCAAGTACAGGGTGAAAAAAATCCGATTTTTCTGATACCGTGAGTCATGTCCATGGTGAAAAAAATCAGATTTTTCTAATACCGTGAGTCAAGTGCAGGGTGGAAAAAAAATCCGATTTTCCCGATACTGTGAGTAAAGTCCAGGGTGAAAAAAAGCAGATTTTTCTGATCCCGTGAGTCAAGTCCAGAGTGAAAAAAATCAGATTTTCCTGAACTGTGAGTAAAGTACATGGTGAAAAAAATCAGGTTTTCCTGATACCATGAGTCAAGTCCAGGGTGAAAATAATCCCATTTTTTCTGATACCGTGAGTCATGTCGAGGGTGAAAAAAATCAGATTTTTCTAATACCGTGAGTCAAGTCCAGGGTGAAAAAAATCCCATTTTTATGATACCGTGAGTCAAGTCCAGGGTGAAAAAAATCCGATTTTTCTGATACCGTGAGTCATGTCCATGGTGAAAAAAATCAGATTTTTCTGATACCGTGAGTCAAGTGCAGGGTGAAAAAAAAATCCGATTTTCCTGATACCGTGAGTCAAGTCCAGGGTGAAAAAAATCCGATTTTTTTGATCCCGTGAGTCAAGTCCAGGGTGAAAAAAATCTGATTTTTCTGATCCCATGAGTCATGTCCATGGTGAAAAAAATCAGATTTTTCTGAATCCATGAGTCATGTCCATGGTGAAAAAAATCAGATTTTTCTGATACCGTGAGTCAAGTCCAGGGTGAAAAAAATCTGATTTTTCTGATACCATTAGTCAAGTCCAGGGTGAAAAAAAAATCAGATTTTTCTGATACCGTCAGTCAAGTCCAGGGTGAAAAAAATCAGATTTTCCAGATACCGTGAGTAAAGTCCAGGGTGAAAAAATCAGATTTTCCTGATACCGTCAGTCAAGTCCAGGGTGAAAAAAATCAGATTTTCCTAAAACCGTGAGTCAAGTCCAGAGTGAAAAAAATCAGATTTTCCTGATACCGTGAGTAAAGTCCAGGGTATAAAAAAATCAGATTTTCCTGATACAGTGAGTAAAGTCCAGGGTGAAAAAAATAAGATTTTCCTGATACTGTGAGTAAAGTCCAGGGTGAAAAAAATCCCATTTTTCTGATCCCATCAGTCAAGTCCAGGGTGAAAAAAATCAGATCTTCCTGATACCGTGAGTCAAGTCTAGGGTGAAAAAAATCAGATTTTTCTGATACCATGAGTCAAGTGCAGGGTGAAAAAAAAATCCGATTTTCCTGATACCGTTTGTCAAATCCATGGTGAAAAAAATCTGATTTTTCTGATACCGTTAGTCAAGTCCAGGGTGAAAAAAACAACAGATTTTTCTGATCCCGTGAGTCAAGTCCAGAGTGAAAAAAATCAGATTTTCCTGAACTGTGAGTAAAGTACAGGGTGAAAAAAATCAGATTTTCCTGATACCGTGAGTCAAGTCCAGGGTGAAAAAAATCAGATTTTCCTGAACTGTGAGTAAAGTACATGGTGAAAAAAATCAGGTTTTCCTGATACCATGAGTCAAGTCGAGGGTGAAAAAAATCCCATTTTTTCTGATACCGTGAGTCATGTCCAGGGTGAAAAAAATCAGATTTTTCTGATACCTTGAGTCAAGTCCAGGGTGAAAAAAATCCCATTTTTATGATACCGTGAGTCAAGTCCAGGGTGAAAAAAATCCGATTTTTCTGATACCGTGAGTCATGTCCATGGTGAAAAAAATCAGATTTTTCTGATACCGTGAGTCAAGTCCAGGGTGAAAAAAATCTGATTTTTCTGATACCGTTAGTCAAGTCCAGGGTGAAAAAAACAACAGATTTTTCTGATCCCGTGAGTCAAGTCCAGAGTGAAAAATATCAGATTTTCCTGAGCTGTGAGTAAAGTACAGGGTGAAAAAAATTAGATTTTCCTGATACCGTGAGTCAAGTCCAGGGTGAAAAAAAATCAGATTTTCCTGAACTGTGAGTAAAGTACAGGGTGAAAAAAATCAGGTTTTCCTGATACCATGAGTCAAGTCCAGGGTGAAAATAATCCCATTTTTTCTGATACCGTGAGTCATGTCCAGGGTGAAAAAAATCAGATTTTTCTAATACCGTGAGTCAAGTCCATGGTGAAAAAAATCAGATTTTTCTAATACCGTGAGTCAAGTGCAGGGTGAAAAAAAAATCCAATTTTCCTGATACCGTGAGTCAATTCCAGCGTGAAAAAAATCCGATTTTTTTGATCCCGTGAGTCAAGTCCAGGGTGAAAAAAATCTGATTTTTCTGATCCCATGAGTCATGTCCATGGTGAAAAAAATCAGATTTTTCTGATACCGTGAGTCATGTCCATGGTGAAAAAAATCAGATTTTTCTGATACCGTGAGTCAAGTCCAGGGTGGAAAAAAAATCCGATTTTCCCGATACTGTGAGTAAAGTCCAGGGTGAAAAAAAGCAGATTTTTCTGATCCCGTGAGTCAAGTCCAGAGTGAAAAAAATTAGATTTTCCTGAACTGTGAGTAAAGTACATGGTGAAAAAAATCAGGTTTTCCTGATACTATGAGTCAAGTCCAGGGTGAAAAAAATCCCATTTTTTCTGATACCGTGAGTCATGTCCAGGGTGAAAAAAATCAGATTTTTCTGATACCGTGAGTCAAGTCCAGGGTGAAAAAAATCCCATTTTTATGATACCGTGAGTCAAGTCCAGGGTGAAAAAAACCCGATTTTTCTGATACCGTGCGTCATGTCCATGGTGAAAAAAATCAGATTTTTCTGATACCGTGAGTCAAGTCCAGGGTGAAAAAAATCTCATTTTTCTGATACCGTTTGTCAAGTCCAGGGTGAAAAAAACAACAGATTTTTCTGATCCCGTGAGTCAAGTCCAGAGTGAAAAATATCAGATTTTCCTGACCTGTGAGTAAAGTACAGGGTGAAAAAAATTAGATTTTCCTGATACCGTGAGTCAAGTCCAGGGTGAAAAAAATCAGATTTTCCTGAACTGTGAGTAAAGTACAGGGAGAAAAAAATCAGGTTTTTCTGATACCATGAGTCAAGTCCAGGGTGAAAATAATCCCATTTTTTCTGATACCGTGAGTCATGTCCAGGGTGAAAAAAATCAGATTTTTCTAATACCGTGAGTGAAGTCCAGGGTGAAAAAAATCCAATTTTTATGATACCGTGAGTCATGTCCATGGTGAAAAAAATCAGATTTTTCTGATACCGTGAGTCAAGTGCAGGGTGAAAAAAAAATCCGATTTTCCTGATACCGTGAGTCAAGTCCAGGGTGAAAAAAATCTGATTTTTCTGATCCCATGAGTCATGTCCATGGTGAAAAAAATCAGATTTTTCTGAATCCGTGAGTCATGTCCATGGTGAAAAAAATCAGATTTTTCTGATACCGTGAGTCAAGTCCAGGGTGAAAAAAATCAGATTTTTCTGATACCATTAGTCAAGTCCAGGGTGAAAAAAAATCAGATTTTTCTGATACCGTCAGTCAAGTCCAGGGTGAAAAAAATCAGATTTTCCAGATACCGTGAGTAAAGTCCAGGGTGAAAAAATCAGATTTTCCTGATACCGTCAGTCAAGTCCAGGGTGAAAAAAATCAGATTTTCCTAAAACCGTGAGTCAAGTCCAGAGTGAAAAAAATCAGATTTTCCTGATACCGTGAGTAAAGTCCAGGGTATAAAAAAATCAGATTTTCCTGATACCGTGAGTAAAGTCCAGGGTGAAAAAAATAAGATTTTCCTGATACTGTGAGTAAAGTCCAGGGTGAAAAAAATCCCATTTTTCTGATCCCATCAGTCAAGTCCAGGGTGAAAAAAATCAGATCTTCCTGATACCGTGAGTCAAGTCTAGGGTGAAAAAAATCAGATTTTTCTGATACCGTGAGTCAAGTGCAGGGTGAAAAAAAAATCCGATTTTCCTGATACCGTGTGTCAAATCCATGGTGAAAAAAATCTGATTTTTCTGATACCGTTAGTCAAGTCCAGGGTGAAAAAAACAACAGATTTTTGTGATCCCGTGAGTCAAGTCCAGAGTGAAAAAAATCAGATTTTCCTGAACTTTGAGTAAAGTACAGGGTGAAAAAAATCAGATTTTCCTGATACCGTGAGTCAAGTCCAGGGTGAAAAAAATCAGATTTTCCTGAACTGTGAGTAAAGTACATGGTGAAAAAAATCAGGTTTTCCTGATACCATGAGTCAAGTCCAGGGTGAAAAAAAATCCCATTTTTTCTGATACCGTGAGTCATGTCCAGGGTGAAAAAAATCAGATTTTTCTGATACCGTGAGTCAAGTCCAGGGTGAAAAAAATCCCATTTTTATGATACCGTGAGTCAAGTCCAGGGTGAAAAAAATCCGATTTTTCTGATACCGTGAGTCATGTCCATGGTGAAAAAAATCAGATTTTTCTGATACCGTGAGTCAAGTCCAGGGTGAAAAAAATCTGATTTTTCTGATACCGTTAGTCAAGTCCAGGGTGAAAAAAACAACAGATTTTTCTGATCCCGTGAGTCAAGTCCAGAGTGAAAAATATCAGATTTTCCTGAACTGTGAGTAAAGTACAGGGTGAAAAAAATTATATTTTCCTGATACCGTGAGTCAAGTCCAGGGTGAAAAAAATCAGATTTTCCTGAACTGTGAGTAAAGTACAGGGTTAAAAAAATCAGGTTTTCCTGATACCATGAGTCAAGTCCAGGGTGAAAATAATCCCATTTTTTCTGATACCGTGAGTCATGTCCAGGGTGAAAAAAATCAGATTTTTCTAATACCGTGAGTCAAGTCCAGGGTGAAAAAAATCCCATTTTTATGATACCGTGAGTCAAGTCCAGGGTGAAAAAAATCCGATTTTTCTGATACCGTGAGTCAAGTGCAGGGTGAAAAAAATCCGATTTTCCTGATACCGTGAGTCAAGTCCAGGGTGAAAAAAATCCGATTTTTCTGATACCGTGAGTCATGTCCATGGTGAAAAAAATCAGATTTTTCTGATACCGTGAGTCAAGTCCAGGGTGGAAAAAAATCCGATTTTCCCGATACTGTGAGTAAAGTCCAGGGTGAAAAAAAGCAGATTTTTCTGATCCCGTGAGGCAAGTCCAGAGTGAAAAAAATCAGATTTTCCTGTACTGTGAGTAAAGTACAGGGTGAAAAAAATCAGGTTTTCCTGATACCATGAGTCAAGTCCAGGGTGAAAAAAATCCGATTTTCCTGACACCGAGTGTAATAGTCCAGGTGAAAAAAATCAGATTTTTCTGATACCGTGAGTCAAGTCCAGGGTGAAAAAAAATCAGATTTTTCTGATACCGTGAGTCAAGTCCAGGGTGAAAAATATCCCATTTTGCTGTTACCGTGAATCAAGTCCATGGTGAAAAAAAATCAGATTTTCCAGATGCCGTGAGTAAAGTCCAGGGTGAAAAAATCAGATTTTCCTGATACCGTGAGTCATGTCCATGGTGAAAAAAATCCCATTTTTTCTGATACCATGAGTCATGTCTAGGGTGAAAAAAATCAGATTTTTCTGATACCGTGAGTCAAGTCCAGGGTGAAAAAAATCCCATTTTTATGATACCGTGAGTCAAGTCCAGGGTGAAAAAAATCAGATTTTTCTGATACCGTGAGTCATGTCCATGGTGAAAAAAATCAGATTTTTCTGATACCGTGAGTCAAGTCCAGGGTGAAAAAAATCCTATTTATCTGATCCCGTGTGTCAAGTCCAGGGTGAAAAAAAATCCGATTTTCCTGATACTGTGAGTAAAGTCCAGGGTGAAAAAAATCCCATTTTTATGATACCGTGAGTCAAGTCCAGGGTGAAAAAAATCCGATTTTTCTGATACCGTGAGTCATGTCCATGGTGAAAAAAAATCAGATTTTTCTGATACAGTGTGTCAAGTCCAGGGTGAAAAAAATCAGATTTTTCTGATACCGTGAGTCAAGTGCAGGGTGAAAAAAAATCCGATTTTCCTGATACCATGTGTCAAATCCATGGTGAAAAAAATCTGATTTTTCTGATACCGTTAGTCAAGTCCAGGGTGAAAAAAACAACAGATTTTTCTGATCCCGTGAGTCAAGTCCAGAGTGAAAAAAATCAGATTTTCCTGAACTGTGAGTAAAGTACAGGGTGAAAATAATCAGATTTTCCTGATACCGTGAGTCAAGTCCAGGGTGAAAAAAATCAGATTTTCCTGAACTGTGAGTAAAGTACATGGTGAAAAAAATCAGGTTTTCCTGATACCATGAGTCAAGTCCAGGGTGAAAAAAATCCCATTTTTTCTGATACCGTGAGTCATGTCCAGGGTGAAAAAAATCAGATTTTTCTGATACCGTGAGTCAAGTCCAGGGTGAAAACAATCCCATTTTTATGATACCGTGAGTCAAGTCCAGGGTGAAAAAAATCAGATTTTTCTGATACCGTGAGTCATGTCCATGGTGAAAAAAATCAGATTTTTCTGATACCGTGAGTCAAGTCCAGGGTGAAAAAAATCCTATTTATCTGATCCCGTGTGTCAAGTCCAGGGTGAAAAAAAATCCGATTTTCCTGATACTGTGAGTAAAGTCCAGGGTGAAAAAAATCCCATTTTTATGATACCGTGAGTCAAGTCCAGGGTGAAAAAAATCCGATTTTTCTGATACCGTGAGACATGTCCATGGTGAAAAAAATCAGATTTTTCTGATACCATCAGTCAAGTCCAGGGTGAAAAAAATCAGATTTTCCTAAAACCGTGAGTCAAGTCCAGAGTGAAAAAAATCAGATTTTCCTGATACCGTGAGTAAAGTCCAGGGTATAAAAAAATCAGATTTTCCTGATACCGTGAGTAAAGTCCAGGGTGAAAAAAATAAGATTTTCCTGATACTGTGAGTAAAGTCCAGGGTGAAAAAAATCCCATTTTTCTGATCCCATCAGTCAAGTCCAGGGTGAAAAATATCAGATCTTCCTGATACCGTGAGTCAAGTCTAGGGTGAAAAAAATCAGATTTTTCTGATACCGTGAGTCAAGTGCAGGGTGAAAAAAAAATCCGATTTTCCTGATACCGTGTGTCAAATCCATGGTGAAAAAAATCTGATTTTTCTGATACCGTTAGTCAAGTGCAGGGTGAAAAAAACAACAGATTTTTCTGATCCCGTGAGTCAAGTCCAGAGTGAAAAAAATCAGATTTTCCTGAACTGTGAGTAAAGTACAGGGTGAAAAAAATCAGATTTTCCTGATACCGTGAGTCAAGTCCAGGGTGAAAAAAATCAGATTTTCCTGAACTGTGAGTAAAGTACATGGTGAAAAAAATCAGGTTTTCCTGATACCATGAGTCAAGTCCGGGGTGAAAAAAATCCCATTTTTTCTGATACCGTGAGTCATGTCCATGGTGAAAAAAATCAGATTTTTCTGATACCGTCAGTCAAGTCCAGGGTGAAAAAAACAACAGATTTTTCTGATCCCGTGAGTCAAGTCCAGAGTGAAAAATATCAGATTTTCCTGAACTGTGAGTAAAGTACAGGGTGAAAAAAATTAGATTTTCCTGATACCGTGAGTCAAGTCCAGGGTGAAAAAAAATCAGATTTTCCTGAACTGTGAGTAAAGTACAGGGTGAAAAAAATCAGGTTTTCCTGATACCATGAGTCAAGTCCAGGGTGAAAATAATCCCATTTTTTCTGATACCGTGAGTCATGTCCAGGGTGAAAAAAATCAGATTTTTCTAATACCGTGAGTCAAGTCCAGGGTGAAAAAAATCCCATTTTTATGATACCGTGAGTCAAGTACAGGGTGAAAAAAATCCGATTTTTCTGATACCGTGAGTCATGTCCATGGTGAAAAAAATCAGATTTTTCTAATACCGTGAGTCAAGTGCAGGGTGGAAAAAAAATCCGATTTTCCCGATACTGTGAGTAAAGTCCAGGGTGAAAAAAAGCAGATTTTTCTGATCCCGTGAGTCAAGTCCAGAGTGAAAAAAATCAGATTTTCCTGAACTGTGAGTAAAGTACAGGGTGAAAAAAATCAGATTTTCCTGATACCGTGAGTCAAGTCCAGGGTGAAAAAAATCAGATTTTCCTGAACTGTGAGTAAAGTACATGGTGAAAAAAATCAGGTTTTCCTGATACCATGAGTCAAGTCCGGGGTGAAAAAAATCCCATTTTTTCTGATACCGTGAGTCATGTCGAGGGTGAAAAAAATCAGATTTTTCTGATACCGTGAGTCAAGTCCAGGGTGAAAAAAATCCGATTTTTCTGATACCGTGAGTCAAGTCCAGGGTGAAAAAAATCCGATTTTTCTGATACCGTGAGTCATGTCCATGGTGAAAAAAATCAGATTTTTCTGATACCGTCAGTCAAGTCCAGGGTGAAAAAAACAACAGATTTTTCTGATCCCGTGAGTCAAGTCCAGAGTGAAAAATATCAGATTTTCCTGAACTGTGAGTAAAGTACAGGGTGAAAAAAATTAGATTTTCCTGATACCGTGAGTCAAGTCCAGGGTGAAAAAAAATCAGATTTTCCTCAACTGTGAGTAAAGTACAGGGTGAAAAAAATCAGGTTTTCCTGATACCATGAGTCAAGTCCAGGGTGAAAATAATCCCATTTTTTCTGATACCGTGAGTCATGTCCAGGGTGAAAAAAATCAGATTTTTCTAATACCGTGAGTCAAGTCCAGGGTGAAAAAAATCCCATTTTTATGATACCGTGAGTCAAGTACAGGGTGAAAAAAATCCGATTTTTCTGATACCGTGAGTCATGTCCATGGTGAAAAAAATCAGATTTTTCTAATACCGTGAGTCAAGTGCAGGGTGGAAAAAAAATCCGATTTTCCCGATACTGTGAGTAAAGTCCAGGGTGAAAAAAAGCAGATTTTTCTGATCCCGTGAGTCAAGTCCAGAGTGAAAAAAATCAGATTTTCCTGAACTGTGAGTAAAGTACATGGTGAAAAAAATCAGGTTTTCCTGATACCATGAGTCAAGTCCAGGGTGAAAAAAATCCCATTTTTTCTGATACCGTGAGTCATGTCCAGGGTGAAAAAAATCAGATTTTTCTGATACCGTGAGTCAAGTCCAGGGTGAAAAAAATCCCATTTTTATGATACCGTGAGTCAAGTCCAGGGTGAAAAAAATCCGATTTTTCTGATATCGTGAGTCATGTCCATGGTGAAAAAAATCAGATTTTTCTGATACCGTGAGTCAAGACCAGGGTGAAAAAAATCTGATTTTTCTGATACCGTTAGTCAAGTCCAGGGTGAAAAAAACAACAGATTTTTCTGATCCCGTGAGTCAAGTCCAGAGTGAAAAATATCAGATTTTCCTGAACTGTGAGTAAAGTACAGGGTGAAAAAAATTAGATTTTCCTGATACCGTGAGTCAAGTCCAGGGTGAAAAAAATCAGATTTTCCTGAACTGTGAGTAAAGTACAGGGTGAAAAAAATCAGGTTTTCCTGATACCATGAGTCAAGTCCAGGGTGAAAATAATCCCATTTTTTCTGATACCGTGAGTCATGTCGAGGGTGAAAACAATCTGATTTTTCTGATACCGTGAGTCAAGTCCAGGGTGAAAAAAATCCCATTTTTATGATACCGTGAGTCAAGTCCAGGGTGAAAAAAATCCGATTTTTCTGATACCGTGAGTCATGTCCATGGTGAAAAAAATCAGATTTTTCTGATACCGTGAGTCAAGTGCAGGGTGAAAAAAAAATCCGATTTTCCTGATACCGTGAGTCAAGTCCAGGGTGAAAAAAATCCGATTTTTTTGATCCCGTGAGTCAAGTCCAGGGTGAAAAAAATCTGATTTTTCTGATCCCATGAGTCATGTCCATGGTGAAAAAAATCAGATTTTTCTGAATCCATGAGTCATGTCCATGGTGAAAAAAATCAGATTTTTCTGATACCGTGAGTCAAGTCCAGGGTGAAAAAAATCTGATTTTTCTGATACCATTAGTCAAGTCCAGGGTGAAAAAAAAATCAGATTTTTCTGATACCGTCAGTCAAGTCCAGGGTGAAAAAAATCAGATTTTCCAGATACCGTGAGTAAAGTCCAGGGTGAAAAAATCAGATTTTCCTGATACCGTCAGTCAAGTCCAGGGTGAAAAAAATCAGATTTTCCTAAAATCGTGAGTCAAGTCCAGAGTGAAAAAAATCAGATTTTCCTGATACCGTGAGTAAAGTCCAGGGTATAAAAAAATCAGATTTTCCTGATACAGTGAGTAAAGTCCAGGGTGAAAAAAATAAGATTTTCCTGATACTGTGAGTAAAGTCCAGGGTGAAAAAAATCCCATTTTTCTGATCCCATCAGTCAAGTCCAGGGTGAAAAAAATCAGATCTTCCTGATACCGTGAGTCAAGTCTATGGTGAAAAAAATCAGATTTTTCTGATACCGTCAGTCAAGTGCAGGGTGAAAAAAAAATCCGATTTTCCTGATACCGTGTGTCAAATCCATGGTGAAAAAAATCTGATTTTTCTGATACCGTTAGTCAAGTCCAGGGTGAAAAAAACAACAGATTTTTCTGATCCCATGAGTCAAGTCCAGAGTGAAAAAAATCAGATTTTCCTGAACTGTGAGTAAAGTACAGGGTGAAAAAATCAGATTTTCCTGATACCGTGAGTCAAGTCAAGGTTGAAAAAAATCAGATTTTCCTGAACTGTGAGTAAAGTACATGGTGAAAAAAATCAGGTTTTCCTGATACCATGAGTCAAGTCCAGGGTGAAAAAAATCCCATTTTTTCTGATACCGTGAGTCATGTCCAGGGTGAAAAAAATCAGATTTTTCTGATACCGTGAGTCAAGTCGAGGGTGAAAAAAATCCCATTTTTATGATACCGTGAGTCAAGTCCATGGTGAAAAAAATCCGATTTTTCTGATACCGTGAGTCATGTCCATGGTGAAAAAAATCAGATTTTTCTGATACCGTGAGTCAAGTCCAGGGTGAAAAAAATCTGATTTTTCTGATACCGTTAGTCAAGTCCAGGGTGAAAAAAACAACAGATTTTTCTGATCCCGTGAGTCAAGTCCAGAGTGAAAAAAATCAGATTTTCCTGAACTGTGAGTAAAGTACAGGGTGAAAAAATCAGATTTTCCTGATACCGTGAGTCAAGTCCAGGGTGAAAAAAATCAGATTTTCCTGAACTGTGAGTAAAGTACATGGTGAAAAAAATCAGGTTTTCCTGATACCATGAGTCAAGTCCAGGGTGAAAAAAATCCCATTTTTTCTGATACCGTGAGTCATGTCCAGGGTGAAAAAAATCAGATTTTTCTGATACCGTGAGTCAAGTCCAGGGTGAAAAAAATCCCATTTTTATGATACCGTGAGTCAAGTCCAGGGTGAAAAAAATCCGATTTTTCTGATACCGTGAGTCATGTCCATGGTGAAAAAAATCAGATTTTTCTGATACCGTGAGTCAAGTCCAGGGTGAAAAAAATCTGATTTTTCTGATAGCGTTAGTCAAGTCCAGGGTGAAAAAAACAACAGATTTTTCTGATCCCGTGAGTCAAGTCCAGAGTGAAAAATATCAGATTTTCCTGAACTGTGAGTAAAGTACAGGGTGAAAAAAATTAGATTTTCCTGATACCGTGAGTCAAGTCCAGGGTGAAAAAAATCAGAATTTCCTGAACTGTGAGTAAAGTACATGGTGAAAAAAATCAGGTTTTCCTGATACCATGAGTCAAGTCCAGGGTGAAAATAATCCCATTTTTCTGATACCGTGAGTCATGTCCAGGGTGAAAAAAATCAGATTTTTCTAATACCGTGAGTCAAGTCCAGGGTGAAAAAAATACCATTTTTATGATACCGTGAGTCAAGTCCAGGGTGAAAAAAATCCGATTTTTCTGATACCGTGAGTCATGTCCATGGTGAAAAAAATCAGATTTTTCTAATACCGTGAGTCAAGTGCAGGGTGAAAAAAAATCCGATTTTCCTGATACCGTGAGTCAAGTCCAGGGTGAAAAAAATCCGATTTTTTTGATCCCGTGAGTCAAGTCCAGGGTGAAAAAAATCTGATTTTTCTGATCCCATGAGTCATGTCCATGGTGAAAAAAATCAGATTTTTCTGATACCGTGAGTCATGTCCATGGTGAAAAAAATCAGATTTTTCTGATACCGTGAGTCAAGTCCAGGGTGGAAAAAAAATCCGATTTTCCCGATACTGTGAGTAAAGTCCAGGGTGAAAAAAAGCAGATTTTTCTGATCCCGTGAGTCAAGTCCAGAGTGAAAAAAATCAGATTTTCCTGTACTGTGAGTAAAGTACAGGGTGAAAAAAATCAGGTTTTCCTGATACCATGAGTCAAGTCCAGGGTGAAAAAAATCCGATTTTCCTGACACCGAGTGTAATAGTCCAGGTGAAAAAAATCAGATTTTTCTGATACCGTGAGTCAAGTCCAGGGTGAAAAAAATCAGATTTTTCTGATACCGTGAGTCAAGTCCAGGGTGAAAAATATCCCATTTTGCTGTTACCGTGAATCAAGTCCATGGTGAAAAAAAATTAGATTTTCCAGATGCCGTGAGTAAAGTCCAGGGTGAAAAAATCAGATTTTCCTGATACCATGAGTAAAGTCCAGAGTGAAAAAATCAGATTTTCCTGATACCGTGAGTCATGTCCATGGTGAAAAAAAATCAGATTTTTCTGATACCGTGAGTCAAGTCCAGGGTGAAATAAATCCTATTTTTCTGATACCGTGAGTCATGTCCATGGTGAAAAAAATCCGATTTTTCTGATACCGTGAGTCATGTCCATGGTGAAAAAAATCAGATTTTTCTGATACCGTGAGTCAAGTCCAGGGTGAAAAAAGTCTGATTTTTCTGATACCGTTAGTCAAGTCCAGGGTGAAAAAAACAACAGATTTTTCTGATCCCGTGAGTCAAGTCCAGAGTGAAAAATACCAGATTTTCCTGAACTGTGAGTAAAGTACAGGGTGAAAAAAATTAGATTTTCCTGATACCGTGAGTCAAGTCCAGGGTGAAAAAAATCAGATTTTCCTGAACTGTGAGTAAAGTACAGGGTGAAAAAAATCAGGTTTTCCTGATACCATGAGTCAAGTCCAGGGTGAAAATAATCCCATTTTTTCTGATACCGTGAGTCATGTCCAGGGTGAAAAAAATCAGATTTTTCTAATACCGTGAGTCAAGTCCAGGGTGAAAAAAATCCCATTTTTATGATACCGTGAGTCAAGTCCAGGGTGAAAAAAATCCGATTTTTCTGATACCGTGAGTCATGTCCATGGTGAAATAATCAGATTTTTCAGATACCGTGAGTCAAGTGCAGGGTGAAAAAAAAATCCGATTTTCCTGATACCGTGAGTCAAGTCCAGGGTGAAAAAAATCCGATTTTTTTGATCCCGTGAGTCAAGTCCAGGGTGAAAAAAATCTGATTTTTCTGATCCCATGAGTCATGTCCATGGTGAAAAAAATCAGATTTTTCTGAATCCGTGAGTCATGTCCATGGTGAAAAAAATCAGATTTTTCTGATACCGTGAGTCAAGTACAGGGTGAAAAAAATCTGATTTTTTTGATACCATTAGTCAAGTCCAGGGTGAAAAAAAAATCACATTTTTCTGATACCGTCAGTCAAGTCCAGGGTGAAAAAAATCAGATTTTCCAGATACCGTGAGTAAAGTCCAGGGTGAAAAAATCAGATTTTCCTGATACCGTCAGTCAAGTCCAGGGTGAAAAAAATCAGATTTTCCTAAAACCGTGAGTCAAGTCCAGAGTGAAAAAAATCAGATTTTCCTTTTACCGTGAGTAAAGTCCAGGGTATAAAAAAATCAGATTTTCCTGATACCGTGAGTAAAGTCCAGGGTGAAAAAAATAAGATTTTCCTGATACTGTGAGTAAAGTCCAGGGTGAAAAAAATCCCATTTTTCTGATCCCATCAGTCAAGTCCAGGGTGAAAAAAATCAGATCTTCCTGATACCGTGAGTCAAGTCTAGGGTGAAAAAAATCAGATTTTTCTGATACCGTGAGTCAAGTGCAGGGTGAAAAAAAAATCCGATTTTCCTGATACCGTGTGTCAAATCCATGGTGAAAAAAATCTGATTTTTCTGACACCGTTAGTCAAGTCCAGGGTGAAAAAAACAACAGATTTTTCTGATCCCGTGAGTCAAGTTCAGAGTGAAAAAAATCAGATTTTCCTGAACTGTGCGTAAAGTACAGGGTGAAAAAAATCAGATTTTCCTGATACCGTGAGTCAAGTCCAGGGTGAAAAAAATCTGATTTTCCTGAACTGTGAGTAAAGTACATGGTGAAAAAAATCAGGTTTTCCTGATACCATGAGTCAAGTCCAGGGTGAAAAAAATCCCATTTTTTCTGATACCGTGAGTCATGTCCAGGGTGAAAAAAATCAGATTTTTCTGATACCGTGAGTCAAGTCCAGGGTGAAAAAAATCCCATTTTTATGATACCGTGAGTCAAGTCCAGGGTGAAAAAAATCCGATTTTTCTGATACCGTGAGTCATGTCCATGGTGAAAAAAATCAGATTTTTCTGATACCGTGAGTCAAGTCCAGGGTGAAAAAAATCTGATTTTTCTGATACCGTTAGTCAAGTCCAGGGTGAAAAAAACAACAGATTTTTCTGATCCCGTGAGCCAAGTCCAGAGTGAAAAATATCAGATTTTCCTGAACTGTGAGTAAAGTACAGGGTGAAAAAAATTAGATTTTCCTGATACCGTGAGTCAAGTCCAGGGTGAAAAAAATCAGATTTTCCTGAACTGTGAGTAAAGTACAGGGTGAAAAAAATCAGGTTTTCCATATACCATGAGTCACGTCCAGGGTGAAAATAATCCCATTTTTCTGATACCGTGAGTCATGTCCAGGGTGAAAAAAAAGCAGATTTTTCTAATACCGTGAGACAAGTCCAGGGTGAAAAAAATCCCATTTTTATGATACCGTGAGTCAAGTCCAGGGTGAAAAAAATCCGATTTTTCTGATACCGTGAGTCATGTCCATGGTGAAAAAAATCAGATTTTTCTAATACCGTGAGTCAAGTGCAGGGTGAAAAAAAAATCCGATTTTCCTGATACAGTGAGTCAAGTCCAGGGTGAAAAAAATCCGATTTTTTTGATCCCGTGAGTCAAGTCCAGGGTGAAAAAAATCTGATTTTTCTGATCCCATGAGTCATGTCCATGGTGAAAAAAATCAGATTTTTCTGATACCGTGAGTCATGTCCATGGTGAAAAAAATCAGATTTTTCTGATACCGTGAGTCAAGTCCAGGGTGGAAAAAAAATCCGATTTTCCCGATACTGTGAGTAAAGTCCAGGGTGAAAAAAAGCAGATTTTTCTGATCCCGTGAGTCAAGTCCAGAGTGAAAAAAATCAGATTTTCCTGTACTGTGAGTAAAGTACAGGGTGAAAAAAATTAGGTTTTCCTGATACCATGAGTCAAGTCCAGGGTGAAAAAAATCCGATTTTCCTGACACCGAGTGTAATAGTCCAGGTGAAAAAAATCAGATTTTTCTGATACCGTGAGTCAAGTCCAGGGTGAAAAAAATCAGATTTTCCTGATACCGTGAGTCATGTCCATGGTGAAAAAAAATCAGATTTTTCTGATACCGTGAGTCAACTCCAGGGTGAAAAAAATCCTATTTATCTGATCCCGTGTGTCAAGTCCAGGGTGAAAAAAAATCCGATTTTCCTGATACTGTGAGTAAAGTCCAGGGTGAAAAAAATCCCATTTTTATGATACCGTGAGTCAAGTCCAGGGTGAAAAAAATCCGATTTTTCTGATACCGTGAGACATGTCCATGGTGAAAAAAAATCAGATTTTTCTGATACCGTGTGTCAAGTCCAGGGTGAAAAAAATCAGATTTTTCTGATACCGTGAGTCAAGTGCAGGGTGAAAAAAAAATCCGATTTTCCTGATACCATGTGTCAAATCCATGGTGAAAAAAATCTGATTTTTCTGATACCGTTAGTCAAGTCCAGGGTGAAAAAAACAACAGATTTTTCTGATCCCGTGAGTCAAGTCCAGAGTGAAAAAAATCAGATTTTCCTGAACTGTGAGTAAAGTACAGGGTGAAAAAAATCAGGTTTTCCTGATACCATGAGTCAAGTCCAGGGTGAAATAATTCCTATTTTCCTGATACTGTGAGTAAAGTCCAGGGTGAAAAAAATCCCATTTTTCTGATCCCGTGAGTCAAGTCCAGAGTGAAAAAAATCAGATTTTCCTGAACTGTGAGTAAAGTACAGGGTGAAAATAATCAGATTTTCCTGATACCGTGAGTCAAGTCCAGGGTGAAAAAAATCAGATTTTCCTGAACTGTGAGTAAAGTACATGGTGAAAAAAATCAGGTTTTCCTGATACCATGAGTCAAGTCCAGGGTGAAAAAAATCCCATTTTTTCTGATACCGTGAGTCATGTCCAGGGTGAAAAAAATCAGATTTTTCTGATACCGTGAGTCAAGTCCAGGGTGAAAAAAATCCCATTTTTATGATACCGTGAGTCAAGTCCAGGGTGAAAAAAATCAGATTTTTCTGATACCGTGAGTCATGTCCATGGTGAAAAAAATCAGATTTTTCTGATACCGTGAGTCAAGTCCAGGGTGAAAAAAATCCTATTTATCTGATCCCGTGTGTCAAGTCCAGGGTGAAATATAATCCGATTTTCCTGATACTGTGAGTAAAGTCCAGGGTGAAAAAAATACCATTTTTATGATACCGTGAGTCAAGTCCAGGGTGAAATAATTCCTATTTTTCTGATACCGTGAGTCATGTCCATGGTGAAAAAAATCCAATTTTTCTGATACCGTGAGTCAAGTCCAGGGTGAAAAAAATCCTATTTATCTGATCCCGTGTGTCAAGTCCAGGGTGAAAAAAAATCCGATTTTCCTGATACTGTGAGTAAAGTCCAGGGTGAAAAAAATCCCATTTTTCTGATCCCGTGAGTCAAGTCCAGAGTGAAAAAAATCAGATTTTCCTGAACTGTGAGTAAAGTACAGGGTGAAAATAATCAGATTTTCCTGATACCGTGAGTCAAGTCCAGGGTGAAAAAAATCAGATTTTCCTGAACTGTGAGTAAAGTACATGGTGAAAAAAATCAGGTTTTCCTGATACCATGAGTCAAGTCCAGGGTGAAAAAAATCCCATTTTTTCTGATACCGTGAGTCATGTCCAGGGTGAAAAAAATCAGATTTTTCTGATACCGTGAGTCAAGTCCAGGGTGAAAAAAATCCCATTTTTATGATACCGTGAGTCAAGTCCAGGGTGAAAAAAATCAGATTTTTCTGATACCGTGAGTCATGTCCATGGTGAAAAAAATCAGATTTTTCTGATACCGTGAGTCAAGTCCAGGGTGAAAAAAATCCTATTTATCTGATCCCGTGTGTCAAGTCCAGGGTGAAATATAATCCGATTTTCCTGATACTGTGAGTAAAGTCCAGGGTGAAAAAAATCCCATTTTTATGATACCGTGAGTCAAGTCCAGGGTGAAAAAAATCCGATTTTTCTGATACCGTGAGACATGTCCAAGGTGAAAAAAAATCAGATTTTTCTGATACCGTGAGTCATGTCCATGGTGAAAAAAATCAGATTTTTCTGATACCGTGAGTCAAGTCCAGGGTGAAAAAAATCCTATTTATCTGATCCCGTGTGTCAAGTCCAGGGTGAAAAAAAATCCGATTTTCCTGATACTGTGAGTAAAGTCCAGGGTGAAAAAAATCCCATTTTTTCTGATACCGTGAGTCATGTCCAGGGTGAAAAAAATCAGATTTTTCTGATACCGTGAGTCAAGTCCAGGGTGAAAAAAATCCCATTTTTATGATACCGTGAGTCAAGTCCAGGGTGAAAAAAATCCGATTTTTCTGATACCGTGAGTCATGTCCATGGTGAAAAAAATCAGATTTTTCTGATACCGTGAGTCAAGTCCATGGTGAAAAAAATCTGATTTTTCTGATACCGTTAGTCAAGTCCAGGGTGAAAAAAACAACAGATTTTTCTGATCCCGTGAGTCAAGTCCAGAGTGAAAAATATCAGATTTTCCTGAACTGTGAGTAAAGTACAGGGTGAAAAAAATTAGATTTTCCTGATACCGTGAGTCAAGTCCAGGGTGAAAAAAATCAGATTTTCCTGAACTGTGAGTAAAGTACAGGGTGAAAAAAATCAGGTTTTCCTGATACCATGAGTCAAGTCCAGGGTGAAAATAATCCCATTTTTTCTGATACCGTGAGTCATGTCCAGGGTGAAAAAAATCAGATTTTTCTAATACCGTGAGTGAAGTCCAGGGTGAAAAAAATCCCATTTTTATGATACCGTCAGTCAAGTCCAGGGTGAAAAAAATCCGATTTTTCTGATACCGTGAGTCATGTCCATGGTGAAAAAAATCCGATTTTTCTGATACCGTGAGTCAAGTGCAGGGTGAAAAAAAAATCCGATTTTCCTGATACCGTGAGTCAAGTCCAGGGTGAAAAAAATCCGATTTTTTTGATCCCGTGAGTCAAGTCCAGGGTGAAAAAAATCTGATTTTTCTGATCCCATGAGTCATGTCCATGGTGAAAAAAATCAGATTTTTCTGAATCCGTGAGTCATGTCCATGGTGAAAAAAATCAGATTTTTCTGATACCGTGAGTCAAGTCCAGGGTGAAAAAAATCTGATTTTTCTGATACCATTAGTCAAGTCCCGGGTGGAAAAAAAATCAGATTTTTCTGATACCGTCAGTCAAGTCCAGGGTGAAAAAAATCAGATTTTCCAGATACCGTGAGTAAAGTCCAGGGTGAAAAAAATCAGATTTTCCTGATACCGTTAGTCAAGTCCAGGGTGAAAAAAATCAGATTTTCCTAAAACCGTGAGTCAAGTCCAGAGTGAAAAAAATCAGATTTTCCTGATACCGTGAGTAAAGTCCAGGGTATAAAAAAATCAGATTTTCCTGATACCATGAGTAAAGTCCAGGGTGAAAAAAATAAGATTTTCGTGATACTGTGAGTAAAGTCCAGGGTGAAAAAAATCCCATTTTTCTGATCCCATCAGTCAAGTCCAGGGTGAAAAAAATCAGATCTTCCTGATACCGTGAGTCAAGTCCAGGGTGAAAAAAATCCGATTTTTCTGATACCGTGAGTCAAGTCCAGGGTGAAAAAAAATCCGATTTTCCTGATACCATGTATCAAATCCATGGTGAAAAAAAATCTGATTTTTCTGATACCGTTAGTCAAGTCCAGGGTGAAAAAAAACAACAGATTTTTCTGATCCCGTGAGTCAAGTCCAGAGTGAAAAAAATCAGATTTTCCTGAACTGTGAGTAAAGTACAGGGTGAAAATAATCAGATTTTCCTGATACCGTGAGTCAAGTCCAGGGTGAAAAAAATCAGATTTTCCTGAACTGTGAGTAAAGTACATGGTGAAAAAAATCAGGTTTTCCTGATACCATGAGTCAAGTCCAGGGTGAAAAAAATCCGATTTTCCTGATACTGTGAGTAAAGTCCAGGGTGAAAAAAAATCCCATTTTTATGATACCGTGAGTCAAGTCCAGGGTGAAAAAAATCTGATCTTCCTGATACCGTGAGTCAAGTCCAGGGTGAAAAAAATCCGATTTTTCTGATACCGTGAGTCATGTCCATGGTGAAAAATATCCCATTTTGCTGTTACCGTGAATCAAGTCCATGGTGAAAAAAAATCAGATTTTCCAGATGCCGTGAGTAAAGTCCAGGGTGAAAAAATCAGATTTTCCTGATACCGTGAGTCATGTCCATGGTGAAAAAAAAATCAGATTTTTCTGATACCGTGAGTCAAGTCCAGGGTGAAATAACTCCTATTTTTCTGATACCGTGAGTCATGTCCATGGTGAAAAAAATTAAATTTTTCTGATACCGTGAGTCAAGTCCAGGGTGAAAAAAATCCTATTTATCTGATCCCGTGTGTCAAGTCCAGGGTGAAAAAAAATCCGATTTTCCTGATACTGTGAGTAAAGTCCAGGGTGAAAAAAAATCCCATTTTTATGATACCGTGAGTCAAGTCCAGGGTGAAAAAAATCTGATTTTTCTGATACCGTGAGTCATGTCCATGGTGAAAAAAAATCAGATTTTTCTGATACCGTGTGTCAAGTCCAGGGTGAAAAAAATCAGATTTTTCTGATACCGTGAGTCAAGTGCAGGGTGAAAAAAAATCCGATTTTCCTGATACCATGTGTCAAATCCATGGTGAAAAAAATCTGATTTTTCTGATACCGTTAGTCAAGTCCAGGGTGAAAAAAACAACAGATTTTTCTGATCCCGTGAGTCAAGTCCAGAGTGAAAAAAATCAGATTTTCCTGAACTGTGAGTAAAGTACAGGGTGAAAATAATCAGATTTTCCTGATACCGTGAGTCAAGTCCAGGTTGAAAAAAATCAGATTTTCCTGAACTGTGAGTAAAGTACATGGTGAAAAAAATCAGGTTTTCCTGATACCATGAGTCAAGTCCAGGGTGAAAAAAATCCCATTTTTTCTGATACCGTGAGTCATGTCTAGGGTGAAAAAAATCAGATTTTTCTGATACCGTGAGTAAAGTCCAGGGTGAAAAAAATCCCATTTTTATGATACCGTGAGTCAAGTCCAGGGTGAAAAAAATCAGATTTTTCTGATACCGTGAGTCATGTCCATGGTGAAAAAAATCAGATTTTTCTGATACCGTGAGTCAAGTCCAGGGTGAAAAAAATCCTATTTATCTGATCCCGTGTGTCAAGTCCAGGGTGAAATATAATCCGATTTTCCTGATACTGTGAGTAAAGTCCAGGGTGAAAAAAATCCCATTTTTATGATACCGTGAGTCAAGTCCAGGGTGAAAAAAATCCGATTTTTCTGATACCGTGAGTCATGTCCATGGTGAAAAAAAATCAGATTTTTCTGATACCGTGTGTCAAGTCCAGGGTGAAAAAAATCAGATTTTTCTGATACCGTGAGTCAAGTGCAGGGTGAAAAAAAATCCGATTTTCCTGATACCATGTGTCAAATCCATGGTGAAAAAAATCTGATTTTTCTGATACCGTTAGTCAAGTCCAGGGTGAAAAAAACAACAGATTTTTCTGATCCCGTGAGTCAAGTCCAGAGTGAAAAAAATCAGATTTTCCTGAACTGTGAGTAAAGTACAGGGTGAAAATAATCAGATTTTCCTGATACCGTGAGTCAAGTCCAGGGTGAAAAAAATCAGATTTTCCTGAACTGTGAGTAAAGTACATGGTGAAAAAAATCAGGTTTTCCTGATACCATGAGTCAAGTCCAGGGTGAAAAAAATCCCATTTTTTCTGATACCGTGAGTCATGTCCAGGGTGAAAAAAATCAGATTTTTCTGATACCGTGAGTCAAGTCCAGGGTGAAAAAAATCCCATTTTTATGATACCGTGAGTCAAGTCCAGGGTGAAAAAAAATCCGATTTTCCTGATACCATGTGTCAAATCCATGGTGAAAAAAATCGGATTTTTCTGATACCGTTAGTCAAGTCCAGGGTGAAAAAAACAACAGATTTTTCTGATCCCGTGAGTCAAGTCCAGAGTGAAAAAAATCAGATTTTCCTGAACTGTGAGTAAAGTACAGGGTGAAAATAATCAGATTTTCCTGATACCGTGAGTCAAGTCCAGGGTGAAAAAAATCAGATTTTCCTGAACTGTGAGTAAAGTACATGGTGAAAAAAATCAGGTTTTCCTGATACCATGAGTCAAGTCCAGGGTGAAATAAATCCTATTTTTCTGATACCGTGAGTCATGTCCATGGTGAAAAATATCCCATTTTGCTGTTACCGTGAATCAAGTCCATGGTGAAAAAAAATCAGATATTCCAGATGCCGTGAGTAAAGTCCAGGGTGAAAAAAATCAGATTTTCCTGATACCGTGAGTCATGTCCATGGTGAAAAAAAAAATCAGATTTTTCTGATACCGTGAGTCAAGTCCAGGGTGAAATAAATCCTATTTTTCTGATACCGTGAGTCATGTCCATGGTGAAAAAAATCTAATTTTTCTGATACCGTGAGTCAAGTCCAGGGTGAAAAAAATCCTATTTATCTGATCCCGTGTGTCAAGTCCAGGGTGAAAAAAAATCCGATTTTCCTGATACTGTGAGTAAAGTCCAGGGTGAAAAAAATCCCATTTTTATGATACCGTGAGTCAAGTCCAGGGTGAAAAAAATCCGATTTTTCTGATACCGTGAGTCATGTCCATGGTGAAAAAAAATCAGATTTTTCTGATACCGTGTGTCAAGTCCAGGGTGAAAAAAATCAGATTTTTCTGATACCGTGAGTCAAGTGCAGGGTGAAAAAAAATCCGATTTTCCTGATACCATGTGTCAAATCCATGGTGAAAAAAATCTGATTTTTCTGATACCGTTAGTCAAGTCCAGGGTGAAAAAAACAACAGATTTTTCTGATCCCGTGAGTCAAGTCCAGAGTGAAAAAAATCAGATTTTCCTGAACTGTGAGTAAAGTACAGGGTGAAAATAATCAGATTTTCCTGATACCGTGAGTCAAGTCCAGGGTGAAAAAAATCAGATTTTCCTGAACTGTGAGTAAAGTACATGGTGAAAAAAATCAGGTTTTCCTGATACCATGAGTCAAGTCCAGGGTGAAAAAAATCCCATTTTTTCTGATACCGTGAGTCATGTCCAGGGTGAAAAAAATCAGATTTTTCTGATACCATGAGTCAAGTCCAGGGTGAAAAAAATCCCATTTTTATGATACCGTGAGTCAAGTCCAGGGTGAAAAAAATCAGATTTTTCTGATACCGTGAGTCATGTCCATGGTGAAAAAAATCAGATTTTTCTGATACCGTGAGTCAAGTCCAGGGTGAAAAAAATCCTATTTATCTGATCCCGTGTGTCAAGTCCAGGGTGAAAAAAAATCCGATTTTCCTGATACTGTGAGTAAAGTCCAGGGTGAAAAAAATCCCATTTTTATGATACCGTGAGTCAAGTCCAGGGTGAAAAAAATCCGATTTTTCTGATACCGTGAGACATGTCCATGGTGAAAAAAAATCAGATTTTTCTGATACCGTGTGTCAAGTCCAGGGTGAAAAAAATCAGATTTTTCTGATACCGTGAGTCAAGTGCAGGGTGAAAAAAAAATCCGATTTTCCTGATACCATGTGTCAAATCCATGGTGAAAAAAATCTGATTTTTCTGATACCGTTAGTCAAGTCCAGGGTGAAAAAAACAACAGATTTTTCTGATCCCGTGAGTCAAGTCCAGAGTGAAAAAAATCAGATTTTCCTGAACTGTGAGTAAAGTACAGGGTGAAAAAAATCAGGTTTTCCTGATACCATGAGTCAAGTCCAGGGTGAAATAAATCCTATTTTTCTGATACCGTGAGTCATGTCCATGGTGAAAAAAATCCAATTTTTCTGATACCGTGAGTCAAGTCCAGGGTGAAAAAAAATCCTATTTATCTGATCCCGTGTGTCAAGTCCAGGGTGAAAAAAAATCCGATTTTCCTGATACTGTGAGTAAAGTCCAGGGTGAAAAAAATCCCATTTTTATGATACCGTGAGTCAAGTCCAGGGTGAAAAAAATCCGATTTTTCTGATACCGTGAGTCATGTCCATGGTGAAAAAAAATCAGATTTTTCTGATACCGTGTGTCAAGTCCAGGGTGAAAAAAATCAGATTTTTCTGATACCGTGAGTCAAGTGCAGGGTGAAAAAAGAATCCGATTTTCCTGATACCATGTGTCAAATCCATGGTGAAAAAAATCTGATTTTTCTGATACCGTTAGTCAAGTCCAGGGTGAAAAAAACAACAGATTTTTCTGATCCCGTGAGTCAAGTCCAGAGTGAAAAAAATCAGATTTTCCTGAACTGTGAGTAAAGTACAGGGTGAAAATAATCAGATTTTCCTGATACCGTGAGTCAAGTCCAGGGTGAAAAAAATCAGATTTTCCTGAACTGTGAGTAAAGTACATGGTGAAAAACATCAGGTTTTCCTGATACCATGAGTCAAGTCCAGGGTGAAAAAAATCCCATTTTTTCTGATACCGTGAGTCATGTCCAGGGTGAAAAAAATCAGATTTTTCTGATACCGTGAGTCAAGTCCAGGGTGAAAAAAATCCCATTTTTATGATACCGTGAGTCAAGTCCAGGGTGAAAAAAATCAGATTTTTCTGATACCGTGAGTCATGTCCATGGTGAAAAAAATCAGATTTTTCTGATACCGTGAGTCAAGTCCAGGGTGAAAAAAATCCTATTTATCTGATCCCGTGTGTCAAGTCCAGGGTGAAAAAAAATCCGATTTTCCTGATACTGTGAGTAAAGTCCAGGGTGAAAAAAATCCCATTTTTATGATACCGAGAGTCAAGTCCAGGGTGAAAAAAATCCGATTTTTCTGATACCGTGAGACATGTCCACGGTGAAAAAAAATCAGATTTTTCTGATATCGTGTGTCAAGTCCAGGGTGAAAAAAATCAGATTTTTCTGATACCGTGAGTCAAGTGCAGGGTGAAAAAAAAATCCGATTTTCCTGATACCATGTGTCAAATCCATGGTGAAAAAAATCTGATTTTTCTGATACCGTTAGTCAAGTCCAGGGTGAAAAAAACAACAGATTTTTCTGATCCCGTGAGTCAAGTCCAGGGTGAAAAAAATCAGATTTTCCTGAACTGTGAGTAAAGTACATGGTGAAAAAAATCAGGTTTTCCTGATACCATGAGTCAAGTCCAGGGTGAAATAAATCCTATTTTTCTGATACCGTGAGTCATGTCCATGGTGAAAAAAATCCAATTTTTCTGATACCGTGAGTCAAGTCCAGGGTGAAAAAAATCCTATTTATCTGATCCCGTGTGTCAAGTCCAGGGTGAAAAAAAATCCGATTTTCCTGATACTGTGAGTAAAGTCCAGGGTGAAAAAAATCCCATTTTTATGATACCGTGAGTCAAGTCCAGGGTGAAAAAAATCCGATTTTTCTGATACCGTGAGTCATGTCCATGGTGAAAAAAAATCAGATTTTTCTGATACCGTGAGTCAAGTGCAGGGTGAAAAAAAAAATCCGATTTTCCTGATACCATGTGTCAAATCCATGGTGAAAAAAATCTGATTTTTCTGATACCGTTAGTCAAGTCCAGGGTGAAAAAAACAACAGATTTTTCTGATCCCGTGAGTCAAGTCCAGGGTGAAAAAAATCAGATTTTCCTGAACTGTGAGTAAAGTACATGGTGAAAAAAATCAGGTTTTCCTGATACCATGAGTCAAGTCCAGGGTGAAATAAATCCTATTTTTCTGACACCGTGAGTCATGTCCATGGTGAAAAAAATCCTATTTATCTGATCCCGTCTGTTAAGTCCAGGGTGAAAAAAAATCCGATTTTCCTGATACTGTGAGTAAAGTCCAGGGTGAAAAAAATCCCATTTTTATGATACCGTGAGTCAAGTCCAGGGTGAAAAAAATCCGATTTTTCTGATACCGTGAGTCATGTCCATGGTGAAAAAAAATCAGATTTTTCTGATACCGTGTGTCAAGTCCAGGGTGAAAAAAATCAGATTTTTCTGATACCGTGAGTCAAGTGCAGGGTGAAAAAAAATCCGATTTTCCTGATACCATGTGTCAAATCCATGGTGAAAAAAATCTGATTTTTCTGATACCGTTAGTCAAGTCCAGGGTGAAAAAAACAACAGATTTTTCTGATCCCGTGAGTCAAGTCCAGAGTGAAAAAAATCAGATTTTCCTGGACTGTGAGTAAAGTACAGGGTGAAAATAATCAGATTTTCCTGATACCGTGAGTCAAGTCCAGGGTGAAAAAAATCAGATTTTCCTGAACTGTGAGTAAAGTACATGGTGAAAAAAATCAGGTTTTCCTGATACCATGAGTCAAGTCCAGGGTGAAAAAAATCAGATTTTTCTGATACCGTGAGTCATGTCCATGGTGAAAAAAATCAGATTTTTCTGATACCGTGAGTCAAGTCCAGGGTGAAAAAAATCCTATTTATCTGATCCCGTGTGTCAAGTCCAGGGTGAAAAAAAATCCGATTTTCCTGATACTGTGAGTAAAGTCCAGGGTGAAAAAAATCCCATTTTTATGATACCGTGAGTCAAGTCCAGGGTGAAAAAAATCCGATTTTTCTGATACCGTGAGACATGTCCATGGTGAAAAAAAATCAGATTTTTCTGATACCGTGTGTCAAGTCCAGGGTGAAAAAAATCAGATTTTTCTGATACCGTGAGTCAAGTGCAGGGTGAAAAAAAAATCCGATTTTCCTGATACCATGTGTCAAATCCATGGTGAAAAAAATCTGATTTTTCTGATACCGTTAGTCAAGTCCAGGGTGAAAAAAACAACAGATTTTTCTGATCCCGTGAGTCAAGTCCAGAGTGAAAAAAAATCAGATTTTCCTGAACTGTGAGTAAAGTACAGGGTGAAAAAATCAGGTTTTCCTGATACCATGAGTCAAGTCCAGGGTGAAATAAATCCTATTTTTCTGATACCGTGAGTCATGTCCATGGTGAAAAAAATCCAATTTTTCTGATACCGTGAGTCAAGTCCAGGGTGAAAAAAATCCTATTTATCTGATCCCGTGTGTCAAGTCCAGGGTGAAAAAAAATCCGATTTTCCTGATACTGTGAGTAAAGTCCAGGGTGAAAAAAATCCCATTTTTATGATACCGTGAGTCAAGTCCAGGGTGAAAAAAATCCGATTTTTCTGATACCGTGAGTCATGTCCATGGTGAAAAAAAATCAGATTTTTCTGATACCGTGTGTCAAGTCCAGGGTGAAAAAAATCAGATTTTTCTGATACCGTGAGTCAAGTGCAGGGTGAAAAAAAAATCCGATTTTCCTGATACCATGTGTCAAATCCATGGTGAAAAACAATCTGATTTTTCTGATACCGTTAGTCAAGTCCAGGGTGAAAAAAACAACAGATTTTTCTGATCCCGTGAGTCAAGTCCAGGGTGAAAAAAATCAGATTTTCCTGAACTGTGAGTAAAGTACATGGTGAAAAAAATCAGGTTTTCCTGATACCATGAGTCAAGTCCAGGGTGAAATAAATCCTATTTTTCTGATACCGTGAGTCATGTCCATGGTGAAAAAAATCCAATTTTTCTGATACCGTGAGTCAAGTCCAGGGTGAAAAAAATCCTATTTATCTGATCTCCTGAACTGTGAGTAAAGTACAGGGTGAAAAAATCAGGTTTTCCTGATACCATGAGTCAAGTCCAGGGTGAAATAAATCCTATTTTTCTGATACCGTGAGTCATGTCCATGGTGAAAAAAATCCAATTTTTCTGATACCGTGAGTCAAGTCCAGGGTGAAAAAAATCCTATTTATCTGATCCCGTGTGTCAAGTCCAGGGTGAAAAAAAATCCGATTTTCCTGATACTGTGAGTAAAGTCCAGGGTGAAAAAAATCCCATTTTTATGATACCGTGAGTCAAGTCCAGGGTGAAAAAAATCCGATTTTTCTGATACCGTGAGTCATGTCCATGGTGAAAAAAAATCAGATTTTTCTGATACCGTGTGTCAAGTCCAGGGTGAAAAAAATCAGATTTTTCTGATACCGTGAGTCAAGTGCAGGGTGAAAAAAAATCCGATTTTCCTGATACCATGTGTCAAATCCATGGTGAAAAAAATCTGATTTTTCTGATACCGTTAGTCAAGTCCAGGGTGAAAAAAACAACAGATTTTTCTGATCCCGTGAGTCAAGTCCAGAGTGAAAAAAATCAGATTTTCCTGAACTGTGAGTAAAGTACAGGGTGAATATAATCAGATTTTCCTGATACCGTGAGTCAAGTCCAGGGTGAAAAAAATCAGATTTTCCTGAACTGTGAGTAAAGTACATGGTGAAAAAAATCAGGTTTTCCTGATACCATGAGTCAAGTCCAGGGTGAAAAAAATCCCATTTTTTCTGATACCGTGAGTCATGTCCAGGGTGAAAAAAATCAGATTTTTCTGATACCGTGAGTCAAGTCCAGGGTGAAAAAAATCCCATTTTTATGATACCGTGAGTCAAGTCCAGGGTGAAAAAAATCAGATTTTTCTGATACCGTGAGTCATGTCCATGGTGAAAAAAATCAGATTTTTCTGATACCGTGAGTCAAGTCCAGGGTGAAAAAAATCCTATTTATCTGATCCCGTGTGTCAAGTCCAGGGTGAAAAAAAATCCGATTTTCCTGATACTGTGAGTAAACTCCAGGGTGAAAAAAATCCCATTTTTATGATACCGTGAGTCAAGTCCAGGGTGAAAAAAATCCGATTTTTCTGATACCGTGAGACATGTCCACGGTGAAAAAAAATCAGATTTTTCTGATACCGTGTGTCAAGTCCAGGGTGAAAAAAATCAGATTTTTCTGATACCGTGAGTCAAGTGCAGGGTGAAAAAAAAATCCGATTTTCCTGATACCATGTGTCAAATCCATGGTGAAAAAAATCTGATTTTTCTGATACCGTTAGTCAAGTCCAGGGTGAAAAAAACAACAGATTTTTCTGATCCCGTGAGTCAAGTCCAGGGTGAAAAAAATCAGATTTTCCTGAACTGTGAGTAAAGTACAGGGTGAAAAAATCAGGTTTTCCTGATACCATGAGTCAAGTCCAGGGTGAAATAAATCCTATTTTTCTGATACCGTGAGTCATGTCCATGGTGAAAAAAATCCAATTTTTCTGATACCGTGAGTCAAGTCCAGGGTGAAAAAAATCCTATTTATCTGATCCCGTGTGTCAAGTCCAGGGTGAAAAAAAATCCGATTTTCCTGATACTGTGAGTAAAGTCCAGGGTGAAAAAAATCCCATTTTTATGATACCGTGAGTCAAGTCCAGGGTGAAAAAAATCCGATTTTTCTGATACCGTGAGTCATGTCCATGGTGAAAAAAAATCAGATTTTTCTGATACCGTGTGTCAAGTCCAGGGTGAAAAAAATCAGATTTTTCTGATACCGTGAGTCAAGTGCAGGGTGAAAAAAAATCCGATTTTCCTGATACCATGTGTCAAATCCATGGTGAAAAAAATCTGATTTTTCTGATACCGTTAGTCAAGTCCAGGGTGAAAAAAACAACAGATTTTTCTGATCCCGTGAGTCAAGTCCAGAGTGAAAAAAATCAGATTTTCCTGAACTGTGAGTAAAGTACAGGGTGAATATAATCAGATTTTCCTGATACCGTGAGTCAAGTCCAGGGTGAAAAAAATCAGATTTTCCTGAACTGTGAGTAAAGTACATGGTGAAAAAAATCAGGTTTTCCTGATACCATGAGTCAAGTCCAGGGTGAAAAAAATCCCATTTTTTCTGATACCGTGAGTCATGTCCAGGGTGAAAAAAATCAGATTTTTCTGATACCGTGAGTCAAGTCCAGGGTGAAAAAAATCCCATTTTTATGATACCGTGAGTCAAGTCCAGGGTGAAAAAAATCAGATTTTTCTGATACCGTGAGTCATGTCCATGGTGAAAAAAATCAGATTTTTCTGATACCGTGAGTCAAGTCCAGGGTGAAAAAAATCCTATTTATCTGATCCCGTGTGTCAAGTCCAGGGTGAAAAAAAATCCGATTTTCCTGATACTGTGAGTAAACTCCAGGGTGAAAAAAATCCCATTTTTATGATACCGTGAGTCAAGTCCAGGGTGAAAAAAATCCGATTTTTCTGATACCGTGAGACATGTCCACGGTGAAAAAAAATCAGATTTTTCTGATACCGTGTGTCAAGTCCAGGGTGAAAAAAATCAGATTTTTCTGATACCGTGAGTCAAGTGCAGGGTGAAAAAAAAATCCGATTTTCCTGATACCATGTGTCAAATCCATGGTGAAAAAAATCTGATTTTTCTGATACCGTTAGTCAAGTCCAGGGTGAAAAAAACAACAGATTTTTCTGATCCCGTGAGTCAAGTCCAGGGTGAAAAAAATCAGATTTTCCTGAACTGTGAGTAAAGTACATGGTGAAAAAAATCAGGTTTTCCTGATACCATGAGTCAAGTCCAGGGTGAAATAAATCCTATTTTTCTGATACCGTGAGTCATGTCCATGGTGAAAAAAATCCAATTTTTCTGATACCGTGAGTCAAGTCCAGGGTGAAAAAAATCCTATTTATCTGATCCCGTGTGTCAAGTCCAGGGTGAAAAAAAATCCGATTTTCCTGATACTGTGAGTAAAGTCCAGGGTGAAAAAAATCCCATTTTTATGATACCGTGAGTCAAGTCCAGGGTGAAAAAAACAACAGATTTTTCTGATCCCGTGAGTCAAGTCCAGGGTGAAAAAAATCAGATTTTCCTGAACTGTGAGTAAAGTACATGGTGAAAAAAATCAGGTTTTCCTGATACCATGAGTCAAGTCCAGGGTGAAATAAATCCTATTTTTCTGATACCGTGAGTCATGTCCATGGTGAAAAAAATCCTATTTATCTGATCCCGTGTGTCAAGTCCAGGGTGAAAAAAAATCCGATTTTCCTGATACTGTGAGTAAAGTCCAGGGTGAAAAAAATCCCATTTTTATGATACCGTGAGTCAAGTCCAGGGTGAAAAAAATCCGATTTTTCTGATACCGTGAGTCATGTCCATGGTGAAAAAAAATCAGATTTTTCTGATACCGTGTGTCAAGTCCAGGGTGAAAAAAATCAGATTTTTCTGATACAGTGAGTCAAGTGCAGGGTGAAAAAAAATCCGATTTTCCTGATACCATGTGTCAAATCCATGGTGAAAAAAATCTGATTTTTCTGATACCGTTAGTCAAGTCCAGGGTGAAAAAAACAACAGATTTTTCTGATCCCGTGAGTCAAGTCCAGAGTGAAAAAAATCAGATTTTCCTGAACTGTGAGTAAAGTACAGGGTGAAAATAATCAGATTTTCCTGATACCGTGAGTCAAGTCCAGGGTGAAAAAAATCAGATTTTCCTGAACTGTGAGTAAAGTACATGGTGAAAAAAATCAGGTTTTCCTGATACCATGAGTCAAGTCCAGGGTGAAAAAAATCCCATTTTTTCTGATACCGTGAGTCATGTCCAGGGTGAAAAAAAATCAGATTTTTCTGATACCGTGAGTCAAGTCCAGGGTGAAAAAAATCCCATTTTTATGATACCGTGAGTCAAGTCCAGGGTGAAAAAAATCAGATTTTTCTGATACCGTGAGTCATGTCCATGGTGAAAAAAATCAGATTTTTCTAATACCGTGAGTCAAGTCCAGGGTGAAAAAAATCCTATTTATCTGATCCCGTGTGTCAAGTCCAGGGTGAAAAAAAATCCGATTTTCCTGATACTGTGAGTAAAGTCCAGGGTGAAAAAAATCCCATTTTTATGATACCGTGAGTCAAGTCCAGGGTGAAAAAAATCCGATTTTTCTGATACCGTGAGACATGTCCATGGTGAAAAAAATCAGATTTTTCTGATACCGTGTGTCAAGTCCAGGGTGAAAAAAATCAGATTTTTCTGATACCGTGAGTCAAGTGCAGGGTGAAAAAAAAATCCGATTTTCCTGATACCATGTGTCAAATCCATGGTGAAAAACAATCTGATTTTTCTGATACCGTTAGTCAAGTCCAGGGTGAAAAAAACAACAGATTTTTCTGATCCCGTGAGTCAAGTCCAGGGTGAAAAAAATCAGATTTTCCTGAACTGTGAGTAAAGTACATGGTGAAAAAAATCAGGTTTTCCTGATACCATGAGTCAAGTCCAGGGTGAAATAAATCCTATTTTTCTGATACCGTGAGTCATGTCCATGGTGAAAAAAATCCAATTTTTCTGATACCGTGAGTCAAGTCCAGGGTGAAAAAAATCCTATTTATCTGATCCCGTGTGTCAAGTCCAGGGTGAAAAAAAATCCGATTTTCCTGATACTGTGAGTAAAGTCCAGGGTGAAAACAATCCCATTTTTATGATACCGTGAGTCAAGTCCAGGGTGAAAACAATCCGATTTTTCTGATACCGTGAGTCATGTCCATGGTGAAAAAAAATCAGATTTTTCTGATACCGTGAGTCAAGTGCAGGGTGAAAAAAAATCCGATTTTCCTGATACCATGTGTCAAATCCATGGTGAAAAAAATCTGATTTTTCTGATACCGTTAGTCAAGTCCAGGGTGAAAAAAACAACAGATTTTTCTGATCCCGTGAGTCAAGTCCAGAGTGAAAAAAATCAGATTTTCCTGAACTGTGAGTAAAGTACAGGGTGAAAATAATCAGATTTTCCTGATACCGTGAGTCAAGTCCAGGGTGAAAAAAATCAGATTTTCCTGAACTGTGAGTAAAGTACATGGTGAAAAAAATCAGGTTTTCCTGATACCATGAGTCAAGTCCAGGGTGAAATAAATCCTATTTTTCTGATACCGTGAGTCATGTCCATGGTGAAAAAAATCCAATTTTTCTGATACCGTGAGTCAAGTCCAGGGTGAAAAAAATCCTATTTATCTGATCCCGTGTGTCAAGTCCAGGGTGAAAAAAAATCCGATTTTCCTGATACTGTGAGTAAAGTCCAGGGTGAAAAAAATCCCATTTTTATGATACCGTGAGTCAAGTCCAGGGTGAAAAAAATCCGATTTTTCTGATACCGTGAGTCATGTCTATGGTGAAAAAAAATCAGATTTTTCTGATACCGTGTGTCAAGTCCAGGGTGAAAAAAATCAGATTTTTCTGATACCGTGAGTCAAGTGCAGGGTGAAAAAAAATCCGATTTTCCTGATACCATGTGTCAAATCCATGGTGAAAAAAATCTGATTTTTCTGATACCGTTAGTCAAGTCCAGGGTGAAAAAAACAACAGATTTTTCTGATCCCGTGAGTCAAGTCCAGAGTGAAAAAAATCAGATTTTCCTGAACTGTGAGTAAAGTACAGGGTGAAAATAATCAGATTTTCCTGATACCGTGAGTCAAGTCCAGGGTGAAAAAAATCAGATTTTCCTGAACTGTGAGTAAAGTACATGGTGAAAAAAATCAGATTTTTCTGATACCATGAGTCAAGTCCAGGGTGAAAATAATCCCATTTTTTCTGATACCGTGAGTCATGTCCAGGGTGAAAAAAATCAGATTTTTCTGATACCGTGAGTCAAGTCCAGGGTGAAAAAAATCCCATTTTTATGATACCGTGAGTCAAGTCTAGGGTGAAAAAAATCAGATTTTTCTGATACCGTGAGTCAAGTCCAGGGTGAAAAAAATCCTATTTATCTGATCCCGTGTGTCAAGTCCAGGGTGAAAAAAATCCGATTTTCCTGATACTGTGAGTAAAGTCCAGGGTGAAAAAAATCCCATTTTTATGATACCGTGAGTCAAGTCCAGGGTGAAAAAAATCCGATTTTTCTGATACCGTGAGACATGTCCATGGTGAAAAAAAATCAGATTTTTCTGATACCGTGTGTCAAGTCCAGGGTGAAAAAAATCAGATTTTTCTGATACCGTGAGTCAAGTGCAGGGTGAAAAAAAAATCCGATTTTCCTGATACCATGTGTCAAATGCATGGTGAAAAAAATCTGATTTTTCTGATACCGTTAGTCAAGTCCAGGGTGAAAAAAACAACAGATTTTTCTGATCCCGTGAGTCAAGTCCAGGGTGAAAAAAATCAGATTTTCCTGAACTGTGAGTAAAGTACATGGTGAAAAAAATCAGGTTTTCCTGATACCATGAGTCAAGTCCAGGGTGAAATAAATCCTATTTTTCTGATACCGTGAGTCATGTCCATGGTGAAAAAAATCCAATTTTTCTGATACCGTGAGTCAAGTCCAGGGTGAAAAAAATCCTATTTATCTGATCCCGTGTGTCAAGTCCAGGGTGAAAAAAAATCCGATTTTCCTGATACTGTGAGTAAAGTCCAGGGTGAAAAAAATCCCATTTTTATGATACCGTGAGTCAAGTCCAGGGTGAAAAAAATCCGATTTTTCTGATACCGTGAGTCATGTCCATGGTGAAAAAAAATCAGATTTTTCTGATACCGTGTGTCAAGTCCAGGGTGAAAAAAATCCCATTTTTTCTGATACCGTGAGTCATGTCCAGGGTGAAAAAAAATCAGATTTTTCTGATACCGTGAGTCAAGTCCAGGGTGAAAAAAATCCCATTTTTATGATACCGTGAGTCAAGTCCAGGGTGAAAAAAATCAGATTTTTCTGATACCGTGAGTCATGTCCATGGTGAAAAAAATCAGATTTTTCTAATACCGTGAGTCAAGTCCAGGGTGAAAAAAATCCTATTTATCTGATCCCGTGTGTCAAGTCCAGGGTGAAAAAAAATCCGATTTTCCTGATACTGTGAGTAAAGTCCAGGGTGAAAAAAATCCCATTTTTATGATACCGTGAGTCAAGTCCAGGGTGAAAAAAATCCGATTTTTCTGATACCGTGAGACATGTCCATGGTGAAAAAAATCAGATTTTTCTGATACCGTGTGTCAAGTCCAGGGTGAAAAAAATCAGATTTTTCTGATACCGTGAGTCAAGTGCAGGGTGAAAAAAAAATCCGATTTTCCTGATACCATGTGTCAAATCCATGGTGAAAAACAATCTGATTTTTCTGATACCGTTAGTCAAGTCCAGGGTGAAAAAAACAACAGATTTTTCTGATCCCGTGAGTCAAGTCCAGGGTGAAAAAAATCAGATTTTCCTGAACTGTGAGTAAAGTACATGGTGAAAAAAATCAGGTTTTCCTGATACCATGAGTCAAGTCCAGGGTGAAATAAATCCTATTTTTCTGATACCGTGAGTCATGTCCATGGTGAAAAAAATCCAATTTTTCTGATACCGTGAGTCAAGTCCAGGGTGAAAAAAATCCTATTTATCTGATCCCGTGTGTCAAGTCCAGGGTGAAAAAAAATCCGATTTTCCTGATACTGTGAGTAAAGTCCAGGGTGAAAACAATCCCATTTTTATGATACCGTGAGTCAAGTCCAGGGTGAAAACAATCCGATTTTTCTGATACCGTGAGTCATGTCCATGGTGAAAAAAAATCAGATTTTTCTGATACCGTGAGTCAAGTGCAGGGTGAAAAAAAATCCGATTTTCCTGATACCATGTGTCAAATCCATGGTGAAAAAAATCTGATTTTTCTGATACCGTTAGTCAAGTCCAGGGTGAAAAAAACAACAGATTTTTCTGATCCCGTGAGTCAAGTCCAGAGTGAAAAAAATCAGATTTTCCTGAACTGTGAGTAAAGTACAGGGTGAAAATAATCAGATTTTCCTGATACCGTGAGTCAAGTCCAGGGTGAAAAAAATCAGATTTTCCTGAACTGTGAGTAAAGTACATGGTGAAAAAAATCAGGTTTTCCTGATACCATGAGTCAAGTCCAGGGTGAAATAAATCCTATTTTTCTGATACCGTGAGTCATGTCCATGGTGAAAAAAATCCAATTTTTCTGATACCGTGAGTCAAGTCCAGGGTGAAAAAAATCCTATTTATCTGATCCCGTGTGTCAAGTCCAGGGTGAAAAAAAATCCGATTTTCCTGATCCTGTGAGTAAAGTCCAGGGTGAAAAAAATCCCATTTTTATGATACCGTGAGTCAAGTCCAGGGTGAAAAAAATCCGATTTTTCTGATACCGTGAGTCATGTCTATGGTGAAAAAAAATCAGATTTTTCTGATACCGTGTGTCAAGTCCAGGGTGAAAAAAATCAGATTTTTCTGATACCGTGAGTCAAGTGCAGGGTGAAAAAAAATCCGATTTTCCTGATACCATGTGTCAAATCCATGGTGAAAAAAATCTGATTTTTCTGATACCATTAGTCAAGTCCAGGGTGAAAAAAACAACAGATTTTTCTGATCCCGTGAGTCAAGTCCAGAGTGAAAAAAATCAGATTTTCCTGAACTGTGAGTAAAGTACAGGGTGAAAATAATCAGATTTTCCTGATACCGTGAGTCAAGTCCAGGGTGAAAAAAATCAGATTTTCCTGAACTGTGAGTAAAGTACATGGTGAAAAAAATCAGATTTTTCTGATACCATGAGTCAAGTCCAGGGTGAAAATAATCCCATTTTTTCTGATACCGTGAGTCATGTCCAGGGTGAAAAAAATCAGATTTTTCTGATACCGTGAGTCAAGTCCAGGGTGAAAAAAATCCCATTTTTATGATACCGTGAGTCAAGTCTAGGGTGAAAAAAATCAGATTTTTCTGATACCGTGAGTCAAGTCCAGGGTGAAAAAAATCCTATTTATCTGATCCCGTGTGTCAAGTCCAGGGTGAAAAAAATCCGATTTTCCTGATACTGTGAGTAAAGTCCAGGGTGAAAAAAATCCCATTTTTATGATACCGTGAGTCAAGTCCAGGGTGAAAAAAATCCGATTTTTCTGATACCGTGAGACATGTCCATGGTGAAAAAAAATCAGATTTTTCTGATACCGTGTGTCAAGTCCAGGGTGAAAAAAATCAGATTTTTCTGATACCGTGAGTCAAGTGCAGGGTGAAAAAAAAATCCGATTTTCCTGATACCATGTGTCAAATGCATGGTGAAAAAAATCTGATTTTTCTGATACCGTTAGTCAAGTCCAGGGTGAAAAAAACAACAGATTTTTCTGATCCCGTGAGTCAAGTCCAGGGTGAAAAAAATCAGATTTTCCTGAACTGTGAGTAAAGTACATGGTGAAAAAAATCAGGTTTGCCTGATACCATGAGTCAAGTCCAGGGTGAAATAAATCCTATTTTTCTGATACCGTGAGTCATGTCCATGGTGAAAAAAATCCAATTTTTCTGATACCGTGAGTCAAGTCCAGGGTGAAAAAAATCCTATTTATCTGATCCCGTGTGTCAAGTCCAGGGTGAAAAAAAATCCGATTTTCCTGATACTGTGAGTAAAGTCCAGGGTGAAAAAAATCCCATTTTTATGATACCGTGAGTCAAGTCCAGGGTGAAAAAAATCCGATTTTTCTGATACCGTGAGTCATGTCCATGGTGAAAAAAAATCAGATTTTTCTGATACCGTGTGTCAAGTCCAGGGTGAAAAAAATCAGATTTTTCTGATACCGTGAGTCAAGTGCAGGGTGAAAAAAAATCCGATTTTCCTGATACCATGTGTCAAATCCATGGTGAAAAAAATCTGATTTTTCTGATACCGTTAGTCAAGTCCAGGGTGAAAAAAACAACAGATTTTTCTGATCCCGTGAGTCAAGTCCAGAGTGAAAAAAATCAGATTTTCCTGAACTGTGAGTAAAGTACATGGTGAAAAAAATCAGGTTTTCCTGATACCATGAGTCAAGTCCAGGGTGAAAAAAATCCCATTTTTTCTGATACCGTGAGTCATGTCCAGGGTGAAAAAAATCAGATTTTTCTGATACCGTGAGTCAAGTCCAGGGTGAAAAAAATCCCATTTTTATGATACCGTGAGTCAAGTCCAGGGTGAAAAAAATCCGATTTTTCTGATACCGTGTGTCATGTCCATGGTGAAAAAATCAGATTTTTCTGATACCGTGAGTCAAGTCCAGGGTGAAAAAAATCAGATTTTCCTGAACTGTGAGTAAAGTACAGGGTGAAAAAAATCAGGTTTTCCTGATACCATGAGTCAAGTCTAGGGTGAAAATAATCCCATTTTTTCTGATACCGTGAGTCATGTCCAGTGTGAAAAAAATCAGATTTTTCTAATACCGTGAGTCAAGTCCAGGGTGAAAAAAATCCCATTTTTATGATACCGTGAGTCAAGTCCAGGGTGAAAAAAATCCGATTTTTCTGATACCGTGAGTCATGTACATGGTGAAAAAAATCAGATTTTTCTGATACCGTGAGTCAAGTGCAGGGTGAAAAAAAAATCCGATTTTCCTGATACCGTGAGTCAAGTCCAGGGTGAAAAAAATCCGATTTTTTTGATCCCGTGCGACAAGTCCAGGGTGAAAAAAATCTGATTTTTATGATCCCATGAGTCATGTCCATGGTGAAAAAAATCAGATTTTTCTGATACCGTGAGTCATGTCCATGGTGAAAAAAATCAGATTTTTCTGATACTGTGAGTCAAGTCCAGGGTGAAAAAAATCTGATTTTTCTGATACCGTTAGTCAAGTCCAGGGTGAAAAAAAATCAGATTTTCCTAAAACCGTGAGTCAAGTCCAGAGTGAAAAAAATCAGATTTTCCTGATACCGTGAGTAAAGTCCATGGTGAAAAAAATCAGATTTTCCTGATACCGTGAGTAAAGTCCAGGGTGAAAAAAATAAGATTTTCCTGATACTGTGAGTAAAGTCCAGGGTGAAAAAAATCCCATTTTTCTGATCCCATCAGTCAAGTCCAGGGTGAAAAAAATCAGATCTTCCTGATACCGTGAGTCAAGTCTAGGGTGAAAAAAATCAGATTTTTCTGATACCGTGAGTCAAGTGCAGGGTGAAAAAAAATCCGATTTTCCTGATACCGTGAGTCAAGTCCAGCGTGAAAAAAATCCGATTTTTTTGATCCAGTGCGTCAAGTCCAGGGTGAAAAAAATCTGATTTTTCTGATCCCATGAGTCATGTCCATGGTGAAAAAAATCAGATTTTTCTGATACCGTGAGTCATGTCCATGGTGAAAAAAATCAGATTTTTCTGATACCGTGAGTCAAGTCCAGGGTGAAAAAAATCTGATTTTTCTGATACCGTTAGTCAAGTCCAGGGTGAAAAAAAAATCAGATTTTTCTGATACCGTCAGTCAAGTCCAGGGTGAAAAAAATCAGATTTTCCAGATACCGTGAGTAAAGTCCAGGGTGAAAAAATCAGATTTTCCTGATACCGTCAGTCAAGTCCAGGGTGAAAAAAAATCAGATTTTCCTAAAACCGTGAGTCAAGTCCAGAGTGAAAAAAATCAGATTTTCCTGATACCGTGAGTAAAGTCCAGGGTGAAAAAAATCAGATTTTCCTGATACCTTGAGTAAAGTCCAGGGTGAAAAAAATAAGATTTTCCTGATACTGTGAGTAAAGTCCAGGGTGAAAAAAATCCCATTTTTCTGATCCCATCAGTCAAGTCCAGGGTGAAAAAAATCAGATCTTCCTGATACCGTGAGTCAAGTCTAGGGTGAAAAAAATCAGATTTTTCTGATACCGTGAGTCAAGTGCAGGGTGAAAAAAAAAATCCGATTTTCCTGATACCATGTGTCAAATCCATGGTGAAAAAAATCTGATTTTTCTGATACCGTTAGTCAAGTCCAGGGTGAAAAAAACAACAGATTTTTCTGATCCCGTGAGTCAAGTCCAGAGTGAAAAAAATCAGATTTTCCTGAACTGTGAGTAAAGTACAGGGTGAAAAAAATCAGATTTTCCTGATACCGTGAGTCAAGTCCAGGGTGAAAAAAATCATATTTTCCTGAACTGTGAGTAAAGTACATGGTGAAAAAAATCAGGTTTTCCTGATACCATGAGTCAAGTCCAGGGTGAAAAAAATCCCATTTTTTCTGATACCGTGAGTCATGTCCAGGGTGAAAAAAATCAGATTTTTCTGATACCGTGAGTCAAGTCCAGGGTGAAAAAAATCCCATTTTTATGATACCGTGAGTCAAGTCCAGGGTGAAAAAAATCAGATTTTTCTGATACCGTGAGTCATGTCCATGGTGAAAAAAATCAGATTTTTCTGATACCGTGAGTCAAGTCCAGGGTGAAAAAAATCTGATTTTTCTGATACCGTTAGTCAAGTCCAGGGTGAAAAAAACAATAGATTTTCCTGATACCGTGAGTCAAGTCCAGGGTGAAAAAAATCAGATTTTCCTGAACTGTGAGTAAAGTACAGGGTGAAAAAAATCAGGTTTTCCTGATACCATGAGTCAAGTCCAGGGTGAAAATAATCCCATTTTTTCTGATACCGTGAGTCATGTCCAGGGTGAAAAAAATCAGATTTTTCTAATACCGTGAGTCAAGTCCAGGGTGAAAAAAATCCCATTTTTATGATACCGTGAGTCAAGTCCAGGGTGAAAAAAATCCGATTTTTCTGATACCGTGAGTCATGTCCATGGTGAAAAAAATCAGATTTTTCTGATACCGTGAGTCAAGTGCAGGGTGAAAAAAAAAATCCAATTTTCCTGATACCGTGAGTCAAGTCCAGGGTGAAAAAAATCCGATTTTTTTGATCCCGTGAGTCAAGTCCAGGGTGAAAAAAATCTGATTTTTCTGATCCCATGAGTCAAGTCCAGGGTGAAAAAAAAATCAGATTTTTCTGATACCGTCAGTCAAGTCCAGGGTGAAAAAAAATCAGATTTTCCAGATACCTTGAGTAAAGTCCAGGGTGAAAAAATCAGATTTTCCTGATACCGTCAGTCAAGTCCAGGGTGAAAAAAATCAGATTTTCCTAAAACCGTGAGTCAAGTCCAGGGTAAAAAAAAAATCAGATTTTCCTGATACCGTGAGTAAAGTCCAGGGTGAAAAAAATAAGATTTTCCTGATACTGTGAGTAAAGTCCAGGGTGAAAAAAATCCCATTTTTCTGATCCCATCAGTCAAGTCCAGGGTGAAAAAAATCAGATCTTCCTGATACCGTGAGTCAAGTCTAGGGTGAAAAAAATCCGATTTTCCTGATACCGAGGGTAATAGTCCAGGTGAAAAAAAAATGAAATTTTCCTGATCCCGTGAGTCAAGTCCCGGGTGAAAAATATCAGAATTTCCTGATCGTGTGAGTAAAGTCCAGGATGAAAAAAATCTGATTTTTCTGATACCGTGAGTCACGTCCAGGGTGAAAAAAAATCAGGTTTTCTTGATACCATGAGTAAAGTACAGGGTGAAAAAAATCAGATTTTCCTGTTACCGTGAATCAAGTCCATGGTGAAAAAAAATCAGATTTTCCAGATGCCGTGAGTAAAGTCCAGGGTGAAAAAAATCAGATTTTCCTGATACCGTGAGTCATGTCCATGGTGAAAAAAAATCAGATTTTTCTGATACCGTGAGTCAAGTCCAGGGTGAAATAAATCCTATTTTTCTGATACCGTGAGTCATGTCCATGGTGAAAAAAATCCGATTTTTCTGATACCGTGAGTCAAGTCCAGGGTGAAAAAAATCCGATTTATCTGATCCCGTGAGTCAAGTCCAGGGTGAAAAAAAATCCGATTTTCCTGATACTGTGAGTAAAGTCCAGGGTGAAAAAAATCAGATTTTTCTGATACCATGAGTAAAGTCCAGGGTGAAAAAAAATCAGATTTTCCCGATATGGGGTGCCTCAGGGCTCATTGCTCCCTCCTCTCCTATTTAACATCTACATGAAGCTGCTGGGTGAGATCATCCATTCCCATGGGGTGCGGTACCATTAGTACGCAGATGACACTCAGTTGTACATCTCGGCCTGTGGGGACCCCAGCGATGCTGTCAAATTCCTATCTGGATGTCTGGAGGCTGTGGGGGTCTGGATGGGGGCCAACGGGCTACAACTGAATCCCAGCAAGACTGAGTGGCTATCGATTGGGTTCCTCTTCTGTCCTGGGAACTACCATCTTTGTTTTTGGATGCGGCAGCTTTGCCCCAGACAAACCCAGTGTGCAAATTGGGGGTCCTCCTGGACTCATGGCTGCTGCTCGAAGAACAGGTGGTGGCTGTGGCCTGGAGGGCTTTTGCACAGCTACGATTAATCCGCCAGTTGTGCACATTCCTGGACAGGGACTCCTTGCTCATGGGCACTCATGTTCTGGTCACCTCCAGACTAGATTATTGTAATGCACTCTACATGGTGCTGCCCTTGACGACCATTTGGAGGCTACAGCTGGTTCAAAATGCAGCTGCCCAGGTGGTGATGGGGTGTGGACGTTATGCCCGCGCCTCCCCACTATTCCGTGAGCTGCACTGGTTACCAGTGTGCCTCCGGGTGCAATTCAAGGTTCTAGTTTTGACCTTTAATGCCCTATAACATAGTGGGCCAAGATACCTAAGAGACCGCATCGCCCTAAGGATGTCTGTCCGTCCAACCAGAGCAGACCGGAGAGGCTCTCTGATTGTACCATCCACTAGAGGGGCTCGCCTCTCTAGCACAAGGAGGGCCTTCTCCGTGGCCGCACCGGCCCTCTGGAACCTCCTGTCAATAGAGCTACATCTTCAGATGGAACTGCTGCCCTTCAGGAAAGAACTCAAAACCTGGCTGGCAGGCCAAGTGTGGGGTGCAGGTGGAAGGGTTGCCTCCGTGGGGTGGTTGGTTTAGTGGAAAACCTCCCCCTTTGATACCTTTGGTCCCGTCACCCTTTTTTAAGGGAGTGGGTGGCTTTTAATCAGTTTTAACTATGTCATTTTTATATAAGATTGTAAACCGCCCTGAGTCAGCCTCGGCTGAGTGGGCGGTGAAGAAATCTAAAACTAACTAACTAACTAACTAACCAACTAACTAACTAACTAACTAACTAACTAACTAATAAATGACACCAAGAGAAAAAAACTGTATGTACATACCAGGGTAACTAGTGCGTGCCAAAATCTATTTGGGACACCAATTTCCATTAGCCACAGCTAGTATGACCAGTAACTGGGAATATTTAGAGTTGGAGTCTAGCATTTGAAGGCCCACAGATTCCCTACTCTTAGTGTACACCATATGAAATGATGCTTTTCCTACTGTTTTTAGAGTCAAATGTCTGATTCCAGACTAAAGTTGAAACCTTGCACTGCTGTAAAATCACACAATTGCTCCTCCAATCAAGATTTCCTTGACTGACTTCAAAGATTGACTGTGTCTTCAAGATAGGAATCTAAATTAAGCTATTTGTGAATTTTTGCAAGCTCTTCAACTGTGACCTGATTGCCCCATGGAGACTCTCTATGGGTCGCCTACATTCATTCATGAAACTCTGCTAACACTGAAGGAGTTGAAAGAACATCCTTAATAGATTTATGGAAATAAATGCTTTGTCAGGTGTTGTGTATGGATTGCAATGTGCCTTTAAGTCAATGTAACCACACGAATGAGTGAATGTAACAATCTCTAAAAGTAACACTGTAACCTTCTGTAGTAGGACGCGAGCTAGTGACCACTGGGGGGCAGTAGTGAACTTCCAGCTCACATGGTACAAATTCTCCAAATGCCTACAGCCGCAGGAAGATTCCCGCCACTGCCTCACCTGGACAAGAAGGGTGTGACTAAGGGTGATGTCACGCAGACCATAGCCAATGAGCTACCGAGGAGCCACATTCAAATGTATAGCCACTGTATATAATGAGCTGTTCGTCCGCCATTACCACATGTTCCCCCTGACCATCATGCAATAAAGATGACTTAAGCCAGATTTCGGCTGTTTCTATTGTCTTGGTTCTTGAACTCTAAATTGGCGACGAGGATGGGATGATGGCTTCCCACGGAATCAAGACAACACAGACCGGTTTCGACAACAACAAACCGGAGGAATGGGAACTGTTTGAGATGGATTTCAAAAGCGCACTGATGGTGTCCGACATCTCACACGAGGGGAAGAAAAGGGCCACCCTCATCAGGATGCTCGGTTTCCTGGCCATGAAGATTTTGGTGGACTTGGTGTCTCCGAGGAAAGTAGACGAGGTCCCGGTCAAACAGCTCCTGAAAGCCCTGCAGGACCACTTCCAGCCCACGGTCTCGATGTTCTCGGCTCAGGACACCTTCTGGAAGAGGGTGCAGTCCCCTGGTGAGTCTGTGGCTGCCTTTGCAGCGGCCCTCCGTCTAGCCGCCGGCCCATGCAAGTGGGAGAACCTAGAAATCACCCTCAGGGACCGCATGCTGTGTGGCCTGTGGGACGAGGAGACCCAGTGGAAGCTGATGAATGAAGAGCCGCCTCCAACATTACAAGAGGTCCTGAAGGAGGCGCAGGCGGCAGAAGCCATGAGAGCCGGGGTTAAGGGGTTCAGAACAAGGCCCCCACAACCCGACAGGGCAGCAGCCCTGGTGCAAGCGGCCAGGCGGGCACCACACTCCTCCACGGAGAGCAGCGAGGATGAGGACATCCGGAAGGTGCGGAAGGACGGCCGACGTTGCAACGGCTGCGGGGCATCCCACGACCGCAGCAAGTGCCCATTCCGGAAGGCTGAGTGCCACAACTGCGGACGGCTGGGCCACATCGCCAAGGTTTGCAGGTGACGGCGTGGAGACCCCAAGGGCTCAACAGACTGCATCCCAAGGAAGCAGGAGGGCGTCCGGCCCTCGAGGAAACCGGACGGCGTGGGCCGAGTCTCCGACGACAGCGACGTCGAGGTACATGGAGTGTACCGGTGCGTCTCCAGCGACAACAACGCGGCGGTCCAAAGCGTGTCCTTGGGACACCCACGTTACTTTGCTGAGGTGCTGTTGCAAGGGGTCCCCGTTAAGGTGGAGATAGACTCAGGTTCCTCCTATTCCATTATTTCCCAGAGGGAGTTTTTGCGAATTTCCTCCAACGTGTGGCCCAAACTCAAAGCACTGAAGTCTACGTTGCGAGATGTGCAGGGAAATAGCATCCCGGTGTTGGGGGTGGGAAAATTCAAGGTGCAATACAAGCAACATGCCTCGGAGCTCCCTCTGGTGGTTCTCAAGGAGGGGGTCTGTTGCCTCCTGGGGACACAATGGTTTAAGCCCCTGGGGTTGTTCATAGGAGGGGTGCATACTGTCAGAACTGATCCAATACAGGAGGTGTGTAACACGCATCCCGAGGTATTCAAGAAGGGACTCGGAAAATTCAAGGGCCCCCCAGTTGCGTTCGACCTGGACCCAGAGATCCGGCCGATAAGGCTCAAACCACGAAGGGTGCCTTTTGCTCTAAAGGACAAAATAGAGGCAAAACTGGACAAGTTGGTGGGCCAGGGAATTCTAGTCCCAGTTGATTCTGTGGAGTGGGAAACTCCTATTGTAACAGCGCTAAAGGCTAACGGGGAGGTTCGAATCTGCACTGATTACAAATGCACAATTAACAAGGCAATACGCCCAAATGCGTATCCGGTGCCGGTAGTCAGCCACTTGTTGGCCAGGTTACATGGGGGAAAGTGTTTTGCGAATTTGGACCTGGCGCAGGCTTACCACCAACTTTCGGTAACCCCAGCTGCAGCTGCTGCACAGATGATAGTCACCCACAAAGGGGCGTTTAAGGTGACGTGCCTACAGTTTGGTGTAAATTCGGCTCCGGGCATTTTCCAATCATTAGTGGAGCGTCTTTTGAAGGGTTTGGAGGGGGTCTTGCCATATTTTGATGACGTATTGATAACGGGGGGGGGGGGAGAGCGAGTCAGAATTGGCCGAAAGGCTAGACAGGGTACTGACAGTATTCGAGAAAGTGGGTTTGAGGCTGCGGAAAGACAAATGTGTATTCTTCGCAAAAGAGGTAGAGTTCCTAGGTTTCCGGGTAACCCCAGTTGGCATAAAACCCTCTGAGCCAAAGGTGGCCGCTGTTCAAAATGCTCCTCGCCCCACCACAAAGCCCGAATTGCAATTGTTCCTGGGACTCCTGAATTTTTACCATTCCTTCCTGCCTAGGAAGGCATCGGTGGCAGAGCCACTTCATAGATTATTAAAGAAGGATGAGGTTTGGTGATGGGGCAAGAGTCAGGAGAGAGCATTCAATGAGCTGAAACAACTCTTATCCTCTGAGGCCATCCTGACCCATTTCGATCCCAAGAAGCCAGTGGTTCTGGTATGCAATGCCTCACCAGTGGGGGTGGGGGCGGTCCTATGCCATGTGTTGGACAGTGGGCGGGAAGCCCCAGTGGCATTCTACTCCAGATCCCTGTCAAAGGCAGAGCGTAACTATGTACAGACAGACAGGGAGGCACTTGCAATAATCGCTGGAACAAAGAAGTTTCATGACTTTCTATATGGCTGCCCCTTCATCATCGTGACTGACCACAAGCCCCTGCTAGGCATTTTCACCGCAGACAAGCCCACACCGCAGATTCTGTCCCCCAGAATGCTGAGATGGGCCATTTTTCTAAACGCGTACCAGAACACACTGGTTTATCGCCCCGGAAAGGACATAAGCCATGCGGACGCACTCTCGAGGTCACCTCTGCCTCACGTGGGCAACCCCGCGTGTGAAGTGGAACAAGATCACCAAGTACTCATGATAGAGGTTCTGGATTCACCCCCAATAGTACCCGCGGAAATCGCCAATGTGACAGGGAGAGATAAGACGTTGGCTCTAGTGAGCTCCTGGGTGCAAAAAGGGTGGCCAACGTCTTTCCCAGCGGCAGAATTTGCCCCATTCTTTAGGAAGAGGTTAGAACTGTCCATGGAGAGGGGTTGCCTCCTTTGGGGCCAGCGGGTGGTCGTCCCTGAATCTTTGAGAGCAAGGATGCTCAAGCTACTGCACGTCAGCCATCCAGGAATCATCCGCTTCAAGGCTTTGGCCAGGAGCTATTTCTGGTGGCCCCAGTTAGACGCTGACATAGAGCACATGGTAAGCACTTGCGAGAGTTGCCAAAGCTCTTGGCCCGAAGAGTCCCGACTTCCGCACAGAGAATGGGACGCAGCCAAAGGGCCGTGGTCTCACCTGCACATAGATTTCGCAGGTCCCTTCAGAGGTTCATTTTTCCTCCTCATAGTGGATGCTTATTCCAAGTGGTTAGAAGTTATCCCAGTGGCAAACACCTCATCAGCTGCAACCATTAAGCAATTGCGCAAGATGTTCAGCTCATTCGGGATACCTGATGTACTTGTGAGTGATAACGCGAGTAGTTTCACGTCCGCCGAGTTCTGGGCATTCATTGACATAAACGCCATCTGGCACATCACCTACGCACCTTTTCACCCAGCAACAAACGGTCAGGTAGAATGCCTCATGCATACAACAAAGGAAGCACTGAGGCGCATGGGCCCTGGGGACCTGAATCTACAGTTATGCCAATTCCTGCTGGGTTATAAGGTGACACCGCTGGCGTCAGGTTACTCGCCCACAGAACTCCTCATGCGCAGGAAGTTGACCACGATACTGACCAGGCTAGACCCCACAAAGGGTGGAAGACACTGGGAGGAACATTGGGATAGCGGGCACCAAGAGTTTCGAAATAGGTGCCCCGGTCCATTGCAGAAATTACGCAACCGCAGGACCAGCCTGGGTTCCGGGGGTAGTCATTGGACAAACTGGACCTGTGTCGTACGCGTTGAGACCAGCACAGGTCTACTCTGGAGGTGACATGCAGACCAACTCTGGCGACGGGTTCCCAGTAGTCAAGGCGTGGAAACCGCGCATCAGGGCTCAGCGTTAGGGTTCTCCCCCACCCATTTAGCCCAAGGGGGAGGAGAGGGGGACCAGCGGTCCCCACCAAGGGGGGAAGGGAATAAGTTTGTCCCCGCAGATATCCTGGTGGATGCCCCCACAGATATCCCAGAACATGAGTTTGACTTTGAGTTGCAAAACCAGGGGAGTTTTTTGGAGTGGTCCCCCACCCATCCAACCAAGGAGCGGGGTTTTTCATTAGTCCCCAATGCCCCCGGTTTTCCCACAACGGAGTTCACCCCTACCCCAAAAGCTGCAGAACCGCAGAAAGTCGCTAACGAGTCTCCCTCTCCTGTTGCAGGACAAGAGCCCAGGGAACACAGAAGTGATAGGTCCCCTGGGACAAGCCAGCCAGCCTTATGCCCAAAACGCTCATGCAGTAAACCACATTGGATGAGAGACTTCGTCTCATCCTAGGGGGGAGGGGTGTTGTGTATGGATTGTAATGTGCCTTTAAGTCAATGTAACCACACGGATGAGTGAATGTAACAATCTCTAAAAGTAACAATGTAACCTTCTGTATTAGGACACGAGCTAGTGACCACTGGGGGGCAGTAGCGAGCGTCCAGCTCACATGGTACAAATTCTCCAAATGCCTACAGCCGCAGGAAGATTCCCGCCACTGCCTCACCTGGACAAGAAGGGCGTGACTAAGGGTGACATCACGCAGACAGTAGCCAATGAGCTACCGAGGAGCCACATTCAAATGTATAGCCACTGTATATAATGAGCTGTTCGTCCGCCATTACCACATGTTCCCCCTGACCATCATGCAATAAAGATGACTTAAGCCAGATTTCGGCTGTTTCTATTGTCTTGGTTCTTGAACACTAAATCAGGTGACATCACAAAGTAGTGCATTAATGTTTGTGCGTCTGTGTATCTACACTGTAGGAGACATTCAGCAGACATGCAGAAGAACGGGGCATATAAACTCAAAGATGTTGCAGAGTAATGGAGCAGAACAACCCTTCATTGCTTTAAAGAGACAGCTGTGTGGTTCTAGCAGATGACAGATGACAAAAGAAGGGAGAAATAATCAGGCAGCTGGAGAGAAAACAATATTTGTGAAGAGAAGGAAACTAAAATGATAATTGGAGATAAAGGGGTTGGGGGGAAATGAAGGAATGTGGAGAGAGAGGAAGTAAGAGCTTCCAGCCCATGACCGCAGTACATAAAGGAGAGCTATCTTGGCAACTGTGCCTTAAAATCGAAACCAGAGCTTGGAAGTGTCTTACTGTGGGAGTAGCTCCCCATGATGAGAAAAAGCCTGCACAAATCATGCCATGGAACTCATACCAAGCATCATTTAAATGAAAGAGAATATCTCCTCTGACATGTGTAAGATTAATAAGATAGTTTGGCAAAGTGTCATGGAAATTGGCTCCCAAATGTCACTATGCATCACAACTTTGCTGCCATTCTTCTGACACTTTGAACTTTTCAGGTACAGTACTTGTTTGAAGGGGAAAGTGAGGGAGTGAGAAGAATGAAAATCAGAAGAGTATAGCTAAGGGTTTGGGGAGCTAGCTAGCAACAACAACAATAAATCTACCTGTATGTATGTATGTAGAGTTCATGAATTATAATCTGAGATGTATGGGGATATAAGTATTTGATGGGGGAGCTGTTGATGGTTTTGAAATGCTGACCAGAGTAAAAACCTACTGGTATACTTGCATAGGTCCCAAGGAAGATGGAAGGAGCAGACATCCCATTGGTGTAGTGGACTGTGATAGCAGTGTGTGTGTGTGTGTGTGAGAGAGAGAGAGAGAGAGAGAGGGGGGGGAGGAGGGAAAGGGAGAGGCCAGCTAGTTCCATACTGGTATGTCAGCTATCCATCGTTATGTCCAGGCTCTATGCAACAGTGAGAACGGCTTGGCCCAAATCAAATTGCTTAATGTTTAAATTCAAGCCCAGGCTCTATGCAACAGTGAGAACGGCTTGGCTCAATTCAAATTGCTTGATGTTTAAATTCAAGCAACAGTATTTTGTCCAAAGAGTAGATTAAAAAAAATCATGAATCATTGTAGAATGAATGGAAGTATGGATAAAATGAAGGAAAAGTGACAGAAATCTGAAACACATTTGTTCATGACTAAGTGGGAGGCCATTTAAAAGTCTTCAAAATTAAAATTCATCTCTTTTCTCCATAAACTGCATTAGATTCTCTCTGAATGTCTGCCCACACAGCTGTACTCTGTCACTGAGAATATTGTTAATCAAGTTGTATTATTCAAGGCTGATTTGGTTGATTGATCAACAAATATCTCCATGACATGGAGTGGATAGAATTCTAACAATGCTTCCATTTTTCCATCTCACTGTACATTTGGTATAATTGCTTCAAATGTAAAATAAAATTAATTTTAATTCACATTTGCCACTGAAAAAAGCCATACATAAATTTCCTCGGTTAGTTTTGTTCCAGTTTCCCAAGTCCTGTGGCAATGAGGATTGGACCACAGTTCAGTTGTCACAATTCAATTTCAAAGTCATCGTTAACTGTCAAGAGGGTATGGCTACAGTCTTTATTTATCTCTTATATTTGTTGCCTGCTTAAACAATGCACAAACACAAACAAAAGGCAGACAAGCATTCAAGGCAGCTAATAAACATCACTATAACATATTAAAAAGAAACAAAAACATTAAAAACAAATAAGAAAGAAACAATAAAATCAATAAAAATTGCAATAATCCAAAGCCTCTTTGAAGAAATGTGTCTTCATACTTTTCCTGAAAGTAGTGTGGGTCAGAAGGCATTTCTGTTCTGAGAGAAACCCATTCTGCAGTCCAGGAGCCAAATGGAAGAAAACCGTCTCTGAAAATCTTAACAGCTACACATGTTGTCCCAACCAGACTCCAAGTTAATTAGCTTTTACAGGTTAAAGCAAGTACCTTAAACAGGCACCAGAAAGGAAGTGTGGATGCTGGGAAGGCATCATCATGATATCATTCCCATTACTGAGGTTGCTTAACTGCCTCATATTGCAACATCCAAAGGGCCTGCAGATTGTACAGGGTGGCCCGTAAGTCTCTATCCAGCCTGAATGTCCCTACCCATCATCTCTGTGGGCAAGTGCACCATCTCCCCATGATTAGCCCCACTCCTCTGACCAGCAGTCCAATCGGAGTGCTTCCTCCCAGCACAGAGTTTGCCCTGCCCCTCTGCCTGGCAGCCCAATGGGAGTGCTTTCTCCCAGCAGAGCCCTACTCTCTTTGTGTCTAAACAACGTTATAATTCTAGTGATGAGTTGAAGGCAGCTGTTACCGCGGTATTGGGAACAACAATATGAACATGGTGTCGCATAATATTATACAGTGAGAATAAAGGACAGCACACAGAATCACTTGATACATAAGATATATGGATGGGTAGGAACTTACGGGCCACCCTGTAGAACTTATTCATGGAGAACACATTTCCACAGGTTAAAAAGCCTCTTAAGGTTGGGGGGGGCGAGGAGCAAAAATGCCTTTTGATGTGTTCCCCATGTCCTGCCTCCCTTTCACTCCTCCAAAGAAGTAAGATGGGGCTGCAGCAACATGGCAGTGTGATTGAAGTAGCCGCTTCCAGCTCTGGTTGACAATGATCAGTTCCTCTGTGAGCTTCTGGAACACAAAGGATGTCACATCTTCATTTGTGGCAAAATGAAGTTCCTCCTTAGATGAAGAAATGGCTCCTATATTAATAAAAAATATTATTTTTTGTACTCTTATAAAGGACCATAGGTCATCAGCAAATTTATGGTGAACTTCTGAATGAGAAGGTTTGGCTGGCTCTATGCTGTTGCATGGAGATGTTCAAGTGTACTTATTTTATTTATTTATTTATTTTGTTCAACTTTTATCGCTGCCCCCTCGCTGAGGCGACTCCAGGCGGCTTACAGTCTAACCAATAAGAATACTAAAATATAAAAGCATCCCCACAATAACAATTAAAATAATAAAAGCATTAAAAACAGTTAAAATACCCCTCCACATTCATAACAGTTAAAAACTAAAACCCAGATGGCCATTCATATGAACTGGGGTGGTGGTGTTGGTGTTGGTTGCTCCACAAGCAGCACCCCACACCCGCTGGGCCAGACAATTTTTGATGCCTTTTCTAAAGGCTGATAACTCTGACTGGAGGCGTAGTTCCGTCGGCATGAGATTCCACAGGGCCGGAGCAGATACCGAAAATATCCTCCTTCTAGTGCTAGAGAGGTGAGCCTCTCTAGCAGTTGGTACCATTAGGGAGCCCCTCCAGTCTGCTCTGGTGGGATGGACAGATATCCTTGGGGTGACACAGTTTCTTAACTAACCTGGTCCACTACCATGTAGGGCTTTAAAGGTAATAACCAGCAATGTTTTCCAATCTTCAAGGAGGCTCCTTCTATTTCCCTTGAATCCTTGTCCTTTTTGTAACATTTGGGACTTCCACTTCCCTTTGATTCTTCAAATCAAGAATACAAAATGGATGTTTTGCTGGTTCTTTGAATCTTTTTGTCCATTTATTCAGATGATTGTCATTTCGGGGTCACTTTGGGATCTAATAAGTCATGTTTTTAGCATTAATAGCCCAATGTTACCTCAGCATTGTTACCTCAGTATTGCACCTCAGAAAGGTGCAATACTTTGCTCAGTGGTGTTTTTACTCTTTAGTCTTGAAAACTACAGACTAAAATTGTTTAGTTTTTCCAAGCCTCCAAAAAGCATAATAAGAAACACCTCAGAAATTGTTCTCAAAGTTCTTGTGAAGGGTCATACCACAGAAACAAAGGGCACCATTTTAAACATTTTGCCATCCTTTTGTTAGGTATATCCATAATTTAAACTCATTTTCTTATGAAGCACAGAGCCAGCTATGATAATCAAGTGGCTTAAGGCCACTTTAGCCTGTCATATCCATATGTAGGGATTTTAGAAAAGAGTAGAATGCAAAGATGAATATTTTTCTTATTGTGTCTCTATTTCCAATTTATTTTATAGAACAAAACACAATTTTTTTATTCAGATCATTAGCAGACCATTTTAAACAGAAGGAGTAAAATGAACATATTAATTTATTATATCATAGATTAATGAAGCTGCAATGAAATCAAGCTACAATGGGATTTTCGACAAGTAACTGTCATACTTCCTGAAGTGTAAAAGCTGCATGGTATGAAGCATTGCTCTTCAATCCAACTTTTTGTTCCATTCACAGCATATATCACAGTGATATCTTTAACATTCAGGGAAGGTCAAATTATATTGCAATTTCAAACCCATCCACCCTGCTCCTTGTTCCCATAATGATGAGAGTTTCTCCATTTGCATTTAGTAGAAACATCATCATTCACTTAAAAGATGATCCTTCTGGGATGTAAGGATACTGAAAGTTTAGGGCCATTTTTTCAAATGGAAATGTTTAAGGGAATTGTAGCAGAGCCTTGAAAAATAAGTATTTCTCAATATGTCAATGACATCAAGCTAATTTTATCCCTCATCTCTCCAGTGATTCCAACAAGGCACTGAAAGTTCCAGGATATTGTCCTGTTAATTACTGTATACACCCAAATTACAACGGAAAATAACTGTACACCAGAAGTCCAGAAAGATATTTTACTTCATTTTGTTTTATGTGGGAAAAATCCTGTAGTGTAACTTTCAGCTGTGGAAGCACAATGATATCACCAGCAGGAAGTTATTTTCAATATCTATCCCATAGTTTTAAGACTCTCATGTAATTCTTTTCATCACTTGGAAACTGTAGGAGCCATAGAATGGAAGGAGTCTTTCATTATCAAAAATTGTCACTGCCAGACAACATTACTGGCATGGCAGATTTTTGCTAAAACTTCCTCTTTCTGTCACATAGTTCCCACAGTTTACATGCAATGAAAGGGATTACATAGCAGTCAAAAAAACCCTGAGAAAGTTGTTAATTCTCAAAAATCATCCCCTATAAGTGACATTATCATTCTTCCACAGGCATAACTTATGCAATAGAATTCCACCCTTTATTTATTTTCACATTGCCTTTCTTCTCATAGGGGTCTCAAAACACAACTCTATTTCATTCATTCTTATCAGATTTAGACACAGATAACAAGTTTTAAGACCAAGCCAGTTGTTTCCATTTGTAGAAACAGAAACAATTTGCAATTTGTCCATCATGTAAGGGCTCTCAGTCACAGTGAAGCAAATAAAACAGATTTTATTGAAATGTCAGTTGCCAAGAACACAAGAAAAGACCCATGCTACAAAATGTGAAGATTAGGTATCACCAGTGGATACACAATTCCTGTCATAAATTGAGAACAAGATCTCACCCTAAAGTAGGGGTTCTCAACCTTTTTTAGCCATGGGCCTGACCACGCCCCCTCAGACAGCTGAGTGGGCCTGACTGGTGGTTCCCCCACACCATAAATGCTGCCATGAATTGTGTTTGTGGTGGAAGTGGCTGGAGCAAGGTCGGGGGTGGGTGGGTGTACAGATTATTTGTCACCATGGGCTGGATCCGGCCCATGGGCCACAGTTTGAGAACCCCTGCCTTAAAGGCTGAAGTTGATTAAAGTGAAAGGAAAGTCTGTCCTGGACAGCTCCTGAAACAAGTTGTTCAAAAAGGATGGATAAAAGTGTTGAATACAGAAATTATATGTCATTTGTTGACAAGAGTTAGTATTGTTGTTTTACTTGCGGCTAGCACCTTGAAGAGGAAAAACACAGACATTTTTAAATTTTATTTTTACACTTGTATGGCTGCCTTTCTCGCCTCGGCAACCCAAGATGGCTCACAACATTGGATTAAAAAACCATCCCCAATGCAGTTAAAACCGATTATTAAAACTATCTGAAACAATTAAAACATCCCTAAAAACATCCCTAATATCATTAAAAGAGGGGCACCTAGGCAGGAGAATAAACACTGGACAGGGCTAAATAAGCCAACATGTTGGGTTGTGGTGCTAGATGCACCCCACACCTGCTGGCAAAGCCATGTTTTTAAAGCCATCCTGAAGGGTGGTAACTCTGCCTGGAGGCGCAGTTCTAGTGGCAGGAGGTCCCATAGGGCTGGGGCAGATACTGAGAAGGCTCTCTTCCTGGTCCCAATAAGGCATGCCACCCTGGCTGATGGGACCAACAGAGAACCCCTACGGTCCGCCCTCGTAGGACGGGTCGAAAACCTTGGGGCGATGCGGTCTCTTAGGTATCCTGGTCCACTATTATAGTGGTATGTAATTTATTACATTCTATAAAGGAAAACACCTTCAGTCCATTGAGGTGCTTGGGGCCGGCAATGGTGGAATTCACATGAACAAGAACCCTGGGGAAAATGGCTTCTTTCTCATTCTTACCTGACCAAAGCAGTGATGGAAGAACTAGTTACTCTAATTTAATAAGAACAGCAGGATAAGGCTAAATATTCTGGCACTTGAAATGCAATCAGATTTTTTTTCAGTTTGAGCTTTTGTAGATCAATATTTGCTTCTTCAATCATGAGGGACACAAATATTATTCTTCTATACATCTCAATCAGCAATAGCAATGCAGAAAAAACAACATCAGAACGTTTCAGACTCCCAGGCCACTTCTTCTGTGATCCCAAGTGGCTACTGAAGACATCAAGGAGATAGCAGATACTCTTGCATAAATGAGTTCTATTGCATCTTTAAGGGCCTAACCTAAGATCAAAGTTTCTTAGTGGACTGCATATATTAACAGTTTTCTATAATATATTACAGAAAAGTGGGCTGTTAATATATGAAGTATGGAATAGTTGTCTCCCTTGACAAACTCTGACCTGGATTTTGATCTCAGAAATAACTCTTAGCATTTTTGTGGCAGACAAAACTGCTAGGCATACAGTTTATCTCCCTGACTGTGGCCTGCAATCTCAAGTAATTAACAACTTGACAAACTCATTCCTATGTTAATCAAGCATTGCTGGCATTGTCTCTTATCTGAACTGGTATATGTGTAAATATAGAGACATAGTGTTTGCACTCCTTTGTGTTTGAAGAAGTGGATTTTGATCTGTTAATTCATTTTTGTGTCAGAGATTACTCTCAGTTGAAAAGATTTTTTTCAGGGGATCTCTGAATGAGGCTCCTTTCATGTATGTCCCCCATCATGCAGCTCTCAGGAAACAAACACTCACAATGAAATAAATTTGTTAGTCCCCAATGTGCCACAATATTTTGTCTGCCTCTTCCTCTCTTCCAACTGCCTACTAGCCAAAATGCTAACAAAGTTACTTTGGACACTGAAAACATGTGGAGTAGGATCTTAAAAGACCAACAATTTTTGTTTGGTGGAAGCTTCTGTGGACTTCAGCCTACCTTAAATGCCCAAACTAGATTATTCCATTTTTTTTTAAAAAATGGATTAATCCTGAATGCTAAATAAATCTTGCTAGTGTTTAAAGTACCACAAGACTCTCTGTTGGTTTTGCTACAATCAAACGTGTGTAAAATGAGTGAAAGCATGTAGCCTTCATATACACCTTGTTTCACCTTTTTGTTTTGTTTATTACCACAGGAAGTCTGTAAAACAGGCCATATGTGTCCTGGTATTGATCACACGTGGTAGGCAATGTTTCTTTTTATCAGTGGTTCTGAATATAGTGGACAGTATCTAATGTGGAGGAGTAAACTAGAGAAACAGATGCTGTCTGAAGTAGGTCACAGTCTCAGCAGTGGCAAACTGGTCTCCAAATGAAAGCATTCTGCTGAAGAGTATAAGTTTGAAGCTTGCTTGCTATTTTGACAAGTAAGGCTGATGTATTTAATTTTAATTTAATTTAATAATTCACATTTGTGCTGGATCCATCATGCAGCACTCTGGTATTGAACCCTGACCTTCCAATCTGCCAGCTAGCATCTTAATCACTAAGCCACCGTCTGAACACATGAAGGATGTGAGAGAGAGGTCAGTTGACAATTGGAACACTTTTTATTTAACAACAACAACAAAAACTGAAATAGGAGTGAAAGAATTAAGATATTAATTCTAATATTAATTCTGCTTAAAAGCAGAAATCATTCCTCAAGCTATTCTGAAATGAAAAACAGATTAGATTGACCTTATCAATATACACCATAATGACGAGGCTAAAATAAACAAAAGGCCTTGTGTCCACAAGCCAATCAAATAAGCTTAATAAACATGCAGTGTAAATACAGGATTTCTATCTCTGTAGATAAAGTAGTAGAAATTTCTCTTATACACAAAGAGTAAGAATGCTGTATAATCATTCTGTGAAATGAGAGGGTGACATGATATTTCCTTATATGACATGACATATGATGTTTTCCTAAGTGACCTGTGACCTAAATAACAATTACTGAATGTTCTGATCTAAATGACAATGTCATCAATTACTAATTGGCTTGTGCCATAAATGATGTAATGTGTGGAAATTCCCTGAGATCATATGGTATAAAAGAAGGCTCTGAAAATGTATTTGGCATTCAAAGTTATTTTTACACTTGATAGAGTGAACCTGTTTGGCCAAATAATTATAAAACTCCTTATCTGTCTTGGCTTGGAAAGCGGTTTGTCTCATTTTCATTCCACAACATTTTTGGCGAACTCCACCGGGACAAGCAGCAGGTGCCATTGTCGCTCCAGACGGCTGTTCCTGACGGGTTAAAATGACGCCTCTCCAGGGATAACCTTAATGCCGGCATAGTAGACCTTTGATCTACTCTAGGAAATCAGTGAAGAGGTGGTGAGTAACTATCAGAGAAACAGACCAGTCAAAGGATCCAGAAGGCTAAGACAGACGGAGAACTCTCCTAGGAGCTGGAGCTGGATTTTCAAAGCCTGCAGGCAAGTATAAAATTGTATGAAACTGTATGAAGTATAGTGTATGCCCACTTATTTGAGGAGTGGAAGTGGAACCTAATTACCACCAAGAGGACAGGATGGCGATTCCTACGTCCTTAATGAACCACGGGCGGCAACCTGGTGTTCCTGGAAAAATCAGGGCGGCTAACCTGATTTTTGTGTGTGAGATTTTATATATTGTGTGTGGGTGGTTAAACCATCACGTTCCCTGATGGTAGCCCTTGATTTTTCGGGTACTGCAGGTCGGTGGTAGTGTTTAGCTTAGAATAGGTGGTCATAGTAGTGTTCTGAGAACGCCACTAGAGTGTTTCCTAGACAACTTTGAGGTATTTTCACCAGAGACACATGAACCCCCTTTAATTAAATTTGAGTTAAGAAAGTTTTGCGAATATGAATGGCCCAGTTTCCAGGTAGGGTGGCCTCCGGAAGGCTCCTTAGATTTGGGTCTTATAAATAGAGTATTTTGAAGGATAGTGCAGATTAAACATTGGGGTCAGTATCCCTACATATCCGCATGGCAAGCTGTAGTTGCAAAAAAAAAAAAAACACCCGTTGCCATCCTGGCTAAGGAAATGCCAGGCTGGATGTGTAAAAGCATATTTAATGAAGGAAAAGTAATCCAAAGATAAAAAATCTAAATTAGGAAGGAAAGTGGTCAGAACACCCAATATCCCAAAAGTAGAATGGCAGACAGAAGAAAGATTGAACATTTTATGCAGAAATGAAAAAGATGAAAGTCTGTTTCAAAGACCACCACCTTATGCCAGATTACAATCAGCAACTCAAACTGGACAAATTCCACGCATTTATCCAGACCTTGCATTAGCAAGTGCAGGAAGATTTCAAACCGCTCATAGAAACAGGGTTTCTCCAACCACAGAAAAACTGAAAAGGGTAACTGAAATCTTGAAAGATGTAATTGAAGAGGGAGAAATAAAATTCAAAAGGTATAACCAACCTTCTCCCTATAATAATAAAATGGGTAGAGAACCTCCTCCCAATACAGCAGTGACATCATATTTCTCAACAGTAACCAAATGAAGAAAAGAGGTTGTTGCCCCATTAAGAGAGATGATTACCAGCCGTATGAGGGAAGATGATGAACCAGAAACTCAGTCAATCTTCCAATATGTTCCATTTACTACAACAGATTTGCTAAATTGGAAACAGCATTATGGACCATTTAGTACCAAACCGAATGAGGTGATTGAACTAATTGGAATCATAGTCCAGACACATGACCCTACATGGAGTGATATGCGGCAAATAATAAATACAGTCCTTAACATGGAAGATAGGGAAAAATTAAAACTGGCAAAAGACAAAATTCTCTGTAGAAATTTCCCAAATGCTGAACAGGGCATAGCGTGTATGGCAGCAGCCGCTGAACAAAATCTGAATTGGAATCCTAATGATCCAACATACAGGACAAGTCTTCAACAGTACAGATATTTGATTTTGGAACGCTTAAAAGAAGTTGCAAAAGGTCCTGTCAATTTTAGCAAACCTGCTAATATAATTCAAGAGAAACAAGAAGCCCCTGAAAGTTTCCTAGCCAGATTAATAGAAGCATATAAAATAAATACGGGAATAAATATGGAATATCCTGAAAACCGCCAGATGTTAAATGAGAGATTCATTACTGCACCAGATGTAAGAAAAAAATTACAAAAGCTGGAAGGAGCATTGGGAAAGAACACAAGTGAGCTGGTGCAAATAGCGAGGAAGGTCTACTTTAATAGGGAAGAGGAGGAAGAGGAGAAACAGAATATAAGAGAAAAGAAGAGAGCTGAGATTATGGCCCTTGCTTTGGGATTAGGCAAAGGAACACTTGATTACAATCAGTGTGCTTACTGCAAGCAAGAGAGCCACTGGCAGAGGAATTGCCCCGAGAGAGGAATGGGAAAAATGCACCCGTTTGGCAGAGGAAGTTATGGAGAGAGACAAGAAGAACATGATGAATTGGCTGAGATGGAATGGGATGATTGAAGAAACCAGAAGAATTTGGGAAATCCCAGAAAACAAACAAACATAAAAAAAAGAAAAAGAAAAAAGAAAAAAAAGCTGAGCACTTGATAGCTAACCCCAAGAACAGGAACAAATGAAAGTGGGGTGCTAGAAGTCCAGGGATTCTGTCGACTTTGAATCCCTAGCTTTGCTCTATTAGCAAAGTCTCTTTAAGTCTCCACAAGAGGAGCTGAAACTGATCATTTTGAGTGGGGTGATCAGCAACAAGAAGCTTTTGAAAAGTTAAAAGAAGCACTTATGTCAGCCCCAAGCTTTAAGGCTACTAGATTTGTCCCGACCTTTCAGACTATATGTGGATGTACGCAGAAATATAACTGTAGAAGTCATAACACAATTTACATGGATCGTGGCAGAGGCCAGTTGCCTAACTCCAAAGGAACTAGATGGCCCTGCACAAGAAGAAAGTTTACTTTTTCTGCAGACGTACAAGTACATACTAGCCATGCCCTTCAGACAATTTGGAAAATAAGGGGCATTTATGGATTAATAATCAAAGACTGATCAAAGCTGCCCAGAATGCCTAAATCCCTTGCAATTATCCATTCTTCTGGAATCAGAAGACACAGTGGCAAAAGGGAACAGAAGGGCAGAAGCAAAAAGAGCAGCTATGTTTAAAACAGCCAAAACAAATACAGGAGCTGTATCTGATTAAAGAATTTGAGGACTTAAAAGTACAACACAACTGTAATTACATGAAAATAGAAGAAGAAAAAGCCAGTCAGGATATAAAATAAATACTTACTTAAAAGCAGTAAGGGTTAGTGGAACCATCCTTGTTCATTTATTCCACAATTAGGGGAAAGATTGAGAAAGCAAGTGGGACTGTTGAAAGCATGTATTGCGGAATTGTATGAAAGTAAATCAATAAGTCCAGGTTTTAGCCTATGACAATGTACGTTATGAGAACTACCCCTCTGTTCAAAGTATCATATTTCCCCATTTGAATTTCTGTCCTAGGGCAATGTTTAAACACATAAAGTTGGCCAGATCTGGCCCACATAGAAGGGGAATGGAAGTTAGGAAATTATTAGCTCAGTCACTGCAGTATAAATCAATATGTGAATCAAAGTACAGCAGGCTTGCCCCCTCCCTTGGTCTCAAAGGCAACACATGGCTTTAAGCCAGGAGATCGATTATAGTTAAACATTGAAAAGATGAACCATTGAAACTAAAATGAAAAGAACTGTATACTGCTGGTATGTGTTTTCCTTTCTCTTGCAGTTTTAAACCCTGGAAGGATTAAAATGCATAGATTTTGTTTCAATAAGTCATCAGAACCAAGGAAAACAGCACCCTGCAGAAGATACAATATGGGAAAGCTATCTTCCTTCACACGGCTGAAACTTGAGGATGCTGCAATCAAGATATATACTTTTAGGAATGTTTGATGATAGGAATGTTTATTTCTTGCAATAAGAGTGTGAAAAGTTATTTAAAAATAATAATTTTCAAGAAATCAGGAGGGAACGAAATAGGAGTGAAAGAATTAAGATATTAATTCTAATATTAATTCTGCTTAAAAGCAGAAATCATTCCTCAAGTTATACTGAAATGAAAAACAAATCAGATTGACCTGATCAATATACACCATAATGACGAGGCTAAAGTAAACAAAAGGCCTTGTGTCCACAAGCCGAACAAATAAGCTTAATAAACATGCAGTGTAAATACAGGATTTCTATCTCTGCAGATAAAGTAGTAGAAATTTCTCTTATACACAAAGAGTAAGAATGCTGTATAATCATTCTGTGAAATGATAGTGTGACATGATATTTTCCTTATATGACATGACATATGATGTTTTCCTAAGTGACCTAAGTGATCTAAATAACAATTACTGAATGTTCTGATCTAAATGACAATGTCATCAATTACTAATTGGCTTGTGCCATAAATGATGTGTGGAAATTCCCTGAGATCATCTATACCTATAAAATGGTGCGTCAACCGTTGGAATGTGACAAAGGATGTTGCACCAGGCCCCACTAGCCCCGTCTGAGCCTCCGTGCACTCGCCCAACCGGGGTTCGCAGGTAACTGTCGGGTTGAAATTTGCACCAGGGGGCAGGAGCCCCCCGGATGCAAACAAAAAAGGGAGCTTCAATTCCCAACGTTCCTTGCACCATGCCACACCAGAGCCAATCAGGCTGAGCGGTGCGGCAAAAGGAATGTTCGGAAACGCGCCACGGGCAATCAAAAATAAGCCGTAGGAAAAACCCACTGCAGTAACCAAAATCGCACACGCAAACTACAAGCCCCATCATCCTGCGTGCCATGAGCACGCCGAATGCTGAGGCAGCCGGCACGTGAAAAATAAAAGAAAAAAACCACCCCGCTGCTGCTGCCCTTACTTTCCATGGGCCAGCCATTGAGCCTGGCCCATGAAAAAAAAGACCTCCCCCATGCCCTTTCCTTTCCATGGGCCAGGGATCGAGCCTGGCCCATGAAAAAAAAGACCCCCCGCCCTTTTCTTTCCATGGGCCAGGGATCGAGTCTGGCCCACAAAAAAGACCACCCCTGCCCTTTTTTTCCATGGGCCAGGGATTGAGCCTGGCCCATGAAAAAAAGACCCCCCCCCCAAAAAAGTACACACAAAACATCAAAAAACAGTCAAAAAGAAACACAAAAACATCCAAAAGGTAAACACAAAAACATCACAAAGACCCCCCCAAAAAAACACCCCAAAACAACCCCCCCCCAAAAAAATAAAGCCAGAGAGCTTACCAGGAGATGTTTTCACTCCATGATGACTGGAACTCAACTGAGAAAATAAAGAAAATACTTACTGGAGGAAGAAGCGACACCCAGAGGACAGTAGAGAAAAATTGTAGAGTAGAAGAAAAGTTCACCAGCCCCACCCAGTGGCCACAAGAGAAAAAACATTCAAAAATATTAAAAATAATAAATACTTCCCAAATTAATGAAATTAGTAATCAAATCATTCAAAAATAGTCACACTAATCACAAATTTTTTTAAAAAAAAGAAATAAGTTTTCAGCCAAAAAAACAAAAAACCCCATCTAAACACAGTATGGAAACATTGATTTAAAAAAACCTATTCTTACACATTTTAAAAATTATTATCCAAGGCACAACTATTTAAAAAAAAATCACATAGTAACACATTATTTGGTTAAATACAATAATTATAAAAAATTATATAATCCTTTCCTCTTTTGAAAAACCAAAAAACCAAAACAAAATATTAAAAATCAGTTTCTAACAGCCCATGCGTAAAAATAAAAATTAAAAAAACCACAATTAAAAACCAACCTCATTTGCATAAAAATAAAACAAAACCCTTCCAAAACCATTTTAAAGAGCTCGGCACTGAGGAAGCTGGCGCGCAAAAATTAAAAATAAACAACACACTGGGAGCGCAAGTCTGCCGCAGGCGGACACAGCGCCTCAAAAGCCACAAATTCTCAAAACCTTTCAAGAACATTTAAAACAGCCTGGCACCATTTGTTCAAGAAAAAAACGAAACCATTTACTATCCAACACAATTTTTAAAAGCCTGGCACCGCCGGGCAAAATATGCTAGTATGGAATAAAAGAAGCCTCTGAAAATGTATTTGGCATTCAAAGTTATTTTTACACTCAATAGAGTGACTTTGAACCTGTCTGGCCAAATAATAATAAAACTCCTTATCTGTCTTGGCTTGGAAAGCGGTTTGTCTTGTTTTCATTCCACAACACAACAACAGGTTCCAGTGGTAATTGGCACACTGGGTGCCATGCTTAAAGATCTGGGCAAACATTTTGAAACAATTGGAGTTGACAGTATCACCATCAGTCAGCTGCAGAAGACCACCTTACTGGGATCTGCCTGCATAATTCACCGATACATCACGTTGTCCTAGATGCTTGGGAAGTGTTTGACTAGTGATTTATGATACAAAATCCAGCATTGTTATCTTGTTTGTTGTGGCTTGTATTATAATAATAATAATAATAATAATAATAATAATAATAATAATAATAATAATAATAATAATAATAATAATAATAATAATAATAATAATAATAATAATAATAATAATAATAATAATAATAATAATAATAGCATGCCGCCCATTCGGCAAATGTGACACTCAGGGCAGCTTACATAAATAACAAAGCATATAAAAGTTACAACAATAAAATGCAATGAGGTACTACAGATAAATCATGAGGATGATGATTTCGTGTCAGAAATTATTTGGGTTTTTGGGTTGAAAGTATTTTTGCGGAAGAAACTCCACTCAGGGAATGCCCAAATGAGGCTCCTTCCATGTCCCCAAGAGCTGAGACAGAGACGGGCACTCAATCTGTCATGCAGTCCCCGGGTCTTGAACTGCCAACTTGCCAGTCTTCCAGGCGAGCTTCTTAACCACTGAGCCAGCGCAGACCCTAAGACAGGTAACGATCTTCCTGTTGAAATAGGCTTTTAACAACTGAATAGGCAATTAAGAGTTTTTGTTTTCTTCATACTGCACATTATTGTTGTTTGTGTGTTTAATATGCTTTAAAAGTGTACTTCATTGTTTCAAACTTTTAGTATCGTTCTATATGCATTTATTTTGCATTTTGCAGCCGCCGCGCGAAGCCGTCCCTCCCCGCCCCCTGTCACCGGGCGGGGAGGTTAAAAAGGCTCCCTGGCCGAGGGAGCCGAAGGACGCCGCAGTCGCCGCGCAAAGCCGTCCCTCCCCGCCCCCTGCCACCGGGCGGGGAGGTTAAAAGGGCTCCCTGGCCGAGGGAGCCGAAGGACGCCGCAACCGCCGCGCGAAGCCGTCCCTCCCTGCCCCCTGTCACCGGGCGGGGAGGTTTAAAGGGCTCCCTGGCCAAGGGAGCCGAAGGACGCCGCAGCCGCCACGCGAAGCCGTCCCTCCCCGCCCCCTGCCACCGGGCGGGGAGGTTAAAAGGGCTCCCTGGCCGAGGGAGCCGAAGGACGCTGCAGCCGCCGCGCGAAGCCGTCCCTCCCCGCCCCCTGCCACCGGGCGGGGAGGTTAAAAGGGCTCCCTGGCCGAGGGAGCCGAAGGACGCCGCAGCCACCGCGCGAAGCAGTCCCTCCCCGCCCCCTGCCACTGGGCGGGGAGGTTAAAAGGGCTCCCTGGCCGAGGGAGCCGAAGGACGCCGCAGCCGCCGCACGAAGCCGTCCCTCCCCGCCCCCTGCCACCGGGCGGGGAGGTTAAAAGGGCTCCCTGGCCGAGAGGCCCTCCGGCCGCACCACCTGGTCGGCGTTCCGGCCCCGCCCTCCACCCTTCGCCAGGACTTAAAAGGCGAGGAGGTCTGCCAGGCGAGTCCACCGCCGCAGCGCTCCCGGCCCCGGTGGGGGCGAAGAGGCCCTCCGGCCACACCACCGGCCGGCGTTCCGGGCCCCGCCCTCCACCCTTCGCCAGGACTTAAAAGGTGAGGGGGTCTGTTGGGCGAATCCTCCACGCAGCGCTCCCGGCCCCGGTGGGGGTGAAGAGGCCTTCCAGCCATGCCACCGGCTGGCGTCCCAGGGCCTTGTCTCCCCCCTTCATAAGACTCTGGAGGCAGGGTTTTTGTGGGTGGCTTCAGGTGAATTGTTTTCTTTTTTTCGGATGTGTGCTGATATTTTGTATTTTGTGGATTGTTTTGCTTAATATTGTAATTTGTATTATTGTACTTATGTGAAACACTGTATTGATTATTGTATTTTGAACACTGTATCTTGTATCGTATATGTAAACCCCTTGAGTTGTCCTGGGGTCATTTATATGTTGTTAGCCGCCCTGAGTCGGCCATGTGTTGAGTAGGGCGGGATACAAATTGAAGTATAAATAAAAATAAATAAATAAAATAAAATAAAATAATTTAATACAATCTTGTTGGTTAATATATTGGTTGCAACTATAACAGGGCCATTTAAATCAATAGAACTTATGGAAGAGTTGACTCACTAAATTCTCATGAATTCAGTAGTCCTACTCTAGGGAGACTTGCTACATTAAGCAAGAATTTCTGCTAATGTATTGGGTTTGTGTGTGTGTGTTTGTGTGTGCGTGTGCGCGTGTGTGCGTGCACGTGTGTTGGCTTGTTCTTAATGTTGCCTTGGGTCCCATCATAAAAAAGCAACATAAAAATAAAATATAATACAAATAATAAATACAGTACAATGTTTTCTGAGGATTAAACTAGGCCAGTGATGGCGAAACTTTTAGAGATCGAGTGCCCAAACTGCAAACTGCAACCCATAACCCACTTAGTTATCACAAAGTGACAATGTGGCAGGGCAAACTCTGTGCTGGGTGGAGGAAGGAAGCGCTCTCATTGGGCTGTTGGGCAGAGAGGTGCGGTGAACTCTGTGCTGGGGGAAGGGTGGAGGTGCTCCCATTGGGCTGCTGGGCAGAGGGGTGGGGGTGAACTCTGTGCTGGGGTGATGGCACATGTGCCCACAGAGAGGGCTCTGAGTGCCCCGTCTGGCATGCGTGCCCACAGAGTGGGCTCTGAGTGCCCCGTCTGGCACGTGTGCCATAGGTTTGCCACCACTGAACTAGGCAATAAACTTTTTAAGAGTGATGCTTCTTCAAGAGGTGAAAGATGTCTGCTTTTCCTAGCATATAATTTCCCTCACATTTAGCATGCTTTGCTGTATTACTGGTCATTGGAAGACACATTCAGGCTTAATCTGTGAGTCTGATTGTTGAGATATATACTTCTGAGGAAATCCTACCACAGATGGGGGAGTGGTTGATCAGAGGCAACCTTTTGACCATGAGAAACAATTTTCCTCTGGACCAGCACCAATCTTTGCCACCAGTGTACAGGTGTAGGAAGAGTGTACCGTGTACACATGCTTTGCATCCTAGGTCCAATGGCCTTCTATGTAGGGCTAGGGAAAACCTGCTTTCTAGGGTCTGAAGCTCTAGAGAGCGGGTGTCATGCACAGCATTAATCTAGATCAGTGGTGGTGAGTCTATGGCACGCATGCCAGAGGTGGCACTCAGAGCCCTCTCTTTGGGCACCCATGCAGTTGTTCCAGCACAGAGTTTGCCCTGCCCCTCTGCCCAGCAGCCCAATGGGAGAGTTTCCTCCCTCTCCTGTTGCCGTGTTGGCACTTGGTGATAAATAAGTGGGTTTTGGGTTGCAGTTTGGGCACTCGGTCTCTAAAAGGTTTGCCATCACTGATCTAGATGGACCAGAGGTTGGAGTCAGTAAAGGTAGCTTTTCATGTTCCCTTGACTACTGGATAAGTTCAAAGCTGCACTCTTGGTTCATAAGTGGGGAGGCAGATGCTGAACGGACAAAAGTAGTTTGCATATTAACTAGGTACCCAAATCCACCTGATAGGTCCATTTTGCAGGCTGAGGTAGTATGTGGGACCTCATATCATCTCAAATCAAGGTGCATAATATCAAAATTATTTTAGCACATTTGACAGCAAATTTCACTGGCATCTCTTCCATTTCTCTGGTAGTAACAAATTAATGATAAAATAATCATAGACATAATTGATAATTTGATGGTCGTTGTGACACACAAAATCTGCTGCCTGAGACAGCTTACTACTTGAGGCACTCTGACAAATGGTAGGGTCAGCACTGACGAAATGCTCAAAAAATTGTGCTTTTAAAATGGAGCCTACATTGTTCCTATCTACCTTCTAGGGCCAACATTTTAAAATGTCTTGCTGTATTGTCCAATACCTTTTCCTGCCTCCATCTTGACTGCCATATCATGGTGTTGCCTGAGGAAGGTCACTTCACTCTTCTGTGTAAAAGAGACATCCTTTACAGAGCTTGAAAAATTTACTTTTTGAACTATAGTTCCAAGAATCCCAAGGAGAACAAGGTTGTTATTCATAAATAGGTCGATCTTAGAAGAAATCAACCCTGACTGCTCCTTAGAAGGTCAAATAGCTAAAGTATTTTGGACATCAAGTGAGAAGAGAGGTTTCACTTGAGAAAACCTTGATACTGGGAAAGGTCGAGGGAAAAAGAAGAAGGGGGCAGCAGAGAATGAGATGGCTAGATGGTATTGTAGACGCAGTGGGCACAGAGCTGGGTAGGTTGAGGAAGATGGTGGAGGATAGGGGTGTCTGACGTGCAGTGGTCCATGGGGTCACAAAGGGTCAGAATCAACTGTGCGACTGAACAACAACAACAATTCACCAAGGCCTGGTTGCAGATTGTGTTACAGAGAACTGAAATGACTGTTGGTTACTGGCAATCTACACACAAGATCTCTGTTCTGCGCAGATCCTTGTGTACTGCCTGATGTCGATAATGGACTGGATGAAGGCCAATAAACTGAAACTAAATCCTGAGAAGCTGGAGATCTTATTGTTGGGGTGGTGGTGGATCAGTTAGAGAGATATTTATGTGACCTCGATGGGGTTACATTCCCCCCCCCCAAAGGATAGGGTTTGCACCTTAAGGATACACTTGGACCCAGCTTTTTCTAGTGAGATATACAGTAAAATCTGTCATGGCAGAGATTGCCTTTCATCAACTTTGTTTGATTGCCCAGCTGGGACCCTACTTGAATAAGAAATGTGTAACAACAGTGGTTCATATGCTGGCAATCTCCAAAACAGACTACTGCAACACTTTCTACCTAGGGCTGCCCTTGAAGTTAGTACAGAAACTTCAGCAAGTCCAATATGTAATGGCCAAACTAGTTACAGGTACCAAGAGATATCCTCAGTGGCTGTTAGGTTTAAAGTACTGGTCATAGTATAAACACTTTAACAATTTAGAACCTCAATATTTGGCAAAATGCTTCTCCTACAAAATAAAATTGTGAGTCCCATAAACATCTTGCAGTTCTTGATGTTAAGAATGCTGAAGAAGGACTGCTGTGAAATGATGGACTACGCTGACCCCAAGTCGACCTCCATCCACATCGGTGACCTCTGGATTTCGACTGTCACGACAAACCTCTCTGCAATGCTGCCAATCTTGGACGACCCCAGCGTAGTGGATGACACCTTGGAGATGGCCGGATCTCGGTGAGAACGGTGGTCTTCACCCTCCTGGCCTTTGCTGCAGCAGCGGCAAACCCTTGCAACGTGCCCCTTTCCCTCACATCTATGACAGTTTGCAGACCGGAACGGGCACTTGGCTAGCAGATGTTTGCCCCCACAGTCTTTACACGGGTCGATGGTCCTCTTGGCCTTCTTGGCATGCTTTTGGTCGACCTTCTGGATGTTGTCCCCCGAATCTGCGTCGTCTGATGACGAGGATGATGAAGAAGCTGAAGATGAACTGGAGTAGCTCTGTTTCTTAATGGCAGACTATTTCTGGACTGACGAGGCCGACTTTTCCTGGAAAACCTTTACCCCATGATCAGACGGTCATGGAAAGCATCGTCTAGGTCTGGCCATTTGCTTGGGCTGGCTGTGAGGCAGATGGCAGCGACAAAATCAGCAGCAAACTCTCCTGGCCTTTGGTCCTGGTGGTAAAAGACCACCCTCACCAGGAAGATCAAGACCTTTTGTTTAGGGTGATCTCGCAGTGTTGAGAGGATGTCTTTTATGGAGATGTCCTTTACCTCCCTTGGCACAAGCAAATGTACCAGCAGCTCCAGAGTGGGAATTCTGCAGTTTGCCAGGAACATCGCCTTCTGTTCCTCTGGCTTGACTTTGTTGGTGATAATAAAGTTCTCAAATTGAATTTCATAAAGCGGCCATGTCTCCATCTTGGATACATTGAAGGGCCTGAATGATGTCGCAGCAGCAGCCATCCCACCTTCTTTGCCAATGTTGCGTTCGGTGCAAGGATGGCAGAGACCAGCATTAGTTGGGTCAAACACAAGTGATTCAGGTTTATTGCTTGCACAACACAACTTGGCTCAGGGCAGAAACAAGGTCATATTTATACAAATGAGGCATACAATACTCGATACATTTTGGCGTGATTAGACCGATTGGTTAAAACACGGATCAGAAATATACAGATGCTCATTGGAGGAAAACATGGTTAAACTATTTACAGGGAAGTAACTGGATGACAGCTATTCAAACTTGGTGCTTTTTTAAAGAAGACATCAGTTTCAAAACACAACAGGGAGCGATGAGGGCTGCATGGACTGGATGAATTGGCGTTAGGGACCGGATCCAGCCTGCAAGCCAAAGTTTGGGCACCCCTGGTTCAAGCAGGGAAAATGTTAGTTTAAAATCTATCTTATCCTCTTGCAAAACAGATTGCAAGGCATGTTTTACTTCCGCTTCTGGTGGGAGGAACCACGTAACCGGCCCGCTGAACCACATGACTGGCCCACGACCCAAAACGCTTGGGCACCCTTGACTTGCTTCTGGGAATTGAAGTCTCCCTGTGGGGTGTGGGCCCCACGTTGGGAATCACTGCCATAGAGGTTTGCCAGGTGTCATTCCATGCCATTTTTGGGAAGCTAATCAGAAAGAATTATATAAAGCTACCTTCTACAAGTGATGACTATTGGGGGGGCGTGGCTAAGATGGCCGACGAGTAACATCTTGATATGGACGCTCACGCCTATCAAAGTGGTAATCAATGTGATTGAGCAAAATGGGAAAACTTTAAAGTGGTAATTTTTGGCGATAAGACTCCTGCTTGCCTTTTTGGAAAGTTTTAGAAAGTTTTGAGGTCGGACGGTCGAAGTTTGGGAGGCTTTTCTGGGCAGGTGAGGCTCGCGCAGAAGTCGCGGCTTTTCCTGCCGAGGAGCCGAGAACGAGACCAGCGAGATGGCGGAGATTTGTGGCAGCAGTGGAATTGGCAAGAAAACAATCGTATGTAAGTGCATGAAAGACTATATGGAAAAGTTAAAGTTAAAGTTAACTGGGGATTTTGCTTAGAAGAGCCTGGACTTAGAAGCGGGTGGAAGTGGATGAAATCGGGCGGTCGTCCCGTTAATGGCAGCGGGCCTGGAAAATGAAAGTGATTTTGTCCTGGTCTATGGTTTCCTTGCGCCCCAGGAGAACCGCGGCGTGTTTTGGCGACAATAAAGTGGCTTAAGAAGTTTTCATCTGGGCTCTAGTATTGGAAGGCTGCAGTGCGTTTCCAGTTTAGAGTGTGTGGGGAAAGTCTGCCGTTCTACAGAGGAAGAAGGGGGGTTTCCCCCTGAAGTTACTGTAACCGCTGGAAAATGGCACTTTGATTTGTCCGCTTCAAGAGAAGGCTTAACTGGTTTCTTTTTTATTCCTTCACCGTGTGGATTACAAATATCATTTTCTTTTTTTGGACACATTGCTCCTCACGTCTTTCTTCCTTCCTGCTTGGATTTTGGGCTTTTTTTCCCTCTCACCCCCCCCCCCCTAGTGGCTTTGACTCAAACGAAAAATTCTGGGTGACCGTTTCCTTGGAGCCTTTATTTTCGTGGTTTGGAAGACGAACAGTTGGACTGCTTGCCTTGGGGAAACGGGTCGGATGTGGATTATTATTTTTTTCTTCTTCTTTCCCTTTGTTTGCTTGGAGTATATTCCGGTTCCTTTCTCCTTTTTTGTGGATTATAGTATCTAACTCCTCCCTGGATTTCTTCCTCCCTACAAGTTTTGTCTGCCTTGTTTGGATACGTGGTACCAGTGGCTGCAGTGCTATAGGCTTGTTGGACTGACTAAATCTTTACAACGTTCTGCAACACTGGACTCTTCTATTGCGTCTCATCATGGATAAAGGCACAAGAGGGAAAGCAAAAGAGGAAGAACCAGTAGTGACATCTAAGAGGAAAGAAAAAGCACCAATGGAAGAAGCCCCTCAGTCTTCATCACCGCCCCCGGAGCCTTATGATCAAACTCAAATTATGGTGGAAACTGGCAAATTGTTTCAGAAATTGGAGAAGAATGAGGAATCAAGGGTGAAAGATAGAAATGAAATGATGAAAAAGCAAGATAAGGTGGTATCATCTGTTGCAGACTTTTCAAAAAAGGTGGACTTAAGCTTGCAAAAAATAGAGGGAAATGTGAAATTGGTTCAAAATGAGGTAATTGCCATAAAAAGGGAAATAAAAGGGACTCAGGAGGCGGTGCGGGAGAATAAGCTGAAATTGGATGAGCAAGAGAGAAGGATTGATGCTGTGGAAGATATGATGAGAAAGCAGAACATTGTGATCCGTCAGGTGGTTGAACGGACACCAGATCAGTTAAGAGAAAGAGTGGTTCAGTGGTTAAATGGTTTGAATATGGGAAAGGAATTTGTTCAAGAAGATTTTGTAAGTGTATTTAGCATGGGCCCAAGAAGAGGGAGGGTGGTTCAAAGAAATGTTTTGGTAAAATTTGCAAACTGGGGCGATAAGTTAAGAGTAATGGCTTTTCTGAAACGAGCTGGACCTGATGCCCTGAAATTTGATGGTTCTGATGTAGAAGTTTACAATGATATTTCATTGAAAGAAAGAACGTGGAGATATAAGATGAGGCCTGTAACTAAATTGCTGAAGAGTAAAAATATAAGGTACAACTGGAGAATCCCACAGCAACTGCACTTTTTTTATGATAAAAGAATGCAAGTAATTGATGAAGGGGCTAATCCATTGGAGTATTTGAGCTTGCTGGAGTTAGTAAAATAGACTCAGAAGAGTGGATAAATCTTAAGAAGGAATTGATGGAATCGGGAGCCTTGGGGAGGGAGTATGAGAGGCCGGAGGCCGGTGGTGCAACACCGCAGGGAAGGGAAGAGGAGGAGGAGCTGTCGTTGATCATGGTGGAGGAGGAGACAAGTAAGGAGCAATGAGAATTAGATTATTAAAAACTAAAGCATTTAAATGATATAGAAGGGTGAGTAGCGCGTAGCACTGGTAGGAAGGCACATCTTGCATGTCCCCCCTCTCCCCTCTTTGGTTGTCAAAGGTGGCTTTTTTTTGAAGAAGGTGGGGAGAGAAATAGTGTGTGTTTTATGTAGATTTGTGTGTTTATGGGGGAAGGGGTTGGTGGAGGCACGCCCAATGGAGAGTTTAGAAATTAGAAATGAAATGAAATGAAATTTCTAATTTATATACTGCTTACTTACCCAATGAGCAACTCAAAGCGGTTCACAAAAGCAATACAGCATATAAGAGCAACGTAATCAATACAAAAAACGAACACAGGTGATGCAAAATAGCACCAAGCATAGTTATACAATAATAATAGCACCAAACGTAGTTATACAATAATAATTATAACAATTACAGCAATTAAACAATTACAGCAATTAAACATATCAAATATCATAAAAAAGAGTTACATCAAACGAACAGGCAAAATAACATCACCGATCCTCATAAACACTATAAAAGTAAAGCGCCCCGGTTTTTGCATCCCCGATTGTCTGGGGGCAGAGGAGCGGGGGTGTGGTGGTTCACCCACAGCTGGGGCTAGAGCCGGCAGAGTTCCTTGCCGCCGCACCATCCCTCCCAGCTTTTGAGGCCCCGATGGCGTGGGGGCGGAGGTGGAGGCCCGAGGGTGTGGTGGCTCACCCACAGCTGAGGCTGGAGCCGGCAGAGTTCCTCGCCACCGCACCATCCCTCCCGGCTTTTGAGGCCCCAATGGCATGGGGGCGGAGGCGGAGGCCCGAGAGTGTGGTGGCTCACCCACAGCTGAGGCTGGAGCTGGCAGAGTTCCTCGCCGCCGCACCATCCCTCCCGGCTTTTGAGGCCCCAATGGCGTGGGGGCGGAGGCGGAGGCCCGAGGGTGTGGTGGCTCACCCACAGCTGAGGCTGGAGCCGGCAGAGTTCCTCGCCGCCGCACCATCCCTCCCGGCTTTTGAGGCCCCGATGGCGTGGGGGTGGAGGCGGAGGCCCAAGGGTGTGGTGGCTCACTCACAGCTGAAGCTGGAGCCGGCAGAGTTCCTCGCCGAGTTCCTCGCCGCCGCACCATCCCTCCTGGCTTTTGAGGCCCCGATGGCGTGGGGGCGGAGGCGGAGGCCCGAGGGTGTGGTGGCTCACCCACAGCTGAGGCTGGAGCCGGCAGAGTTCCTCGCCGCCACACCATCCCTCCCGGCTTTTGAGGCCCCGATGGCGTGGGGGCGGAGGGGGGTGGCCCAAGGGTGTGGTGGCTCACCCACAGCTGAGGCTGGAGCCGGCAGAGTTCCTCGCCGCCGCACCATCCCTCCCGGCTTTTGAGGCCCCGATGGCGTGGGGGCGGAGGCGGAGGCCCGAGGGTGTGGTGGCTCACCCACAGCTGAGGCTGGAGCTGGCAGAGTTCCTCGCCGCCGCACCATCCCTCCCGGCTTTTGAGGCCCCGATGGCGTGGGGGCGGAGGCGGAGGCCAGAGGGTGTGGTGGCTCACTCACAGCTGAGGCTGGAGCTGGCAGAGTTCCTCGCCGAGTTCCTCGCCGCCGCACCATCCCTCATGGCTTTTGAGGCCCCGATGGCGTGGGGGCGGAGGCGGAGGCCCGAGGGTGTGGTGAAGGAAATAGATTATGGGAAATATTAAAATATTAACATGGAATGTGAAGGGTACAGGTTCTGTCCTTAAGAGGCGGAGGCTGGAATTGGCGTTGAAGAAAGATAGACCCGATATAGTGTTCTTACAGGAAACGCACCAGAAGTCAAAAGACATGAATAAACTTTTTTTGGGATGGATTCAACATTACAAGATGGCATTTGGAACTTCAAAAGTGAGAGGTGTGGCAATTATGATTTCTAAAAAATTAGGATTTGAGATTACAAAAAGTGTTGCTGACCAGGAGGGTAGATACTTGATTGTAAGAGGAAAAATAGAGGATGAGGAAATCATGTTGGTAAATATTTATGCTCCAAATGATCATCAAGCGGACTTTCTAGAAAAAGTTCGGAAAATAGTGGAACCAGAGAATGTTGCAAAAACAATTGTGGCTGGAGATTTTAATTTGGTAAGGTTGGGTTTAGATTGTACGAATATAGCAAGAAGTGGAATTGGCTTGAAAGGGAAGGTTTTAGATAAATGGATGGCTGCGATGGGTTTGAAGGACTCTTGGAGAGAGATTAAGGGCTCTGAAAGGGCATATTCTTTTTTCTCACACGTCCATGGGACTTATTCAAGAATAGATTACGTCTTTCTTACGGAAAATTTGATTAAAGATATAGAGGGAATGGAAATTGGGATCATCAAGGAATCAGATCATGCCAAAGTACTTTTGGAATTGAAATTACAAAAAGATACTCGAAGAGGAAGAAATTGGAGGTACGATCCTAACTTATTTAAAGATCGAAAATGTAAAGAGCAAATTATGGAAAGGTGGAAAGAAAGTTGGCAGTGGAACGACAATAATGTTGTATGGGATACCATGAAGTCGGTTTTTAGAGGGGAAAGCATAAAGTTGGCGAGTTTTAAATATAAAAGACATAAGGTAGAACAGATAGAAAAAGAAAGAGAAATAAAGCAGTTACAGGAAGATCATTCAAAAAGCAAAGATAATTTTTTCCCCACAAAACTGCAGACTTAAAGTAGAGTTAATGGGTAAAGATATTGACAAAGTAATTTTTTTTATAGATTTTTATTAATTTTTCAAAATATATAACATACATTTAAAAACATAATAACAACATTCAGAGAAAAATAAAATAAAACGAATAATCTGATTACATAAAATAAAAAAGAAAAGACAAAAAATATACATATACAAGATGGGAATGAAAAAGGCAAAAAGAAACTATCATCCATCTCTAATCCACATTTATCAACTCTACTTTAATATCCATACTATACTTTTATTGAACTCTTCTATCTTGCCAAGATCTATTGTATTTCATACACATCAGATTACATACAAAATCACCCTGTGCTATGTACATTGTCCTGGAGGATGTGGGAATTCCCATTAATTTCTATTGTACCCAAAATTTCATTTGGTCTGGTGTCAATTTATTTGTTCCTTCTCTCGTCAATGAATAATCAACAAATTTTCGCCATATATTCCAAAATCTATTTTCTTTTATTATACCTTTTTTAAGATTTAACTCCCATGTTAATTTTTCATTCAATGCGAGATCCCACATCTGCTTATACCACTCCTCCACCTTTAACATTAAATTGTTTTTCCAGTTTTTTGCAATACACATTCTAGCTATTACCAGCATCATAGACAACAATTCTTTCTTGTCATTATCCAAATTCATATTATCTACATCCGTCAACAAAATAGTATTTGGCCCCAATTTAAGACGCATTCCCATAATTTTATCAATCTCGTTCTCAATTTTTGCCCAAAAATTTTCTACCACCTTGCATTCATACCACATGTGAACATATGTACCCAATGTATTTTTACATCTCCAACACATTTTATTGTTCTTTTTATCTATCTGATGTAGTCTCATAGGGGTCAAATACCACTTCCATAACATTTTAAAATTATGTTCCTTTACCCTGACCGACAAGGATCTCATAATTCTTTTTCTCCATTTATTTTGCCATTCCTTTTCTGTTATCCTCATATTCAGATCCTGTTCCCATGTATTTCTTAATGTTTCTTGTGGGTTAATTTCTGTATTTATTATTTTATAAATTTTACTGACCATTCCTTTGATTCCAATTTCTTTCCTCCTTATCTTCCACACTAATTCCTCAAATTCTGTCCTATGTCTTTCCAGATTCTCCCTCATATATTTATTATTCCACTTGTTCACCATCGCTATCTGGAACCAATTCAACTTCATCTGGGTATATAGGTCTCGTTTCATCCCATTATCTCTGCAGACTCGTATCCAATCTTTCAGCAGGAAAACCCCATTCGTCAACAAGATTTCTCTCATTTCATTACCCATTCTTATTGGAAACCTTTTCAGGTCTTCTATTTCAATTATCGGTGAAGTATTTGGGGCCAATTTCATTTTAACTTTCTTCCATACACCCAACATTGACCTCAACATTCTGTTTTTGATTGGTGCTTTCCATATTTCCTTATCTAAGAAAAGGCTCTTACCCTCTTCCTTTAATTCCTTCATTTCGATTTCCTCCCAGATAACCGACTCCTTTGTCAAAATTTTAACTACATTCTTTATGTGAAATGCTTTATAATAGTTCTTTACATTAGGGATTCCTAAACCCCCTTCTTTTTGAGATAGATACCACATTCTCTTTGGGATTCTAGGTCTACGTCCCCCGTTACAGTAATTATCCAATAATTTTTGAAATTCCTTAATTTCTTTGTCTGTCAGTTGAATTGGTAAGGCATCAAACAGAAAATTTATTTTTGGTAATAACATCATCTTAGTCAGTGCTATTCTGCCGAACCAAGACAACCTTAATTTTTGATATTGCACAATTTTTTCTTTTAGTTCTTTCTTTTGTTTATCATGATTTAATCTTTTCAAGTCATCCAGCTTATTGGAGATATTTATCCCTAGATATTTCAAACTCTCTTTAATCTGCAATTTAAATTCGCCTCTTATTTTCTCTTGCTCTTCCTTTTCAATATTGTTTAAAATCATTCCAGATTTATCCCAATTTACCTTCAGGCCAGTTATTTGTTCAAATTCTTTTAAATGCTTTTGAATACATTCCATAGTTTTTCTGGGGTGTTTCATAATTATTAAAGTATCATCCGCGTATAAGCTAATTTTATTTTCCAATATTCCCTCTATACTTTTATCTTCCCTTATTGTATTTGCTAATATTTCCATCGCCATAATAAATAATATTGGTGATAAGGGACATCCTTGCCTTGTCCCTGCCTCTAATCTCACTTCCTCCGTGAGACCATCATTAACCCTAATATTAGCATATCCTTGTTGGTATAATTGTTCTATTGTTTTTATAAACCTATCACCAAATCCATAACTTCTAATTATCTCTTTAATTGTTATCCATTGCAAGGAATCGAATGCTTTAAAAATGTCTAGGGATAATATTCCAACTTTCTCCTTATTTTGTCCTGCAACATCAATTAAATCTATAACTCGCCTTACTAAATCTGCCATGTGCCTACCTTTCACAAACCCAGCCTGATCTTTATTTATATATTTATCCATAAAGCTATTTAATCTGTTCGCCAATATTGCCGTAAAAATCTTGGCATCCTGATTTATTAAAGAAATGGGCCTATATGATTCTACCTTTTCTGGGTCTTTTCCTGATTTTGGTAATAACACAATTATTGTTCTGTACCAAGATGGTGGTATCTGCTCCCCATTAAGTATAGCATTATACACTAATTAACAATTTTGGAATTACTATATCCTTAAACTCCTTATAAAATTCTGCAGGTAGTCCATCTTCTCCCGGTGATTTATCTGCTTTCAACTTATTTATTACTTCTTTTATCTCTTTTTCAGTTATTAGTTCTTCCATTTTTTGTTTATGTTCCTGATTTATTTTATTTTTAACTTGCATTCTCAATTTATCTTTCAGTTTATCTATGTTTACCTTCTTTTTAGCGTATAAATCTTGATAGAATTCTCTAACCACCTTACATTTATCTTTGATCTTATTATGTCTTATACCTTCCTTATCCACTAAAGTCCCAATTTCTCTTCTGCTTCTTTTTTCCTTGGCCGCTCTTGCTAGGAGTTTTGAATTTTTGTTACTGTATTTGAAATATTCCCTTTTTAAATATGCCAAATCTCTTTTCACCTTTTCAATATCTTTTCCTATTAATTCCTTCTTTAAACCCTGCATTCTTTCATAAACCTTTCTATCCTTAGTTATTGCATGTTTCTCCTGCAACGTTTTTATCTCTTTTTCAATTTCTTCTTGCTTACTTTTTAACTGTTTATTTTTAATGTTTGCCAACCTAATGCTTTCACCTCTAAAAATTGCTTTCATTGTATCCCATACAATACCAATTCTGACATCCCCTGAGTCATTCCACTTCCAATTTTCTTCCTATTTTTCTACTATTTGATCCTTAGATTTTTTATCTCTAAACAATCTAGCATTATATCTCCAATTTTTCCTGGTCTTCGTAGCATCTATGTTCATTTCCAGCAATACTTTTGCATGGTCAGACTCTTTAAAAATTCCTATTTATATATCTTCTAAATTTCTTATCAAATTATCCGTAATAAAGATGTAGTCTATTCTGGAATACGTATTGTAAACTTGTGAGAAAAATGTGTACGCCTTTTCCGATCCTTTAAGTTCCCTCCATGCATCCTTCAACCCCAAAGATTTCAACCAGTTGTTTAACACGTGCATTTTGTTTCCACCCACACATCTTGTTATGTTTGTACTATCTATGTTTAATCTTATTAGATTAAAATCTCCCGCTACAATCATTTTTATTGTTTTTTCTTTTTCCAGTATTTGGTACACCTTATCTAAAAAACTGTTTTGATGTTCGTTTGGCACATATAGATTCACCAACGTTATTTCCTCCTCATCTATTTTCCCCTTTACTATCAAATACCTACCTTCTGGATCTGAAATACTTTTTACCATCTCAAATCCCAATCTATTTGATATCAAAGTTGCAACCCCTCTAGCCTTTGAGGTACCATATGCTTTTTCATAAACCTGAGTCCACCCTAAAAATGGCTTGTTGGTATCTTTCGATTTCTGATGGGTTTCCTGCAGAAAGATTACATCCGGTCTATCTTTTCTGAGTGCTGCCTCTAATCTCCTTCTCTTCACTTGACAACCAGTACCTTTCACATTCCATGTTATTACTTTTATATTCCTCATCTATTAATTTCCTGCCCTAATTTTTTACATCTCCCACTTCCTCCTACGGACATGTGATTAACATATAACACTACCTTTCCCTTATACAAAAAAATAAAGGAAAGAGAAAAAAGAAAAGAAACAACTAAATAAAACACACTAAACACTCTACTACTAACCCTCCCCATTTTTTCTACAAATAGCCTCTGGAATACAAAGAGGGGAGGGGGGAGGTGCGACAGACTGTGGGAGCTCCAGAAAAGTCTAAACCTGTTCTCCGCCCAGAACGATTCCTCCTTCAGCTCCTTTGGGCATGTTCTCATTTCCATTGCTCTCCCGCCTTTTATATCCACCAGATATAATCAATTCTTCCTTCAAATCAAACCATTCTTTAGTTCCTGCTTCCAATAACTTTGCATCTACCATTACATCCAAGACATTAGGGCCTTCACTTATCAAATGGCGTCTTCCCAAATTGAAAAAACTTAATTGTCGTGGGAATTTCCAATTGTACCTTATTCCTTTATCCTGAAGTCGCTTTGTGATTGGTTTCATTGATTGTCTCCAAAAACGATCCTCAATTGGAATGTCATTATACACTTCAATATCATGGCCTTCCACTTTTAACACCTCTACTCCTTTTTCCCGTATAAGTGCCATTAAACGCAGTTTATCTGACACGTTGGCGAATTTTAACAAGACATTCCTTGACCCTATTTTACTCCTTCTTGAACCCAGCCTAAATACATTTAGAACATCCTGCGGTGTGAAACCATCTTCCATAATTTCATCAAGCCATTTCACTATTCTTTCTTTTAATTTATCTGGAGAGTTCTCTGGCAGTTTTCGAATTATGACATTTGCTCGTCTTAGCTGTTCTTCTACATTTTCCAATCTCTTTTCATGATCTCCAACCTTATTTTCTCTTTCTTTTTCTCTCTTTCTCAGATCCATGACCTCCTCCCTGATCGTTGCCTGTTCTTTTTTGATAACTTCCTGTTCTTTTTTAAGATTGTCTTGTCCTTTTTTTATAACATCCATTCCCTTCAAAATATCTGCCAGCATGTCTTGCATTTCTTGTTTTCGTTCTTGTTTATCTTGAGCCAACATACTCCCAATTTTGTGTTCCAAGTTATCCACTTTCTCATTAAATTTTTCAAATTCAGATTTAGGCCCTTGTGCCCCCTTCATTGCCAATATTGTTGGAGTTGTTGCTGTAGCTGTGGTTACAATCGTCGTCGGTATTGTCCCTGCCGTCGCCGCTGTAGTTGTTACAGTTGTTGTAGCAGTTGTTGCTGTTGTTACTTTTGTTGTTGTTATTACAATTGTTTTTACAGCAGTTGGTGCCACCATAGTTGGAGATATTATTATCTTCTGTTGCTGTTGCTGCTGTAGTTGTTGTGCTATCTTCTTCACTGTCTCTTGCTCCTCCAAATCTTTCATCTCTTGTTGCGTTGTTTTCTTCATCTCGTCCTCCTCCTCCTCCAGCCTTGTAAGCCTTCTAAAACTCCTATCCGAAGAGGTTGGTCTTTCCACTCTTATCCAAGCCAATTTCTTCTCCTTCTCTCTCCCTCTCCCCTGCCGTTTCATCCAAATGTGTTTCCAATTACTTGATTTCAATAATTTACATAAACAGTTTATTATTTAAATTCACCTTATATCTTGACTTCGACCAATATTTTCCAAATACTGTATTAGACCTTTAACCTCCCTCCCCCTCCCCCTCTTTCAGGTATATGTATGTGTACTTACATATGCCTATACACACACATATACAAATGTATGTCCCCCAAGGTCCTGGTCAACATAAAATTGATATATAAAGTCAGTAATCCCAATTCAAACCAAATTGATTTCCCTCTTAAGTATTAAATTTTTCAAATATTTGAATGTTTTACCCCAGATAAACAAAAAAAGGGAAAGGAAAGAAAGGAAAAAGGGGAGGAAAAGGGGGAAGAAAAGGAAAAATAAACAATACAAAAAAAGAAAAAGGGGAAAAAAGAAAAAGTAAAAAGAAAAAAGAAAAAGTGCTCCTACAAAAAATATTAAAAATTAATACTAATAAAAAAGGTAAAAAGGAAAAAGAGTTCTCAATAATTGTCCCACGAAAAGAGGGAAAAGAGAGCTAATAATTTGTTCCTCTTCTAACAGCTGGCTTTATGTTCCTACTGCGGCTTACAAACTCTGTCCAACTTAAAAAGCAAAAGCAAAAACCAAAGACGAGATCAAACTTCTGCTCTCCAAAATTCAAAAGAGATAGCACTTTATCTCTCAGCCCAAAAACCAAGTCCAAAACTCACGCTACAACAAGAAAGGGGGAAAGAAAAACAAGAAAAAAAAAACAGCTCCACTGTTATCCCTCGTTACTTGGCCCTTAGCTTATCAACAATCCACCAGCAAAAAGGAAAAAAGAAAAAAGAAAAAAAGCGTCCAGCAGTAATACTTCACTTTTCTTCTCCTTTCCCCCTTCTTTCCCCGTCTATTTTATCCAATTTGCTCACCGGCAGGCCTTCTCGGCTTCTCCACTTGATAATTTTCCGGCACCGCTAGGCTCCGCACGGCTCCAAATGAAGGGGCCGGCGAAGCCGAGCGAGGCTCGCTTTGGCTTCGCCCTTCTATGTTAACAAGTTTATTCTCCGTCAAGGCTTCTCAGCTTCTCGGCTTCTCCGTTTAGCAATTTTCAGGCTCCGCTAGGTTCTACACGGCTCCGAACGAAGGGGCCAGCGAGGCCGAGCGGGGCTCGCTTCAGCTTCCCCCTTTCGAACCCCCACCGGACTTACCCTTTTCTATCCGATCGTCCGCTTATCCGTTTGCCTGTGTTTTCTGGAATTTTGCCTGCAAGCCGATCGCTACGCCTTTTTCTAAGCCGTCCGTTCTTCTGCTAAGATCGCTAGTACATCGTCGCCATTATGGGCCGCCCATCCCCCAGCTCTCTCCGAGATCGAAACTCACGTTTTCCTCTTTTTCTCGGCACAATTTTAGACCATCCAAACTGATTTCCACAGTTATATTTTCTTATGAATGTTCTAGTCCATTTTTTTCCCGAATTTCAGGAACTATTTTCACTTTTAAAAGTCACTTTCATTTCCCTCCTTTCTGAGCGGAAGAAAGTTCGCTCCTCTCAGCTCTCCATCTTGACACACCCCCAAGATATTGACAAAGTTAAAAGAGACTTGATTTATCTAAACAGAGAGTACTTTGAATTTAGTAATAGAAGTTCAAAATTATTAGCAAGAGCAGCTAAGGCCAAAAGGGAAAAAAGAGAAATTGGGGTATTGGTTAATAAACAAGGTTTAAGGTGTAATAAGAATAGAGATAAATGTAAAATTGTGAGGGAATTTTATCAAGCATTATATGCAAAAAAGGAGGTAGATTTGGAGAGGCTCAAAATGATTTTGGAGAGACAGTTAGGGAACGGAATAAAACAAGAACATAGAGAGAAAATGGATGAAAGGATTACTGACAAAGAGGTAAAGGAGGTAATCAGTGGGTTGAAGATGGGGAAAGCCCCGGGAGATGATGGATTATCGACAGAATTTTATAAAGAATTTAAAGATGTGGTGGTTCCAAAGTTAGTGAAGTTATATAACTATATTTTAGGGGTGTGGCTAGGAGCGCGATGGAGTAACATGAAGTTTGGTCTGCTCACGCTGGACAATGTCGAATTAAAGCGAGAAACCTAAAGTAATGTGGATTTTTGTTTAAAAAGAGGGTAATCCAAAGCTCTAAATACCTGGGGCTGAACTCAGCTGAGATTGAGGTAAGAGTCTGGAGATCGGGCGGCTAGGGAGGCGCAGTGTATTCCGTGCTGACCGAGCCATTCCGAGGCTGGATGGGACCTCTATAATTAAAAAAAAGTGGATCTCGGAGCCCGGAATTTAAACTGAATTAAAAAAGAATTGTGGCGGCGGCTGTTGAAGGAAGCATAGAAGGAAAAAGTAAGTTTGCAAGAAGGAGAGTGGAGGTTGCGAAGGAGCACGGAAGTTACAGTGGGTGAGAAGGGGAGAAGGAGTAATGGCGGCGAAGAACGAAAGTTAAAAAGGTGCTGATAGTGCCGAAAGGCGAACAAAGACTGGAGTTTGGAAAGAAGGTTTTGGGGGTGAAGTGAAAAGAGTGGAGGAGGAGTACGAAAGAACGGGAGGAAGAGAAGATTGGATTTGTTTGAGTTTGGGAAGTGATTGAAGTGATTGAAAGCTGCCGCCGTGGCTTGGAGTTTTGAAAGAGGGCTGTTGTTGTTTTTTTTGAGCTTCTCTTTGTTCTCCTCATTGCTCTTGCCTATTTCCTCCCTCAGTTGGATCTGCTCCGTTTGGATGATTTCTCTAATTGGAAACACCTGAAGTGTTGTTGGGGTTTGGAGTCGGGGGGGATTGTTTTTCTTTTTTCTCCCCCTACCGTTCCCCCTCTCTTTTTTTGTTTTGATTCTGGGAATGCAGCTGTTGTGATTTTTCAGTTATAAAAGTGGAGTGTTTCTAGATCATTTAACTGGATTATAATTCTGATTGGAACTTGGAGATTGGAATTGCAATACTTTTTTTTCTCTTCTTCTCCCCTTTTTTCATCACCACTTTTTGAGTTACAGTAACAGCATCAGTGTTTTTAAAGTTGCTTCCTTCCCAGTATTTTTTGGTCTCTTGGGCATTTGGATATAATCTGTCTGGACACTTGGTTACATTGAAATAATATAGCAACTGGAAGGAAGCTTTGGAGTGCTGAAGAGCTGGATTAGTTCCAAGGGCAGAGGACTAGAAGAGCTAAGACTGTTGCGGCAAGAAGCTGTTTGATATGAAAATACCCTGCATCTGCCTGTTGGGAGAGTTGTTTCCTTCTGTTTTATCTCTGTGGATTGCAGTAACTTTTTGATCTTCTGCTTGCATATAAATTTTTCTATTGGATCTGTGGAACCAGTGGTTGCAGTGTTACAAGCTTCATCTCAGTACCATCTTTTACAACGAACTGCAGCATTGGGCCTCTTACATATTACAGTACTATGGATAAAGGTACAAGAGGGAAAGCAAAGGAAGAAGAACCAGTTGTAAAGCCTAAGAAGCAAGGAAAAGTACCAATGGAGGAACCCACTCAGTCTTCATCCTCGCCCACAGTGGCATATGATCAGACTCAAATTATGGTGGAAATTGGCAAGTTGTTTCAAAAATTGGAGAAAAATGAGGATTCAAGGGTGAAAGACAGAAATGAAATGATGAAAAAACAAGATAAGATGATGTCATCAGTTGCAGATTTTTCAAAAAGGGTGGATTTAAGTTTGGAAAAAATTGAGGGAAATGTGAAATTGGTTCAAACTGAGGTAAATGCCATAAAGAAGGAAGTAAAAGGGACTCAGGAGGTGGTGCGGGAGAACAAGCTGAAATTGGAGGAACAAGAGAGAAGGATAGATGCTGTGGAAGATATGATGAGAAAGCAGAACATTGTGATCCGTCAGGTGGTGGAACGCACTCCGGATTTGTTAAGAGAGAGGGTGGTTCAGTGGTTAAATGGTTTGAATATGGGGAAAGAATTTGTTCAGGAGGATTTTGTAAGCATATTCCGGGTGGGTCCAAGAAGAGGGAGGGTGGTTCAAAGAAATGTGTTGGTTAAATTTGCGAATTTTTATTTATTTATTTATTTATTTTTCACGCTTATATACCGCCCACTCAGGTACAACCCAACTCAGGGCAGTTTACATAGCGGACAGTAAATACATAAAAGACACATGATAAAAAAGTTAAAAGTTAAAAAAGTTTTAAAAAAACCCACCCCTAAAAGGTGCGCAAGAACTGAAGGGACCTTGGGGGAAGGCACACTTCTCTATACCAACCACCCAACGGTACCCCCATCCCCACCCGCACCCCAAACTTGGCCCGCCAGCCAGGTCTTTAGTTCCTTCCTAAAGGGCAACAACTCCGTCTGGAGACGCAGTTCCACAGGCAGGATAATTGGGCAGATAAGTTAAAAGTAATGGCCCATCTGAAACAAGTTGGTCCTGATGCGTTGAAATTTGATGGCTCTGACGTTGAAGTTTATAATGATATTTCATTAAAGGAGAGAACATGGAGGTATAAGATGAGGCCTGTTACTAAACTATTGATGAGTAAAAATATAAGGTACAACTGGAGATTCCCTCAACAATTGCGTTTTTTTATGATAAAAGAATGCAAGTTATTGATGAAGGCACCAATCCATTGGGATATTTGAGTTTGTTGGAACTGGTAAAGGTAGACTCAGAAGAATGGAAAAACCTTAAGAAGGAATTGATGGAGTCTGGAGCTTTGGGGAGGGAACATGAGAGGGAGGAAGTCGGAGGGGCTACAGGTGGAACACCACAGCGGGGAGAGGAGGAAGAGGAGCCGTCTTTGATCATGGTGGAGGAGGAGATAGGTAAGGAGCAATGAGCATTAGATTTTAGTAGCTTTAAGTAGTCAATAGAGGTAGAATGGGTAAATAGCGCGTAGCGCCGACAGCAAGGCGCATCTTGCATGTCCCCCCTCTCCCCTCTTTGGTTAACAGAGGCGGCTTTTCGTGGGAAGGTGGGGAGAGTGAAAGTGTGTGTTTTATGTAGTTGGTATGGTGGTAGGGTTGTTGGTGGCACGCCCGATGGAGAGTTTAAAGCTGGGAAAAGAATTTGGTTATGGGAAGTATTAAAATAATATCGTGGAATGTGAAAGGTACAGGTTCTGTTCTTAAGAGGCGGAGATTGGAATTGGCGTTGAAAAAAGATAGACCAGATATATTGTTTTTACAGGAAACACATCAGAAGTCAAAAGATACGAACAAACTTTATTTGGGATGGATGCAACATTATGAGATGGCGTTTGGCACTTCGAAAGCAAGAGGGGTGGCAATTATGATTTCTAGAAAGTTGGGATTTGAAATTACAAAAAAGATTGCTGATCAAGAGGGTAGATATCTGTTGCTAAGAGGAAAAATAGAGGATGAGGAAATTATGTTGGTAAATATTTATGCTCCAAATGCCCACCAAGCAGAGTTTCTTGAAAAAATTCAGAAAATAGTGGAGTTGGAAAATGTTGCAAAAACTATTGTTGCTGGTGATTTTAACCTGATAAGATCAGGATTGGATTGTACAAACATAGCTAGAAGTGGAATTGGTTTGAAAGGGAAGATGTTGGATAATTGGATGGATGTTATGGGCTTGAAGGATTCGTGGAGAGAGTTTAAGGACTTGGAAAGGGCATATTCCTTTTTTTCACACGTCCATGGGACCTACTCAAGAATAGATTATGTTTTACTTTCGGAAAATTTAATTGGGGATATAGAAGGTACGGAAATTGGGATTATTAAGGAATCGGATCATGCCAAAGTATACTTGGAATAGAAAGCACAAAGAAATATTCGAAGAGTAAGAAATTGGAGGTACGATCCTAATTTGTTCAAAGACCAGAAAAGTAAAGAGGCAATTATGGGAAGTTGGAAAGAAAGTTGGCAGTGGAACGACAACAATGAGGTCAATTTTAATGTTGTATGGGATACCATGAAGTCGGTTTTCAGGGGGGAAAGTATAAAATTGGCAAGCTTCAAATATAAAAAATATAAAGCAGAACAGATAGAAAAAGAAAGAGAAATAAAACAATTACAGGAGGAACATGCAAAAAATAAAGACAAATTTTTTTTTATGAAATTACAAGGACTTAAGGCAGAAGTAATGGGTAAGGATATTGATAAAGTTAAACGAGATTTGATTTATCTAAACAGAGAATATTTTGAATTTAGTAATAAGAACTCAAAACTGTTAGCAAGAGCAGCCAAGGTTAAAAGGGAAAAAAGAGAAATTGGGGTATTGGTTGATAGGCAAGGTTCAAGGTGCAATAAGAATAGAGATAAATGTAAAATTGTTAGGGAATTTTACCAGGCACTATATGCAAAAAAGGAAGTGGATTTGGAGAAGCTTAGAAAGATATTGGAGAGACAGTTAGGGAATGGAATAAAACAAGAGCATAGGGAGAAAATGGAGGAAAAGACAACTGATAAAGAGGTTAAGGAGGTAATAAGCGGACTGAAGATAGGGAAAGCCCCGGGGGATGATGGATTATCGACAGAGTTTTATAAAGAATTTAAAGAGGTGGTGGTCCCGAAATTGGTGAAGTTATATAATTATATACTAGACGGAGGATCAATTCCGACCTCATGGTATAACACTACAATCGTTCTTCTGCCAAAGCCTGGTAAGAATTTGGAAAGAGTGGATTCGTACAGACCAATTTCACTTATAAATCAAGATGCGAAGATCTTCACAGCGATATTGGCTAACCGTTTAAATAGTTTTATGGAGGAATATATAAATGTTGATCAAGTTGGGTTTTTAAAAGGACGACACATGGCAGATTTGACTAGAAGGGTATTAGATTTAATAGATAACGTTAATCAAACAAAGGAAAAGGTGGGATTATTATCATTGGATATTTTTAAGGCATTTGATTCATTGCAGTTGTCTTCAGTTAAGGAAATAGTTAAAAAATATGGGTTTGGGGATAAATTTAATAGGGCTATAGATTTATTATATCAAAAAGGAAATGCTTGGGTTAGAGTAAATGAGGAGCTTACGGATGTGGTAAAGCTAGAGGCTGGCACAAGGCAGGGCTGTCCATTATCTCCTATCTTGTTTATTATGGCAATGGAGATTTTAGCAAAAAGTATAAGGGAGGATTTAAATATAGAAGGGATCATGGGTAATAAAGTGAGTATGTATGCAGACGACACTCTGCTTATGGTGAAGCACCCGGAGTTGGTAATGGACAGGATTAAAGATCATTTACAGGTATTTCAAGCTATAACAGGATTAAAGATAAATTGGGATAATTCAGAATTGATGTTGTGTAATTTGAAATCAAGTGAGATGGGTAGGATAGTGTCGACACTTAATATACAAATCAAAGATAAGCTGAAATATTTGGGGATAATTATTTCAAACAAATTAGAAGAACTTAAACGATTGAATTATGACAGCTTGAAAGTGGAATTTAAGAATAAAATACAAGAGCTTCAGAAGTCAAAGCTGTCATGGTTCGGAAGGATTGCAATGTGTAAAATGATATTGTTACCAAAGATTAATTTTTTATTTGATACATTAGCGATCCATCTGAAAGAGAAAGAAATTAATGAGTTTCAAAAGATGTTCAACAGTTTTTGTAATGGCGGTAAAAAATCTAGGCTACCAAAGAAGTTATGGTATTTGTCTCAAAAAAAAGGGGGACTGGGTATGCCAAATTTGTTAGCATATTATCGAGCTTTCCAAGTTAAGAACGTTGTGAAGATTTTGGCAAGAGAAAAGACAATTTGGGAGCAATTGGAGATGAAGGAATATAGAAATATTGGAAATATGATTTTTTTGGGAATAAAAGATAAGGTGAAAAGGTCAAATAATACTATGATGAGAGGTCTCATGGAGGTGTGGAAGAAGGTAAAAAAGGATATGGTCCCAAATCTCTCTCCAATTTCGGAATTGACTGATAAGATGTGTTTCCCAATAAAGTTGGATAAGGAAAAAAATGGAAATATTGGATAAAAATGGGATGCTTTTATTGAAGGATTGGTTAAAAACTTGTGATTCTGATGTTGAGCAGAAAAAATATTTGAGATATTAAATTGGAATTGGTTTCAGAAGTTAAAGGTGGACAACTGGAACAAAAAATACAAAAAAGAAGTAGGGTTAGATAGAACATATACAGAATTTGAGGAGTTGGTAAGGAAGATTAGAAAAGGGGAAAGTAGTATTAAAGGTCTTGTAAGTAAGCTTTACAACATACTGAATAGAGGTGCAGATCCACAGGAGGATTTGAAACGGAAGTGGGAACAAAGTTTGAATGTAACAATTGGGGAGAATGAGTGGAAAAATAAATGGAAAAAGAGGATTATGAGAACAATGTCTGTAAGAATTAAAGAACATAATTTTAAAATGTTGTGGCAATGGTACTTGACGCCATTAAGACTTTACCAGATGGATAATAAAAGAGATAAGTTATGTTGGAGATGTAGAGAATTTGATGGAACATACAAACATATGTGGTGGAGCTGTAAAAAAATAAGGGATTTTTGGGGAAGAATAGAAGGTGAGCTTGCTGAAATAATGGGTAGAAGTTTTAAGTTGGTGTCAAGTATCATTCTTTTAACGAATGTGGATGGTTTGGGTTTAAACAAAGATGAAAAAGAATTATTGGAAATTGTATTGACAACGGGTAGACAATGTATAGCTAGAAATTGGAAAAATGATATAGATATACAGATTGGAGAGTGGTATAAAGAAATGTGGAGTTTAGCACTGAATGATAAATTGACATGGGAGATTAAAGTGAAAAGGGATAACTTAAAAGAGAACAGATTTTGGAATATATGGAAACCATTTGTGGACTATTCTTGTATGGCAAATGACAGTTCAGGACCAGTACCATCTCAAAGAAGTTTCTGGAGTTGAGCAGCAAATAAACTCTCCGGGCATTGTATATATTCACAGGGTGTTTATTATTTATCTAAAGATTAATGGTAGCACAGAAAGTTCTTATTATTTTGGATTTTGAAATAATGGTTTTTTCTTAATATTCTGTGGTTATATAGTAATTAATGAGTCTAGATATTGTTATGTGCTAACATTCAGTAATGTCTGTTAAGATGATACTATGGATTTGTTTATGTACTGTATTGTTAGTTATTGTTTTCTTTTCTTTTTTGTATGTCTTTGAAAAATTCAATAAAATTAAAAAAAAAACAACTATATTTTAGACGGAGGACAAATCCCGACTTCATGGTATAACACTACAATCGTTCTACTGCCAAAACCAGGAAAGAATTTGGAAAGGGTGGAATTGTACAGACCAATTTCCCTTATAAATCAAGATGCCAAAATCTTCACAGCAATATTGGCTAATCGTCTAAACAGTTTTATGGGGAATACATAAATGTTGATCAAGTTGGTTTCTTAAAAGGCCGGCACATGGCGGACTTGACTAGAAGGGTATTAGATTTAATTGATAATGTTAATCAAACGAAGGAAAAGGTGGGTTTATTATCATTAGATATTTTTAAGGCATTTGATTCATTAGAATGGTCTTCAATTAAGGAAATAGTTAAAAATTACGGATTTGGGGAGATTTAGAAGGGTAATTGATCTATTATATCAAAAAGGGAATGCTAGGATCAGAGTAAATGAAGAGGTTACTGATGTGGTAAAGCTTGAGGCTGGTACCAGGCAGGGATGTCCACTATCTCCTATCCTGTTTATCATGGCAATGGAAATACTAGCCAAAAATATAAGGGATGATTCAAATATAGAAGGGATAATGGGTAATAAAGTGAGGATGTACGCAGATGATACGTTGCTAATGGTGAAACATCCGGAGTTGGTAATGGATAGGATTAAAGATCAACTACAGGTATTTGAAGCTATAACCGGACTGATGATAAATTGGGATAAATCAGAATTGATGCTGTGTAATATGGGGGTAGGCGAGATGGGAAGTATAGTGGGGACACTTAATATACAAATTAAAGAAAAGTTGAAATATTTGGGGATAACTATTTCAAATAAATTGGAAGAACTTAAACGATTGAACTATGACAGTTTGAAAGCTGAATTTAAGAGTAAAATACAAGAGTTTCAGAAGCTGAAGCTGTCATGGTTCGGGAGGATTGCAATTTGCAAAATGATATTGCTGCCAAAGATTAATTTTTTATTTGATGCACTTGCGATCCACTTGAAGGAGAAGGAAATTAATGAGTTTCAAAAGATGTTTAATAGTTTTTGTAATGGAGGTAAAAAATCTAGACTTCCAAAGAAGTTCTTGTACTTATCTCAGAAAGAAGGGGGTTTGGGCATGCCAAATTTGTTAGCATATTATCGAGCATTTCAAATTAAGAATGTTGTGAAGATCTTGGCAAGAGAAAAGGCAATTTGGGAGGAATTGGAGATGAAAGAATATAGGAATATTGGCAATATGATCTTTTTGGGAATAAAGGACAAACTGAAAAAGACAAGTAATGCTATGATGAGAGGCCTCATGGAGGTGTGGAAAAGAGTAAAGAAAGATATGGTCCCAAATCTCTCTCCAATTTTGGAATTGACTGATATGGTGTGTTTTCCAATAAAAATAGATAAGGAAAAAATGCAAGCGCGGCGCCAAAATGGCCGCCGCGCCCTTTGCGCCCCCCCCACAGGACAGAGAATCCGGGTAGTTAGGGGCGTGGCCAGCTCCCTTATAAAAGGGGTGGCCACGAGGCAGCAGAGCTGCCATTTTACCTCAGCGACGGAGCGGAGAAGTTTTTTCCCCTGTGTCTCCGTCGCTCTTGAGCCTACCGGGAAGCCTTTTTGGGTAGCGATTCTGCCTTGCTGGCTTCCCTTTGCTTGCCTTCGAAGAAGAAGGCAGCTTCGAGTGCAGCTCGCGCGGTTAGGAGGCGCAATCCAGGTCGGAGGACCGCGGTGCCGCCTTCTCAGCAGCCGCCTTTGCCCGCCCCTGCCGGGGCCGGCGGAATGGGGTCTATTGCCCCTTGGCCCGGAGTGGGCGACCAGAGTGCGGGCGCGGAAGGGGTTCCGGCCCGCGGCCCGCGAGCGGTGGACGCCGCTCCTTCACCTGCCCACCCTGTTGGGCCTACTCCTCTTGGGTCGCAGCCTCTCCCGGGGCCCTCTAGCCTTGGGGGGTGGTGCGGCCCCCTGCCTTGGCAGGTTTATCCACCGACCCTGCCGGGCTTCGGTGCTGGCCAATGGCCATATTCGGGTCCTGGGGTACAGGGACCTGTACCCACGCCTGGACCAGGCGGGCCAGCCGGCCCTTGGCCCCAGGTCAACGTGGAAGTTAGGCGGGGGCCCCCCCTCCTTTGGGGTTCCTTTTGAGGCGCTGTCGGCAGGAGGACAACAGCCGACAGGGAGGGTTGAGCTGCTGCAGGCGCGTGGCGCGGTTTCGGCCACTGCCTCGCAGCTCCCCAGCCAGCAGCCAGGTGCAGGTCCCCCGATGATGAGCTCTACGTCGGTCGTGAGCTCCGACGCCCTCAGTGGGCCGGAACCCCCGGTGGGGGCGGCCCGCGGGGGTGCGGCATGTGGGTATACGGTGTAAGCGAGTACATTCACACACATTCCCAATATGGGGGGGGGCTTTCCAATGGCCTTGGCCTCGCGCGGGTGGTGTGGCAGTGCACCCGCTGACGCCTCCCCGGCGATGACAGCTAACACCCAGGGCCCCGTGGTGGGGGGTGTTCCCTACCCTTAGGGGAATGTTTTGGGTGGTCGGGTTGGTCCAAGCCCCTATTCCTTACCGATGAGTGACTACTTGGCACAGGCCGCCAGAGGGTAAATTTGGCGGGGGGAGTACGTGGATATCTTCTCACTCCTAAACAGTGTGCCCACCAAGGAGAGAGGGAGGGGCAGAATGAGAAGGATAGTGGCAGGCACGTTGTCGCAAGCCACCAAGTATGTGGGCCAAATGGTTGCCGGCCTGCATCATATGCATGGCGGTGTACCTTGGGGCCCGGCCGGATCTGGCAATTCCGATGGTCCAGTATTTGGACAACGCCTACCGGGCGATGGTTTACTTTCCGGGCCCAGCGTGGTTGGCTTGTGACGAGGAATGCCGTTGGCAGATTTCACCGCGCCCCGAGATTAGGCGAGATGAGCCAGGCCAGAGGCTGCGGCTTTTGTACGTTACTCCCACGCGCCCTGCACCCGGGGAGATATACCATTGTGGGCATGCGGTTCAGCGGGCGGCCCCAGCACAGGTCACCTGCCAGGGGGCGGGGCGGGGGGTTCCAGCCCGCCTGCTGTGCTGGACTTTCTTGTCCAATGGCTCCTTAATGGGAAGACTTGCAAATACAGGCAGGAGTGTCCCACCTGTGTTGGCCCCCATGCGGCCTCTGCCTGTCCCAGGCCTAGAAGGATGCGGGGCAGAGGGTGGGGCAGACGGGGGCTGGCAAGACTGCCGCAGATGGATCTAGTTCACCGAAGGGCTCCCTTCCCATTTAAGGTGGACATGTTGGAGCGTTGGCTCACACGGTACCCGAAGGGAGAGGATGCAGGTTATCTCCTTCAAGGTTCTAGGCAGGGGTTCCGGATCCCTTTCATGGGTAATAGGTTCCCTCAGGATGCCCCCAACCTTTTATCCCTTAAGGGGAGGGAGGAGGTGGCTGCTGCCAGCTTTGACATAGGGTCCATGCGGGCAGGGTCGTTGGCCCTGTCCCTGCACCCCCGTCCCGGGGAGCATATTATTTCAATGATGCCATGCCTTTTGGCTATTCCATTGGGGCTCGGTATTCGAGCGTTTCACCACTTTCCTAGATTGCGCTTTTGTCCGCAGGTCAGGGTCTCGGTCTCTAGCCCATTCCCTGGATGGTTTTATTCAGGGCTGAACGGGGCTGGGACACGTACACACGTCTCCTCAACACATTTCAGACGCTAATGGAGGAACTGGTGTCCCTTTAGCGCCCGAAAAGACCGAGGGCCCATCTCCACAGCTAGTATTCCTGGGGTGGAGAGTAACACGGTAGCGCAAGATTCTAGGTTGCAGCGGGATATGGTGTCAAGGCTAGTGGCCCTTGTCTCGGTCTTGCTGGCCGAGCGCATGGCATCACGAAGGGAACTTCTGGTGCTATATGGTCACCCCAGTTTTGCTGGCAGGGTCGTCGCACCGGGCAGGGCATTTGCTCTGCGCTGGGGCGACGCCATGGCGGGATTATTCAGGCCCCACCTCAGGCTCAGATTTACCCGGGGTATCGGGGCAGGCGTGCTTGTCCGCCCATAGATCCAGAGGTAGTTCAACGGGGTGTCATTTTGGGGTCTGATCTCCTGGCTCCCCCTTGCTTTCAGATGCAGTCCGATGCCTCAGGATTCCTGGGTTTATGGGATGTACTTCAATTGGAAGTGGGCCTATGGTGGGTGGCCACCATCCTGGGCAGGCAAGGGTGGCCTGCATGGTCTCATGTAGCTGGAATGTTTCCCTATCCTGGGTGCTTTGATGCTATGGGGCAAAGAGTGGGCCAACTCGGTTGTTCAATTTTGGCATGGCAACGCGGCTGTGGTCCGCATCGTCACTGCACAGATTTCCAAATTGCCCGGGGTTGTGGAGCTAGTGCGTTGGTTTGTGTTATGCAACCTGTGCCTCAATGTTCCCTTCAGGGCCAGGCACGTCCCAAGGGTTGATAATGATATTGCTGCTGCTTTGTCCCGCCTGCAGATCTCCCGGTTCCGTGCCTTGGCCCCCGGATGCGGAGGAATTTCCCTTGCCACACCCGGACGAGAGATGGAACGTTGGCAAGGAGAAGGTGAACCGGGCGATTGGCCTGTCACTAGCGCCATGCATGAGTAAGGCGTACCACCACGCATTTAGTTCCTTCAGAGTATTATTTACCTGATTCTGACTGCCAGGAACCTGGCCGATCCCAGTAGCCCATGTTCTGCGGTTCATGGTTTACCTGTATGCCCAGGGCCTTGCACCACGCACCATAGCATCTCAGCTGTCGGGTTGGCTTTTATGGCCAAAGTGGGAGGTCGTCTGGCCAGCACCAATGACTTCCGGGTGAGACATGTTTGGGAGGGGTGGGTGCGCGTGCGCGGGCGTTTCCCGGGCGACCGCCACCCCATTTACCCAGGGGTTTTTTACCCAGTTGGCCCGGGGCTGGCCTGGCCTCTGTTTTGATAGATGAGGCAGCCCACTTCATGCGGCCACAACGGTGGCCTTTTTTGGAGCCCTCCGCATCGGCGAGCTTGAGATGCTGAGTAAGGCGGATGCAAGATTTTCCCAGGGTTTTTTACCCAATTGGCCCGGGGCTGGCCTGGCCTCAGTTTTGATAAATGAGGCAGCCCACTTCATGCGGCTACAACGGTGGCCTTTTTGGAGCCCTCCGCATCGGCGAGCTTGAGATGCTGAGTAAGGCGGATGCAAGATTTTCCCAGGGTTTTTACCCAATTGGCCCGGGGCTGGCCTGGCCTCTGTTTTGGAAATGAGGCAGCCCACTTCATGCGGCTACAACGGTGGCCTTTTTTGGAGCGCTCCGCACCGGCGAACTTGAGATGCTGTATAAGGCGGATGCAAGTTGTAGGGCACTGGAACTCGAGGATGTCTATGTTGCCAAAGACTGGGCCCAGTTGAGGATATGCTCCTCTACGACAGATCAGCACGGCGTAGGCAGTGGTGTAAGACTGCTACGGTGTTCTTTGGCAGACATCTGTCCGGTTGGTGCCCTACAGGAGTTCCTGGCACTGCGTGGCATGCACCACGGCCCGTTTTTCTGTCACCAAGATGGGTCTCCCCTTACTAAATTTCAGTTTTGGCAGGTGACAGGCAGAGCCCTCACCAGGGTGGGCCTACCGGGTGCCCGTTATGGCACACATTTATTCCGTACTGGTGCAGCCTCTACAGCAGCTGCTTTTGGGTACTCTGGGGCTGACATACGCAGCATGGGGAGGTGGGGCTCGCAATGTTTTCAGTTTTATGTGCGCCCACTTCCGCCATGAGTACCAATCCAGTCACCTTACCATCTTTTTCTCAATTTTTCTCAATTTTCTTACAGACCCTGGGTGTCGTATTACACCGGTGACAGTATGGCTGGTGGGCCACAGCTATGTGCACAGGGCAGCGCGTTACGCTGCGGCGACAGAGTGGGGACCCCGATTGGGACTGGGTGAACACTCCAGTCTCACATGGCATGGTAAGCCTGGGATGTTATGGCGGGAGCTGCGGCCTTTCCTTTTTTCTGGCCTGAGTGCTGACCCGCCTGACATTCTCATCATCCACCTTGGGGGCAATGATTTGTGCCAGGTCACCGGCTTATCGCTCACGCATGCGATTTGCGAGGACCTCGCCTACTTGCATTATGTCTGGCCTGTCACAACCCTAGTTTGGTCGGACATTATCCCGCGCCTTTCTTATAGAGGGGGCGTTCACCTCCTGGCCCTTGACCGCGCTAGGCGCACGGTCAACAGGGCGGTGGCGCGGTTTCTTGTCAACAGGGCTTGGGGACGGGTCAGTCATCACCCTGATATTAGTCTACAAAATTCTGACTTGTACGCAGGGGATGGGGTCCATCTGTCGCGAGGAGGTATGGACCTCCTGTTAGGTGATTGCCGAGCAGGCCTGTTGACCGAGCTGACGGTCTGGGTGGGGGCGTCAGGTCTTCTTTGAAGCCCCTCCGTGTGGCGGGTAGCACTGGTAAGGTAAACAGTATGACCCACAAGTATCCGGCAGGTTCGCAATTGACTGGACAACACTAGACAGGAATAAATTAGTTAAACGTTGTCCGGTCAACGACGAACCAGGCGATGGGGTGATGACGATTGCTAACCAGCATGCATCACCCCTGTGATTTCACGGATACGCGTCAGAGGGTGGGGTCATGAGTTAGTTATTGACTACGGTCAACAATTTGTTTGTTGTCAACAAACAAATTGATACAAATTGATACATTGTAACCAATTGCCGTTGGCAATTTTGGGGTGGTACCTTACCAGTGTTACTTCGGCCTGCTTGCCTTAGGAATTATGATTGGTCGTTTTACCAATACAAATTTATAATTCGGACTAGGGCATTGAATCAATAAATGTGGCCCTATGCTGTTATCCACTTTCAATGTTGTCTGTGTCCGTTATTGGGGGGGTGCGCCTGCAATGCAAGCGCGGCGCCAAAATGGCCGCCGCGCCCTTTGCGGGCCCCCCCCACAGGACAGAGAATCCGGGTAGTTAGGGGCGTGGCCAGCTCCCTTATAAAAGGGGTGGCCACGAGGCAGCAGAGCTGCCATTTTACCTCAGCGACGGAGCGGAGAAGTTTTTTCCCCTCCACCCCCTCCCTAGTTAACAGTGTGATATTTTGGTCGCTTCGGGGCCGGGTGGGAATTTTTGGCTGGGACCCATATTGGCTTCCGGGTCCTGGTTTTTTCGCCCATCCCACACTGTTGCTATGGTTTGATATAGGGGTCTTTCTGTGTTCCTAATGTTGACTTTGGTCACATTGGCGGGTAGCACTGGTAAGGTAAACAGTATGACCCACAAGTATCCGGCAGGTTCGCAATTGACTGGACAACACTAGACAGGAATAAATTAGTTAAACGTTGTCCGGTCAACGACGAACCAGGCGATGGGGTGATGACGATTGCTAACCAGCATGCATCACCCCTGTGATTTCACGGATACGCGTCAGAGGGTGGGGTCATGAGTTAGTTATTGACTACGGTCAACAATTTGTTTGTTGTCAACAAACAAATTGATACAAATTGATACATTGTAACCAATTGCCATTGGCAATTTTGGGGTGGTACCTTACCAGTGTTACTTCGGCCTGCTTGCCTTAGGAATTATGATTGGTCGTTTTACCAATACAAATTTATAATTCGGACTAGGGCATTGAATCAATAAATGTGGCCCTATGCTGTTATCCACTTTCAATGTTGTCTGTGTCCGTTATTGGGGGGGTGCGCCTGCAAAGGAAATATTGGATAAAAATGAAATGTCTTTACTGAAGGACTGGTTAAAAGTTTGCGATGATGAAACCAAGAGGAAAAAAATATTTGAAAAGTTAAAACTGGACTGGTTTCAGAAATTGAAGGTGGATAATTGGAACAAAAAATATAGAAGAGAAGTAGGGATAGATAGAACAAAGACTGAATTTGAAGAACTGGTAATAAAGATCAGAAACGGGGAAAAGAACATTAAGGGTCTGGTAAGCAAACTTTACATTATACTGAATAAGGGTAAAGATCCACAGGAAGATTTGAAATGGAAGTGGCAACAAAACTTGAATATAAAAATAGGGGATGTTGAATGGAGGAATAAATGGAAAAAGAGGATAATGAGAACAATGTCAGTAAGAATTAAGGAACATAATTTTAAAATGCTGTGGCAATGGTACTTGACACCACTGAGACTTCATCAGATGGATAATAAAAGGGACAATTTATGTTGGAGATGCAAACAAAAACGGTTGGAACATATGAACATATGTAGTGGAGTTGTAAAAAAATAAGTGATTTTTGGAGAGGAATAGAAGGGGAGATTGGTGAAATAATGGGTAAAAGAGTTAAGCTGGTGTCAGGTACCATCCTTTTAACAAATGTGGAAGGCATGGGTTTGAACAAGGAGGAAAAAGAATTATTGGAAAAACGATGTAGATATACAGATTGGAGAGTGGTATAAAGAAATGTGGAGTTTAGCATTGAACGACAAACTGACATGGGAGATCAAAGCAAAACGAGATAAATTAAAAGAGAATAGGTTTTGGAGTATTTGGAAGCCGTTTGTGGATCATTCTCTTATGGCAAGTGACAGTTCTGGACCTGTACCATTTCAAAGAGGTTTTTGGAGATGAAACAGATACTAAACTCTCCGGGCATTGTATATATTCACAGGGTGATGTGTAATTAGTAAAGAAACAAAAAATAGTGGTAGCACTGAAAGTTTTTATTACTGTTATGGTTATAGTAATAACTTACAATGTGGCACTTAATATTGGGGGTTATATGGTAAATAATCAGTTAATTATTATTATGTGCTAGCTCTTATGAACTTGAGGTAATACTGTATTGATGTTGTTTTTGTTGTATTATTATATTGTATTGTTATTGTTTTTCTTTTTTTGTATGTTTGTTAAAAATTTAATAAAAAAAAGTGATGACTATTGACCTCAGATGCTTCGGCGAGTTTTAATCTGTGTATTTCTATTCAAACACAGGTTCACTGTTTTAGTTAGCAGCAGGGCTTATTGTTTCTTTGCATTTTTTTATTCTATATATTACACAGTGTCTTTCACTGTATGATTTTATTGTATGTTATGAACCACCCAGAGAGTAATAACACTAATGGGGCAGTATAGAAGTGGAAGTAATAAATACTGTAATGAATATTCTAGTAAGGTTCCCAATTCTCTATATGAAAATAGTGGTGATAGAGGGAGTGGAGTTAACATAGCCTCTCTCATAATATATAAAACTTTAATTCCCTCTTGAATGTCCAAAGAAGGCTAAGGAGAAAGAGAGTTAAATTAGTTTTCATAATAATTTTTGCAAGAGCAGCTAGAATAAATTCTCTTACACAAACAGTACAGTATAACCTGCTAAATGCGACCTTTGGCGAAACACAAAATAGCTATACTTCAAAATATTGCTTTTGTAGACCTAGAGCAAATTCCATCCTTCAACAGTCTATATGTTTTACCTTCTCAACAATAAAGTCTTTTTCTGATAAGCTCTTACAGGGTTCCCCAACCTTTGGGTTTTGGACTTCATTTCCCAGAAGCTTAAGTCAGTACATTGGCTGATCAGTGCTTTGGGTAATTGACTTAGGCTTCTGGGAATTGAAGACACTGAACTTGATGACTTGAAGGTCAGCAGTTCGAGACTCAAGTGCTGCATGACAGAGTGAGCTTCCTTCTCTGTCCCAGCTTCTGCCAAGCTAGCAGTTCAAAAGCAAGATATTGCAAGTAGATAAATAGGTACCACTTGGACAGGAAAGGTAACAGGATTCCACACACTCTGACATCTAGTCACGCCTGTCACATGACCATGGAAACGTCTGCAGATACATACAGCACTGGCTCTTGGGCTATAAATGGAGATGAGTACCGATCCCTAGAGTTGGAAACAACTGGCCTTCAAGCATGGGAGATCTATAAGAAGACTGTGTTTTGATGATGAATAATCTTCATGTGCTTCACATCAAAAGTGAACACCAGACGAAGAAGCACCTCTCTCTAAAGCTAACCTCACCTCCAAGGCTACAAGCCCCCATTCCTATCTCCTTCTGATACTTGGGGAATGTGTTTGCACTCCCCACCCCCCATCCTGTTCTATTTTTTGGACATCGCTTTGGCAGAACATCAAAAGCATGTTGATGTGAGAGAATGGTTTGACATCTCTCTCTGCAGGTGCCTACTGACTGCCAAAGGTTTTCTATTCTGTCAAAAGCAGCGAAACAGATGGTCAGAGACAAAGCCCAAGCACCTGGCAGCTGGCAGCCCGGCTTGATACAAATGGTTGGTGCCTAGGAAAAGTGTAGTCCTTGACCTGTGGGTGGAGCTTCCCATGCATCGGAGCCATTTCCCAAGATGTTTCTTGGCATCTAGTAAATATTTGTTCAATTAAATGAACTCTTGAGTCTAATTTGTGGAGCTGGAAAGCACTTGTCTGCTGCTCATTTCCTTGCATAATGACAGATCAGGTACGGTAGGGGATTAATAACTGAAATGGGATAGGAATGCCGAACATTCTTTCTCTTTCGCAACAGGACAAAGACTTCAATTCACGTGGATGTTGACCTCTGTCAGACTTGGAGCTTGCATAAACTGCAGTCATTACTTGTTTGATACTCATGTGCAACTGCCATGAGAAGCAGGCACACTTGATGGACATGATGGCATGAGGCCCGGCCTAAACTGTGCCAGGTGTAAGAGGCTCCTGGAGTGTTTCCCCAGAAATCTGTATTACTTTTACATATTTTGATGTTTTTGTGGATGTTACAGTGTGTGTTTGTGTTTCTTAATTTTAGAGGCCCATTGTAATGTCATCTGTAAACAATGGCTTACTTACCGTGTTTCCCCGATTATAGGACCTCCTCTCATAATAAGACACCCCCCTTTTTTCCCCTGCCTTTGAAATATAAGGCCCCACCCGAAAATAAGACCCCCTTACCTCCTGGCAATCCGATCGCATGCACTCCCTGCTTCCGGTGTCTGGGACAGAAGAGAAGGACAAGCGGAGCCAGAGCCAGGCACAGTACTGTAATACCGGTATGCCATCTTCCACCGCCGACCCCCTCCTCCCGGCGTGTAAGAAGGCCTGCCGCGTCGGAGTCTCGATTGCCTCCCTGCTCACAACCAAGGGAAGTTTCCCCTGGTGAGAGCGGGATCGAGACTCCGACGTGGCAGGCCTTCATGGGCCATGCCGTTCACCTCACAGCTGAGGCCAGTCTCGATCGTGCTTCCCCACTCGCAACCAAGGGAAGCGTCCCTTGGTTGTGAGTAGGGATGTGCAATCGAGACTGGTCTCGGCTGTAAGGCGGCTGGCATGGCCCATAAGAAGACCTGCCACGTCAGAGTCTCGGTTGCCTCCCCACTCACAACCAAGGGAAGTTTCCCCTGGTGAGAGCGGGATCGAGACTCCGGCGTGGCAGGTCTTCTTATGGGCCATGCTGTCCGCCTCACAGCTGAGGCCAGTCTTGATCAGGCTTCCCCACTTGCAACCAAGGGAAGCGTCCCTTGGTTGTGAGTAGGGAAGTGCAATCGAGACTGGTCTCGGCTGTAAGGCGGCTGGCATGGCCCATAAGAAAGCCTGCCGTGTTGGAGTCTCGGTTGCCTCCCCGCTCACAACCAAGGGAAGTTTCCCCTGGCGAGAGCGGGATCAAGACTCCAATGCAGCAGGCCTTCTTATGGGCCATGCCGGCCACCTCACAGCTGAGACGAGTCTCAATCGGGCTTCCCCACTTGCAACCAAGGGACGCTTCCCTTGGTTGCGAGTGGGGAAGCGCGATCGAGACTGCCCTCAGCTCAGCTGTGAGGAGGCGTCAGAGCCAGCCACCTTACAGCCGAGACCAGTCTTGATTGGGCTTCCCCACTCGCAACCAAGGGACGCTTCCCTTGATTGCAAGTAGGGAAGCGTGATCGAGACTGGTCTTGGCTGTAAGGCGGCCAGCGTGGCCCATAAGAAAGCCTGCCCTGTTGGATTCTCGATTGCCACCCTGCTCACAACCAAGGGAAGTTTCCCCTGGTGAGAGTGGGATCGAGACTCCGATGTGGCAGGCTTTCTTATGGGCCATGCCAGCCGCCTCACAGCTGAGGCCAGTCTCGATCCTGCTTCCCCACTCACAACCAAGGGAAGTGTCCCTTGGTTGTGGGTGGGGAAGCGTGATCGAGACTGGTATTCTTCTTCATGGAAAAATAAGACATCCCCTGAAAATAAGACCTTTTGCTAATTTTGGAGTTTAAAAAAATATAAGACAGTGTCTTATATTTGGGGAAACAGGGTAGCATGTCTGTATTTCTGGCACTGATGGGGATGAAGCTGTGGTGGATTGCTGATTTTCCTGAAACACACAGCCAGAATACATGAGCAGGCTGAGCCTTAGTAACAGGTTTGGAAATATGTCCTCATTGACTTCAGTGAGAGAGCCATTTCTCACTCAGCCTTAGGCAGCAAAATATTAGGAGCTGAGACTGCAATCTTTATTTCACAATGCTTCCACAACAAGGCTTCATGGCTGTTGTCAGCAGCATCTGATCTTGATCTGCACATTCAGCTGCTTCTTTTAATGAAAGAGCCATGCATTATGCAGCAAAATAAAAATGTGAGCCTGAAAGAGCTGAATCTCACAGTTTTAGCTTAAGAATCCAATTATTATTTTTTAAAAAGTGCAACATAAACAAAAAGCACAAGGATTTTGAATTCAAAGAAGATGACTGTTACACTGCTTAGTAATGAAACAAGTCAATTCTAAATGTAAAAGGTAAAGATAAGTTCCACGTGCAAAATCCGGTCATATTTAATGTTTCTTGAATGCAAGAGATTAGAACAATCTGATAGAGAATAAAACAATTCTGGCAGCACAAGTAACAAGAAAATGAAGATGCCTTCTTGCTTACTTCTGTGGAACCCCTTCCCCTCAGATGCTTTTTTTCCAGGCAAGGTCACCTAGAAGAATTTGACAGACAAGAAAAGTGCCTGCAAAGACAGATGGCAGAAAGGAGGGTGTGACGCCTTACTCACTTTCCTCACCACATTCCTCTTTCTACAAGATAATCTCTGTGAACCTCTCTTGTCATCTCCAGCTAGCTTGGTGCCAAGGTTGCATCCAGACTTTACATTAAAGCTGGAACTTCAGGTTATGTTTCAAGTTTAACAGGAGAAATATCTCAGTAAGAAAGAATGGCATGTGCCACAGTCTTGTATTGACACAGTGGCTGATAATTCCCAAACTGTAGCAATAGCAATTACACTTATATACCTGCCCCAAAGCGCTTAGTGCACTCTCTAGGTGGTTCACAAATTAATTAGCATTTTGCCCCCAACATGCTGGGAGCTCATTTTACCAGCCTTGGAAGGATGGAAGGCTGAGTCAATCCACTGAGATGCTTGAAGAAAGTGTAGGTGAAGGCAGGCATCATTTTCCTGTATGGGGTTTGGAGGCACATCGCCTGCATTCCCTTTAACTGCAGAGAAAGCATGTTCAAAGCCTTTTCGACATCCCCCCCCAACTGTGGCCAAAGTGATTGATTGTGCATTCTCTGCTCCTAAGACCCACTCCTTTAGATACAACATTTGTTCTAAAGTGTAATGCTATCTGCTTTTTAAATTGGAAGCTTGGTTTAACATACTGAAATATCGTTTCCCCTGCATATGCTTTCCATCAACTCTAAAATGTCTCATTAAGGTTGTGTTGTCCTGCCTTAACGATACTCCCAGCTAAATCAAACAGGCTCGTAGAAGAGAGAAATACTATAAAACACAAGTGGAGACAAAGTGGGTATTAAAAAATATGTGAAGTCAGAAACAAGAGCCAAATCTCTAATTGTCTGTGAAATAGCACTTTTTGTCAGGGGAGGGGAAAAGAAAGAAGACAAAAGACAAAGAAGGAAGGAAGGAATAATAATAATGCAATCTTTGTCTATGGATGCAGAAATGTTCCTTTAGTGTGCATAGTCCAAAGCCCAGTCTTGTATTATGAAAAACAATGAGATTTGTACAGCAGATACTTCTTTTCTGGCATGAGCGCATCAGATAAAATGCATCCTTTGATATTGACTTGAAAAGGAGCAGGTGTGCGGAAGGAGAAAGCCAACAAATGAAGATTGGATGGGAGAGTGTAATATTGCTGAAGGAGATGATGCATCAGTAAAAGCCTCCCAGTGTCCCAGCTTTGGAGGAGTGATTGTAGATTTATGTCCTCCTATTTGCCAGCCTAGAACTGCTGATTGCAGATGTTCTGCATGCCTCTGTAGTAGCAACAGGGGGATTGTGATGTACGCAGATCAAAGTCTGAGAATGCAGTTTTATAAATCCTGCAGACATTTATTTATTTATTTTAACTCCGTCCCTCTGGGTAATTTCAAGGAGCTTTATGCATTTTTAAAGCCTTCAAGCTTCTTAGGCACTGCAGGAAATTATATTATTTTTATGTCGTCATGGGGAACTGACTGTCAATGAACAAGCTGTAAATAATGTAATGACTTTAATGAACAACCACAGTCCAATCATGCTGAAAAATAGAGCGCAGTGAAAGGTGACCACTGGTCAATGGCTCATTAGTAGCCAACAAGGAAACAATGGGGTTAGAAAGGTTAGTATCTCATACTCTTGACAAGTTCATGAACACCATTTCTCCAACTCTCCAAGAATCTCTAGCTCTGTGATGGCGAACCTTGGCACTCCAGGTTTTCTTGGACTTCAATTCCCAGAAGCCCAAGTCAGCACTCCTGATGATCAGGGCTTCTGGGAATGAATGCTTGAAGTGCCAAGGTGGACCATCACTGTTCAAGCTTAATTCTTTTATTTCAGGAAGTCAAGGATAATGGGACATCTTTTTCTCATATCAGAAAGTTTGTTTGAAGAATTTTTCTCAAGCTCATTTTTTGCCCTAGATTCTTGGGTTTAAAAATGTAGATTTTCTGTTGCTTCTATTATAGTTAAAGCAGATGTTGCTTTGACAACAGGGAAATGCAAGCCCAGCATCAACATCTGGCATAGTGAGGTCAAGTGATGGAATCCACATAGCCACCTTGGCTCACACTGTCATCAACCCCTTTATATATTTGTACTAGTGTACACACACACACACAGTGGTGAGCTCCAGCCAGTTCAGACCAGTTCGGGAGAACTGGTAGTAAAACTGGCTGGCCATGCCCACCTCCCTGCTCCATCCTTCCCACCTACCTGTCCCACTTGGGAGAAAGTCCGAAGATCTTCGGGCAGCTTTGGGAGAAGATGCCAAAACTACCTGAAATGCTTCAGACTTTTTCCCATGGAGCAGAGCGGAGACTGGTGAGAGGAACGGAAGTGGAAAATGCCGAGGTGGTGTTTTCCTGTAAGGTATGGGCTTTGAGCAGTGGCATGCACGGCCGCGTGCGCCTATCCCAGTAAATTCTCTCCCCACCACAGGCCTGGGTGCAAAGGAGGACATTCGAATTTATTACCAATTGCATGAAGCCACATTGATTTGTATGCTTATCTGTTATGCTAACCAATCACTCTGTACCTCTGTACCTGATGTGTATAAATTGATGCCATGAAGCCTCACCCCATGTCTGATGAAGTGGACTTGATTCATGGAAGCTCACATTGAAATATAACAGTTAGTTTTTAAAGTGTTACAGCATTTTTGTTTTGTTTTTTCTTTGATATGCCTAGAATTTATTAGAATTCAGAAATGCCCCACAATGCAAGAAGCAAATGGTTTATTTGATTTTATTTTTATTCTACTTTTTCCTTTGTGTGTGTGTGTGTGTGTGTGGGGGGGGATTCCTATTGTTTGGATAGATCATTGTTGATTCTGTACATACATACACTTCTTTTAGATGTGAAGCATTTTCCTGCCAAATAACACACTGGTAGGCTTATTTGGTTCAGAAAATACCCCACAATACATTTTTATCATTCTAAATACATGAAACTGAACTATGTCAGCTAGATTCCTCTTGTTTCTAAAGTTACAAATATACTAACTTGGCACTTTTCTGTATCTCACATTACAATATTTATCTGCTTTTTTTTTACACACTGAATAAGTCAATTATATCAATTTCTCTCATTCCGAGAAACATTTCCTCTGTTGCTTGGGCCATATTTATCTTTCATGGCTGATCACTGTGTGACTGGCAGCATTTATTTGCTTGCACATTATTTTCTTCCCATTTGCCACTTTCCATGTTTTGCCTTGAAACCCTTAATAGACCAAGAATTAATAAGAGAAATGGCCCTGTGTTATTAAAGCTAATGAAATAGGGCCCCCACTAGTCAACATATGACAACACAAACTGATTATGGGCAATGAAGCATCATAAAAACATCACAACCATGGTTGAATATGCAAAGACTCAAAGTCAAACTTTGAAGGCTAAGCACTCAAAGCCTTCTTCTTAAAGGAAGAAATCCAGAAGTTTCACATTCTTGTGCATACAACTTTTAAAGATTTCAACTCATTTCTGCTGAATTTAGTTTGTGATTTTTTTTGGAAGTCCTTATCTTTTTTTTAATGAAATTGTCATCTATCGCTTATACAAAACCATGATTCATTTCTTGATAGCTTTATAATGACGAAAGCCAGAACTATGCATTATTTTGGAAAAATGGCCAGAATCCTATAAACTTTGTACACCGGCAAAAGTACAAGGGCATAAATTGCAGTGGCTAATTGCTGCTAGTTAACAAATCTCCCCCTTGCATCCCTCAATGCATGCCAATTACATGACTTAGTGTAAATGCAACCAGGAATACAAGTGGCCACTCATTCATTGGTGGCAATTTCGCAAATTTGATGCCAATATTGGCAACAAATAACCAACAGGATTCTGGGAGATAATATTTCCTCTCTGATATACTCAATTATTTTTCCAGGCCACCACCCCACCACCTTACACAACCATTTTTCTAGCTGACTTGGTGTGAAATGATCTAAAAGGTTAAAGTGCTAGTAATTAGGGGCAAGCGCTGTGCTGGGGGAGGGCAAAGCATTTATGCCTGTGAAGTATGATTCTGATGAGAGTTCAAAGGCTGTCTTTTGTCAAGGCCTCTGTCTTCTGCCAACACGCTTCTACCTTAAAGCAGGGGTGCCTAAACTAAGGCCTATGGCCAGATCCGGCCAGCAGTGGCAAATCATTTGGCCCATGCCACCCTCTCTGCACTCAGAAATGGAAGTAAAACACACCTGTGTATGCGCAAACACTGCCATAAATGCACCTGCAGCTGTCGCAAATGCATTTCTGGCAGCCGCAGGTGCATTTATGGCAGTGTTTTGTGCATGTACAGGTACGTTTTACTTCCACTTCCAGTGGGAGGAACCATGTTACCAACCCGCAGCCTGAAAAGTTTGGGCACCTCTGGCTTAAAGCAAAACTCGCTGATGCTGTCAGTTAATTTAGTCAATGGGACCATCAACAGCAATAGAGCAAGAATGGAATGAGAATGCAAGCGTGGCGCCAAAATGGCCGCCGCGCTCTTTGCGCCCCCCCCCACCGGACGAAGGCATCCGGGTAGTTAGGGGGCGTGGCCAGCACCCTTATAAAAGGGGTGACCACGAGGCAGCCGAGCTGCCATTTTACGAAGCGACGGAGCGGAGAAGTTTTTCCCCTCTTACCTCCGTCGCTCTTTCCTTTTAGCTGGGAAGCCTATTGGGCGGCGTTTTTTCCTTCTATTTCTCCGGCTTCCCAGCAGATCGTTGCTATGCCCTCTAAGTAGAAGGCAACTGCGAACGCGGTTCGTTCCGCGCGGAGGCGCCAGCCGGGTCGGAGGACCGCGACTGCGCCTCCTCAGCAGCACCCCTTGCCAGAGCCCTCCGGGACCGGTGGGATGGGGTTGATAGCCCCTTGGCCTGAGGCGGGTCGTCCGCATACCAGCCCGGCAGGGGCTGCGGCCCCCGGCCCGCAGGCGATGGCCACTGCCCCTGGCATGGCCCATTCTTCGGGGCCATCTTCCACTAGTACGCAGCTTCCTACGGGGGGTTCCAGCCATGGGGGTGGTTGGGTTCCCTACCCTGGCTCTTGGCCGTATTCAGCCCCCGGGGTCCAGGGACCTGGACCGGCGCCTGCGGCCCGTGGGCCGGCTGGCCCTTTGCCCCCCCTGGGATTGGGGGGCTATGTTAATGTTGAGGCCCTTCTGGCCCGTGTTGCGGCCCTCAAGGCATCCCTCGTGAGGGTTAACCACCCGGGGGCCCCTTTTGGGGCGCAGGTTGAGGCTTCGTCTGCCGGGCAGCGGCAGGCAGCGGGACTGGTCGAACTGCCCAAGGCGCGTGGGCCGGCGTCGGCCACTGCCTCGCAGCTCCCCAATCAACAGGCTGGTGCGGAGCAGGCCCCATCGACGAGCTCAGTTGCGATCGTGAGCTCCGACGCCCCCAGTGGGCCGGAACCCCTGGTGGGGGCAGCCCACGGGGGTGCAGCATGTGAGTATGCGGTTCAATCTAGTGCACCCACACACCTAGCTACCTTGGGGGGAACATTTCAGTGGCCATGGCCTCGCACGGGTGGCACGACGGTTCAGTCGCCGACGTCCCACCCGGCGACTTCACTTCCCACCCAGGGCCCTGTTTGGGGTGGCACCTCCTACTCAGTTGGGAACGTGTTAGGGGTGACCGGGTTGGTCCAGGCTCCTTTCACAATGCCCACAGTTCCCACTGTGCCGATGTCGGCATTGCTGACAGCGGGGTATTCCTTGCCCCTTGGGGATCATCTGGCCCAGGCTACCAAAGAAAAGATCTGGCGTGGGGAGTATGTGGACATCTTCTCCCTTCTTAACAGAGAGCCCACCAAGGAGGAGAGGGAGGGGCAGGATGAGAAGGATAAGGAACAGGCACGTCGTCGTAAGCCGCCACGCACGTGGGCCAACTGGTTGCCAGCGTACCTCATATACATGGCGGTTTACCTCAGGGCCAGGCCAGATCTGGCAATCCCGATGGTCCAGTATTTGGACAATATATACCGGGCGATGGTTGACTTCCCGGACCCGTCGTGGTTGGCTTACGATGAAGAATTCCGTATGCGAATTCCCCTGCACCCAGAGATGAGGTGGGACGAGCCCTGCCAGAAGCTGTGGCTTCTGTACATGACTCCCACGCGCCCTGCGCCTGGGGAAAGATACCATTGTGGACACGCGGTCCAGCGAGCGGCCCCAGCACAGATACCCCGCCAGGTGGCGGGGCAGGGGATTCCAGCCCGCCTGCTGTGCTGGACTTTCTCGTCCAATGGTTCCTGCAATAGGAAGAATTGCCGGTACAGGCATGAGTGTCCCTCTTGTGCTGGCCCCCATGCTGCATCTGCCTGCCCCAGGCCTGGAGGGATGCGGGGCAGGGGTAGGGGTGGACAAGGGGCTGGCAAGACTGCCGCAGAGGGAGCTGGTCCATCAAAAGGCCCCCTCCCCAATTAATGTGGACATGTTGGAGCGTTGGCTCGCATTGTACCCGAGGGAGGCAGATGCAGTTTACCTGCTCCAGGGTTTTCGACTGGGGTTCCGTATTCCTTTCACGGGAGATAGGTCCCCCCAAGACGCCCCCAACCTTTTGTCCCTTAGGGGAAGGGAGGAGGTGGCTGCTGCCAGCATTGCTAAGGAGGTTGATGCGGGCAGGGTCACTGGCCCTTTCCCTGCACCCCCGTTCCCCAACCTTAAAGTGTCACCCTTGGGCTTAGTGCCCAAGAAATCACCGGGGGAGTTCCGCCTGATTCATCACTTGTCCTACCCAGCCGGCCGATCGGTCAATGATGCTATCCCTGATGACCTTTGCTCGGTCAGGTATGCATCTTTTGACCAAGCGCTGCGCATGGTGCGCTCATGTGGCCCGGGTGCGCTGTTAGCTAAGTGCGACATTAAGTCTGCCTTTCGACTTCTGCCGGTCCACCCGGGTGACTTTGAGTTGCTGGGTTTCAAGTTCCGGGGAGAATATTATTTCGATAAGGCCATGCCTTTTGGCTGTTCCATATCATGCTCGGCATTCGAGCGTTTCAGCACCTGCCTACAGTGGGCTTTTGTCCGCAGGTCAGGGTCCTGGTCTGTAGCCCATTACCTGGATGATTTTTTATTCGGGGGTGAACGGGGCTGGGACACGTGCACACGTCTCCTCAACACATTTCAGACGCTAATGGAGGAACTTGGTGTCCCTTTAGCGCACGAAAAGACCGAGGGCCCATCTACCCAGCTAGTCTTCCTGGGGGTGGAGATTGACACGGTAGCGCAGGCTTCTAGGTTACCAGGGGATAAGGTGTCAAGGATAGTGGCCCTTATCTCGGACTTGCTTGCTAAACGCAAGGCATCACTGCGGGAACTGCAGGTGTTACATGGTCATCTCAATTTCGCTTGCAGGGTGGTTGCACCGGGCAGGGCATTTGCTCGGCGCTTGTGCGACGCCATGACAGGCTTATCCAGGCCCCACCATAGGGTGAGACTGACCCGGGGTATTAAGGCAGATATGCTTATCTGGCTCCAATTCCTGAGGGAGTTTAATGGGGTGTCATTTTGGAGGTCTGACCTTCTGGCTTCACCTCGTTTTCAGATACAGTCCGATGCCTCGGGATCCCTGGGTTATGGGATGTACTTCAATGGGAAGTGGGCCTATGGTGGGTGGCCACCAGCCTGGTCGGGCACGGGTCGCCTGCGTGATCTTACTTATCTGGAATTTTTCCCATTCTGGGGGCTTTGATGCTATGGGGTGAGGAGTGGGCCAACTCGGTTGTTCATTTCTGGTGTGACAATGCGGCCGTTGTCCACATTGTCAACTCACAAACCTCTAAATCACCCAGGGTCATGGACCTGGTGCGCCAGTTTGTATTGCGCAGCCTGCGCCTCAATGTGCTGTTCAGGGCCAGGCATGTCCCGGGTGTTAATAATGATGTCGCTGACGCTTTGTCCCGCCTGCAGATCTCCCGGTTCCGCGCCTTGGCCCCGGATGCGGAGGAATTTCCCTCGCCACTCCCGGACGAGATATGGCCCATTGGCAAGGAGAGGTGAACCGGGCGATCGGCATGTCGCTAGCGCCACGCACGCGTAAGGCGTATCACCACGCATTCAATTCTTTCCGAGCATTCTGTGCCCAATTCCGGCTGCCAGACACCTGGCCGATCCCAGTGGCCCACATCCTTCGATTTATGGTTTACCTACGTGCCCAGGGCCTCGCACCTCGCACCATAGCATCCAGGCTGTCAGCGCTGGCTTTTATGGCCAAAGTAGGCGGTCATGCGGACAGGACCGCTGACTTCCGTGTGAGACACGTTTTGGACGGGTGGGTGCGGGAGCGTGGGCGTAGCCCGGACGACCGCCGCCCAATTTCCCCAGGGGTTCTTACCCAACTGGCACGGGGCTGGCAGGACCTATGTTTGATAGGTATGAGGCAGCCCTGTTTCATGCGGCTACTACGGTGGCCTTTTTTGGAGCGCTCCGCATCAGCGAGCTTGTGATGCTGTCTAAGGCGGATGCAAGTCGTAGGGCACAGGAACTCGACGATATCTATGTTTGCAATGATTGGGTCAGTTGAGGATACGCTCCTCTAAAACGGATCAGCACGGCGTAGGCAGTGGAGTGAGACTGCTACGATGTTCCTTGGCAGACATCTGTCCGGTTGGTGCCCTACAGGAGTTCCTTGCACTGCGTGGCACGCACCATGGCCCGTTTTTCTGTCACCAGGGTGGGTCTCCCCTTACTAAATTTCAATTTGGGAGGGTGCCGGGAAGGCATTAGCCAGTGTTGGCCTCCCTGGGGCTCGTTGCGGCACCCATTCATTCAGGATAGGGGCGGCTTCTACTGCAGCTGTTTTTGGGCACTCCGGGGCTGAAATACGCCGCATGGGAGGGTGGGGATCACAATGTTTTCAGTTTTGTGTTCGCCCTCTTCAACCGTGAGTACCAGTTTAGTCACTGCACTGTTTCTCCCCCCCCCTTTTTTCCTTGACAGACCCTGGGTGTCGTATTACACCGGTGACAGTATGGCTGGTGGGCCATAGCCATGTGCACAGGGCAGCGCGTTACGCTGCAGAGGGCAGCACGTTACGCTGCACAGGGCAGCGCGTTACGCTGCACAGGGCAGCGCGTTACGCTGCACAGGGCAGCGCGTTACGCTGCACAGGGCAGCGCGTTACGCTGCACAGGGCAGCGCGTTACGCTGCGGCGACAGAGTGGGGACCCCGACTGGGACTGGGTGCATCCGCACATCTCAGGTGGTATGGTAAGCGCGGCATGTTATGGCGGGAACTGTTGCCATTCCTTTTCTACATCAGGGATGCTGACTCGCCTTATGTCCTGGTTATGTACCTTGGGGGCAATGGCTTGGGACAGGTCACTGGCCTATCGCGGAAGCTTGCGATTTGCAGTGACCTGCCCTACTCACATTATGTGTGGCCTGCCACAACCCTCAATTGGTCGGACACGATACCGCGATACGCTTACAGGGGAGCGTTCGGCCTCGAGGCTCTTGACCGAGCCGACGCTCCGTGAACAGGGCTATTGCCCGGTTCCTTTTCGACAAGGGTGGGGGACGCGTCATTCGCCTCCCCGCCATCAGTCTGCAAAATTACGAGCTTTACTCAGGGGATGGGGCCCATCTGTCACGGGGAGGTATGGACCTCTTGTTAGTGGACTGGCAAGCAGGCCTGTTGACCGAGCTGGCGGTCTTGGGGGGGGGTGAGCCTTTTGGGAAGCCTCCCCATGTGGCGGGTAGCACTGGTAAGGTAAACATTTATGACCCACAGGTATCCGGCAGGTTCGCAATTGACTGGACAACACTAGACAGGCATAAGTTGGTTAAACGTTGTCCGGTCAACGATGAACCAGGCGACGGGGTGATGGCTACAGCTAGACAGCATGCATCACCCCGTGATTTTACGGATACGCGTCAGAGGGTGGGGTCATTAGTTAGATATTGACTACGGTCAACAATTTGTTTGTTGTCAACAAACAAATTGATACAAATAGATACATTGTAACAATTGCCGTTGGCAATTTTGGGTGGCACCTTACCAGTGTTACTTCGGCCTGCTTGCCTTAAGAATTATAATTGGTCAAATACCAATAGAAATTTATAATTCGGACTAGGGCATGAATCAATAAATGTGGCCCAATGCCGTTATCCACTTTCACCAGTGTCTGAGTCCTTTATTGGGGTGTGTGCCTGCAATATGAATGTTTCACAGCTCATTTTGCTCAAACTAAACAAGATGTTCAGGTTGTGTTGGGAAAATAATGAGAAAAGATAGGATATATGTCTAGAATGGTGTTTGCACACCTCTGTTTCTTGCATTCCATGGTGCTGTCTTTCATAACTGGTCATTGGAAAGTAAACATGGGCTTAATGAGCAAGTCTGATGGCTGAGGCACAGGACTCTGAAATAACTTTGTCTCAGAGGAAAAAAACATTTGGTCAGTTTCCAAACAAGAGCTGACCATTTGTCAAGTTTGACTGAGGTTTAGCTGATTTCTCAAAAAATAAAATAAAAATAAATCAGCAATCTTTCACTGATTGCAGATTACAATGTGCATCTGGAATGCCAAACAATGCAGCAGGAACCTCTAGAAAAACAATTCTTTCTGATAACATTTCTCATATTCTTAGAATGCCAAGAAATTCCTAAGAATGGGTTTTAATTGTTAAATGTTTTGGAGATTTTACTGTTGTGGGGTTTTATATTTGAATGCTTTTATGGTGTTTGTGAGCCGCCTGGAGTCGCTTCGGTGAGGGGGCGGCAATAGAAATCTAAATAAATAAATAAAATGGCACACTGTTGTAAAACCTGCACTTGCTTTAACTTGAGGAGCAATGAGGCAAGTAAAGATAAGCTTCCTATCATGTGGACATAGCAGAGTCAGACTGTAATTTTCTGAAAGTCTTCAAAAAGGGTCTTCTTCATCATTTTTATTCTTGTTAATATTCATGCTGTTATTCTTAGAACATCAATCACATTCACATTTAGAATATTTCATCAACACAAAATTATAGCCAATTATAGCTTTTATGCAGCATTTGGAGTTAATTTTAGTGCAAATGGACATATTCGAATGGCAGGTATAACTAAGTAATTGTAGGATGATGCTCAGGGTCTCATAACATTATCCTACCACTGTTAATTTGAATGGGTCATTATCTCTTTCTTACAAATAACTTTTCAAGCTCTGCCTGTAGTGACAGGCTGGAAAGAACTTTTTCATTTTTAAATTCTCCAAGTCTATTTAATCACATGTCACTGTTTTCTGTTTAAAGAGCTTGAGAGTGCAATTTCCAACTTCAGATGAGAAGTCAGTTTCAAGGGGAAATAGCTGTCAGAACAGACTGACTTTTATGGATGACTCATTCAAAGATGAAAGTTTTTCACTGTTGGAGCTATATTGCAGTGTCTATTTGGTCATTGTTCTTTAAACAATTTGTATGAAGCCATTGAGGCAGATTGGAGTTTTGTACTGAGCGGGTGGATGGACTACAGTAGATGCCCTTGTAGAACCTTTCCAACACTGTTATTCTATGATTGTTTAGAGTGGTGGCTCTCAGCCTTGGGGCCATTCTTGATTACAGTTCCTAGAAGCCTTCACCTTTGGCTGTGTTGGTCAAGATTTCTAGGATCTGTAGTCTAAGAATATCTCAGTCTCCAAGTTTGGGAACAACTGTTCTAGGGTTGTTGATGCCACACGGGTCTTCTTGCCTGCTTATTTCAGGGACTGGCATCTGGAGCAGGGTGCTTTGTTGAAGTTGATGCAGAAAACACACTGAAACTGAATCCAGACAAGACACAGGGTTTGACACCTAAGATTTCATATCAGAGAGTAAACAAAACATAACAAAAAAACAAAAAAAAGTCACGAGGCCCGGTCAATTGCATATGCTTGTTGACCAAAGCTCTGCTTCCAGAGCGGAGGCCCAGTCTACTCCTATTCAAGTGAATCCTATTTGCGGAGCTCAAAGGATCACAATTGCAACCCTTTGAAAATTGATCTTTGCAGTTATTTATCTGTGAATGAGTGCATGTTAGTGTGGTGCTTGGTGAGTATAGAAGCCTAACCTTAAAGTAGATGGCAAATAAAAAATAAAGAGAGAAGTATCTTTATTGGAAATAAAAGTATAAAAAAATAAGGGTAATTTCAGATCTGGGGAAACACTGGTGGTTGGTCAAGGCAAGACCTAGTTTTAGTACTACAAATCCTTTAGCCAAAGATCCAGATATTTGCCTAAAGAGAGTTTTATATTTTATTAAAAGAAGAAAAAAGGGGAGGGGGAGGGGGTTTAAAAGACTAATGGCAAAAAAATAACAAAAAGTTTTCAATATATATAGTCCATGAAAACTCAAGGGTTCACATCAGAAAATAACAAAGCTAGGCTAATCTACTTGATGTTTACACCTTAACTTAGAGACAGTAATGATCTTTGACAGACATCACAAAAAGCAGCTGGACAAGAGCTTCCCCATTAGGACAGGCTATGTCCCTGGACAAAGGATTCCTCCTCAGGGTGAAACTGAGTCCTGATGGCAAGTGAGCATAGTCCTTGCCTTAGAGACAGACTAAGCTATTTAACCAGATTCTTTAATCCCTTTTATACATTAAAATGTCTATTCCCAATATTGAATCCATTTGAGTGTTTATGAAGTGTTCTTTCTTCCACTTTTACTACTTTGGATGACAAGGGAGATAAAAGGTTCTTATTCTTGAGCTTGTCCATGGTAACAGGACAAAGTAAGTGATTGCTAGGATCTGGTGAAGTATGTGCCATAGGATCATTGTGGCAGTTATGAAGGCCATCCTGGGACACCTTGAAATAACCTGGTAAAAGGGGTTCTGATGAAGCTGTGTAGTTCCAGCAAGCTGGTAATGTATAATATATTCCTACAGAAATCAGAATGAGATACAAATGAACTGATCCAATAAGGAATGACTGCATGTTAAAGAACTTAGAGACAGAACAACCAGTACAAAGCAGATAAGAGATATGTTAGGTGTTAATTACTGAATTGATGTCCTTTTTAGTAGGAAGTCATTTAAAGGTGTTAATTTTCTTTTGTTCTGTGCACATACTGGCTCCCAATACACTTTCCCAGTCACTCAATAAGTTTTTATATTGATTCCATGCCTTATGTTTCCCTAGTTTCTCAGCATCTTTACAATGATGATGATGATGATAATAATAATATGGCAACTGGATTTGTTAAAAAATCTTTGATTACCAATTTAAAACAATTGACAATTGCTACTAATTTACTTCCTGAAATAAAAAAAACTGATTGATTTTACAAACAAGTCATCTTTCTTGCACATTTTTTGGACTTGGTTCCTAATTTTTAGGCTTGATCCTTTGGTCTTCTCCCAAACACCAGGGGAGCAGTTGAGATTGCAGATTCTTCCTCAAATTATGAAGCCAAATAATGAGTGTGTGGTTTTGTTTTAAAAAACCCTCAAATAATGCAATTTCTCCCCCATATCCAATTCCTCCTAATGGGTTTTTATCTATAGGCATACTTTCACTAAGGATTGTACTATGTTTTCATTTCCTCACCATGATTTTTAATTTTTCAAATGGCAAAGATAATGTGATGTGATCTTTGCTATAATACCTGGAAGCCTAAATGCAAGGCTTTATTTAACTCATGCATTGCTGCCGTCTCCCAAGATCAGGTGTGGGAGCAGTGAACTCCAAAGGGTGCGAGACACAGAGGTAAATGTTTCAAACATGACTAAATGTTTTTACCTGAGGTTCTCCTTTCAGTAATGGCTCACATAGATAATAAAAGGATGGGTGCTTGGACCTGCTGCACTAGAGAAAATTGAATGCTATGAAATAGCTTCCAAGTCTGGCCAGGTTATCCTGCTATGGTAATAGAGTAGGCCATACTGCCAGAGACTCAACATCGAGCGTCAGGTGGTGGTTAACTAACCTGGCAACCCTGAGGACTAGCAGCTTTGGCGAAGTCCACAGGGAAGGGTGATAGTCCCCAAGTGGATTAAATCCCACTTGAATCCATCTTGATGGTGGGCAGCAGCTTCATCAATACTGGCCTGGAGCTGAGGAGGACTTTGCATGCCAAAAGGGCTCAGGACCAGAATGCGATTCACAGAGATGGATCAGTGGTATGGGTGTCACGCTGTGATGCGGAAGGCAGATGAAAGGCCACAGCATTATATTCTCAGGACAATTTTCATGGCTGGTCACTATGATGATTGCCAATATTCAGAATTGGGTATGGCACAAGAAGAAGGAGAATGAAATAGCTTCTCCCTATAATTTTATTGGGGAACTTTGGTTATTCCTCTTAGTTAGCAGAATATGAGAAAGAAAAGACAAAATCATCAACGCAGGGAAAACATGGAAATATCAGCTTAGATTCATCCCTTTGGTTTCTTTTCCCCATACAAACTAGCACTTTGCATGATAAAAAGTACTCTAGAAGCATTTTAAGTAGCAAAAGGTATCTTTACTTATAGTTACCAGATAAAAAGAAATAATAAAAAAGAGAAATAAGGTTCCCAGCATATGGAGAGAACCTTCATGTTTCCTGCATGGTTCGTGGTCAGATGAAGAAAAGGACTATCAACAAAAACAATGGTGCAAGAAAGCAAACAGGAAAATGGGGCTGAGCTTGCCTCAAATGCCAAAGATGGGAAAAGAACTTTACTGATCAAGTTGATGATAAAGGACAATTTCCTTAGATGGTAAAGGCCCTCCCACTGATACCCAGTGTTACTGCATGCAAGGTTGCTATTATCACAACAATTTTTTCTTGAGATAGTTTCAATACTATCTATTTTTCTCATACTGAGCAGCTGCCTGCTGAACCTAATTGGAAAGGAAAGGACTGCTCTTCCAGCTGGGGGCGAGTAGTGACTCATGACTCATTATCTGACACTATTTGACCTCCAAGTACCTCTCGAAACAGATACTGTTGTCTGCTTGTGGTCTGGCTTAGCAGCTCTGCGGTGCACATTTAGTTGTTTGAGTCTAGCTAGTATGTGACAATGGCAAACTTCATTGCCAATTGTACTTACTGAGAGACAGGAGAATATTGTCCGTGCAGATTCACGATGGTTCTTGTTTTACAGAATAAATTGGATATACATCCATATTAATATGCAGGAACTGATAGGAACTGCGCCTTTCTCCATGCAAAATGTTTCCTGTCTGTGCCTTGTCTTCACCATTACTGAGAAGTGTTGCTGTTTCATTTGAAAGGGAAGCAGCGGAGCAAAGGAAATAAACAACAGAGCCTTTTCCTTGAAAAACACAAAATCTGAGAAAATGCAAGCTCCTTGCTAACAGGCCAGCTTTTGATTTGTCATAGAGACTTTTGAATAGTGTGAATACAAACACAGAATTGGCAGAGGCTGTTGGTACTGTGTGCTGCAAATTTCATTTCTTTGGCCATGGGATGTGATGAGGCATACAAACTGGGCTAATTGGAAATTCATGCATTTTCCTTGGCTTTTTTTTGAGAGGTAAAAAAAATGGTGACAGAGAGAATTTGTACATTTGTGAGACTGTTTTTTTAAAAAATAAATGTGCAAGTGTGCAAAACATAAAGCAGATAAAACAGCTGCATTGCTGTTTGTTATCCATGGACTTGTGAAAAGTGGAAGCATTGGACAGATGGTTTGTATCTTGGTAAGCAATCGCCTTGCCCTTTATGTGTTTGGTTTTAGAAAGGAAAAAAGTTAGACATTTTCACAAGCCCTTTATGGCAGTGGACCGGGTTACTTACGGGACTGCATCTCCTCAAGGTATTCTGCCCGTCCTACGAGGGCAGACCGAAAAGGCTCTGTGGTGGTCCCCTCAACAAGAGTAGCACATCTAGCTGGGATCAGGGGAAGAGCCTTTTCTATGTCTGCCCCTGCCCTGTGTAACCTTCTGCCATTGGAATTGCACCTCCAGACGGAGTTGCTCCCCTTCCGGAAAGCTCTTAAGACCTGGCTGTGCCAACGGGTCTGGGACCCATCCTGCAGTATGACCCAGGTTCGCTGGCTAGTCTAGCTGCCCTAGATTATAGTTTTTGCTGGAACTGTCTGATGTTTTTTTAACTGTTTTTAATGCATTTTTGTATGGTTTTAGCTGTTTAGCATTTTTACTGTTTTATTTTGTCTTAAGGGGTCAGGGTGGTTTTTTGGGCTGGGTTTTTAAAATGTTTTTTATGATTGTATGTTATTCATATATATATATGTTAACCGCTCTGGGTGGTGCATGCGCCAGAAGAGCGGGATACAAATGTGTGTAAATAAATAAATAAATAAATTGCAACAACCACAGCAGGGGGAAAACCCAACAACTTTGTTTCTTGTTCTTCTGTCAGAGGTAAGAAGTATTGGCATGGGGAAAGTCCTTAGTAGCCTGTCTTATTTTAAGGAAACAGTCTCTCTTGGCCATAAATGGGCTTTTGGCAAGATTTCTTCTTATGCCAAGATACAGCCTAAGTTTTTGGCTACTATTAAAAGTGCGTCTCTCACTAATCTAAAGCTCCATTCAGGTGTTCCACAAAAGGTTAATTGGAGAGCATGAACAGGAACACAGTTCTAATCTCAACCCTGGTATCATTGCCTCTATAGGGAGAGGGTTGACAGAAAAGAAAACAAAGGGCCTTTCCATGCTGTTGGGGATGCTGAAAGAACGGTATTCCCAGTTGCATGGAGAGACTCCACATGGAGCAGATTGCCTCCTTTTCAGACTGTCCTCCATCATGTGGAGAAAGCAATAAGAAGAGGACAACGCGAGTCCCTTCTCTGGTCACAATTTCAAATTAACCCATTTTGAATGTTTGACTGGAGCTCTTGTCCAAATAGGATATGGGATATCCACAAAAAACATGGGTTTCTTGCTCTGGGCCAGCAGCTAGCATGCTGGCTTCTACTATGAGGCAACTTTACCTTTTTGTTGTGTTCTAAAGCATGTGCCTTTAAACAATGTACCTATCCATGTGTATCCAATATAACCTTTTCCATGTGTAACATTGTAACCTCAGCTGCATCTCTGTAACCCTAATAGGACGCGAGCTAGTGACCACTAGATGGCAATAGCGAGCGTCCAAGCTCATTGGTCCAAGACTCACCTAAGAGCAACAGCGCGGGAAGATTCCCGCCATCACCTTCACCTGGACAAGAAGGGCGTGACCTGAAATGACGTCACGCAGACAGTAGCCAATAGACTGTCAAGGAGCCACATTCAAATGTATAGCCACTGTATATATTGAGCTGTTCGTCCGCCATTACGACATGTTCCCTCTGACCAGCATGTAATAAAGTTGTGTTAAGCCAGCTCTTCGGCTGTCCTGGTGTCTTTGGTCCAATACACTAAATTGGCGACGAAGGTGGGATGATGGCTGCCCACGGGACCAAGACATACGCCGGTTTCGACATCAAGAAACCGCAAGACTGGGAACTTTTCGAAATGGACTTCCAAGGCGCGCTGGTGGAGTTCGAGGTGACGGACGAGGCAAAGAAGAGAGCCATCCTCACCAGAATGCTCGGGCACGACGCCAAGAGGGTATTGATTGACCTCATCGCACCCAAAAAGGCGGCTGAATTCAAGGCGAAAGAGCTCCTGAAGGTGTTGCGAGACCATTTCCGGCCCTCGGTAGCGATGTTTCCCGCTCGGAGCGCGTTTTGGAGGCGAGTCCAAGCGCCTGGTGAGTCGTTTGCCGCCTTCGTAGCGGCCCTGCGTCTGGCTGCCGGCCCATGCAAATGGGAGAACTTGGAAGTCACCCTCAGGGACTGCGTGCTATGCGGCCTGAAGGATGCCGAAATCCAGTGCACGCTGATGAATCAGGAGCCGCCCCCCACATTGCAGGAGGTCCTGAAAGCGGCACAGGCCGCGGAAGCCACGAAGGCCGGGGTACAGGAGCTCCAGGACTAGCGTCCGAAGGCCGACAAAACAGAGAGTCCGGTGCACGCAGCCCGGCGAATTTTGAAATCGTCCGCCGAAAACAGCGACGACGAGGACGTCCGGAGGGTCCAGAAGGAGGGCCGGCGCTGCGACGGCTGCAGAGCGGCTCACGACCGCGCCAGGTGTCCTTTCAGAAAAGCCGAGTGCCACAACTGTGGACGACGCGGGCACATCGCCAAAGTATGCAGACAACGGCGCAAGGACCGGGGGAGCTCGCCCGACCGCGCGGCGAGGCCAGACCGCTCAACGAGAATCAAGGATGGCGCCCGGCCCACGAGGAAGCAGGACGGCGTGGGCCGCATCTCCGATGACAGCGACGACGACGCTCCAGTTTTCAGCGTGTCCTTGGGACACCCCCGCTACTTTGTTGAGGTACTGGTGCAAGGGGCCCCTGTTAGGATGGAGATTGACTCTGGCTCCTCATATTCCATCATTTCCCAGAGGGAGTTTTTGAGAATTGCCCCCCGCGTACGGCCCAAGCTCAAAGCGTTGAGGTCCACGCTTCGGGACGTGCAAGGGAACAGTATCCCGGTGTTGGGGGTTGGGAAATTCCAGGTCCGGTATAAGCGGCACGCTGCGGAACTCCCCCTAGTCATTCTCAAGGGGGGTAATTGCAGCCTCCTCGGGACTCAATGGTTCCAGCCCCTGGGTCTGTTCATTGGGGGGGTGCACGCCGTTGGGACTGATCCAATACAGAGGGTGTGCGACGCGCACCCTGAAGTCTTCAAAAAGGGACTTGGGAAATTCATTGGACCCCCAGTAACTTTCGACCTAGACCCGGAGGTCCGCCCAATAAGACTCAAACCGCGCAGAGTGCCTTTTGCACTAAAGGACAAAATAGAGGCGGAACTGGACAAATTAGTGGGCCAGGGGATTCTTGTTCCTGTTGATTCTGTGGAGTGGGAAACTCCAATTGTCACGGCATTGAAGGCAAATGGGGAGGTTCGCATTTGCGCCGATTATAAGTGCACCATTAATAAGGCAATCCGCCCTAATGCATATCCGGTGCCGGTGGTCAGCCATTTGCTAGCCAGGTTACATGGGGGAAAGTGTTTCGCTAAGCTCGACCTGGCACAGGCTTATCAGCAACTCATGGTAACCCCTGCCGCAGCTGCTGCACAGACCATAGTCACGCATAAGGGGGCGTTCCAGGTGACGCGCCTCCAATTCGGCGTGAACTCGGCACCTGGAATTTTCCAGTCGCTTGTGGAACGCCTCCTCAAAGGGCTGGATGGCGTTTTGCCATATTTTGATGATGTTTTGATAACGGGGGGAGTGAGGTTGAGTTGGCTGAAAGGCTAAACAAGGTCCTGGAGGCATTCGAACAGGCGGGGTTGAGGTTGCGAAAAGACAAATGCGTCTTCTTCGCGAAGGAGGTTGAGTTCTTAGGGTTCCGAGTAACACCCGAGGGGATCAAACCGTCCAAATCCAAGGTGGCCGCCATTAAGAAAGCCCCTCGCCCCACCTCCAAGCCCGAGTTGCAGTCGTTCCTAGGGCTCTTAAATTTCTACCACTCCTTCCTTCCTCGGAAGGCTGCGGTGGCTGAGCCGCTTCACAAGTTGCTCAAGAAAGATGCGGCATGGAAGTGGGGCGATGACCAGGAGAAAGCATTCATGGAACTGAAACAACTCCTGGCGTCAGACGCCATTCTGACCCATTTCAACCCCAAACGGCCGGTGGTAATGATCTGTGATGCATCCCCGGTGGGGGTGGGGGCAGTGTTATGCCACGTGTTGGAAAACGGGAGGGAGGCGCCAATAGCGTTTTACAACAGGTCCCTGTCCCAAGCGGAGAGGAATTATGCCCAGACAGACAGGGAAGCGCTGGCGATAATTGCAGGGACCAAAAAATTTCACGATTTTCTATATGGCCGCCCCTTCACCATCGTGACCGACCACAAGCCCCTACTAGGCATTTTCACCGCAGATAAGCCCACGCCACAGATCCTGTCCCCAAGGATGCTTAGGTGGGCCATTTTTCTCAACGCCTACCAGCACGCGTTGGTGTACCGGCCCGGGAGAGAAATCAGCCATGCGGACGCCCTGTCGAGGTCCCCCCTCCCCCAGACACACAGCCACGTGGGCGGGGAGGAGCCGGACCGCCAGGTGCTCATGATAGAAGTCTTAGATTCGCCCCCCATAGTACCCGCCGATATCGCTAAAGCGACAAGCAGAGACAAGACGTTGGCGGCGGTTAGCTCCTGGGTACAGAAAGGGTGGCCAGCGTCTTCCCCAGCGGAAGAATTCGCTCCGTTTTTCAGGAAAAAGTTGGAGCTGTCCCTAGAGAGGGGGTGTCTCTTGTGGGGGCAGCGGGTGGTGATCCCCACATCCCTTCAGCCGCGGGTGCTTAAACTGCTGCACGTCAGCCACCCCGGAATTGTGCGCTCCAAAGCGCTGGCCCGTAGTTACTTTTGGTGGCCCCAGTTAGACGCTGACATCGAGCACATGGTCGGCACTTGTGAGAGTTGCCAATGCTCCAGACCAGAGGAGGCCCGTCTTCCCCACAGGGAGTGGGACGCGGCTAAGGGGCCGTGGTCCCGGATACACATAGATTTCGCGGGCCCGTTCCGAGGAACTCTGTTTCTCCTTGTTGTGGACGCTTTCTCCAAGTGGTTGGAGGTCATCCCAGTCACGAGCACCTCCTTGGCCGCGACAATAAAGCATTTGCGGAGAATTTTTTCAACGTTTGGCATACCCGACACCCTAATTAGCGATAACGCTAGTTGCTTCACGTCCGCTGAGTTCAGGGCATTCACAGAGATTAATGCCATCCGGCACATCACCTCCGCCCCTTTCCATCCGGCCACCAATGGCCAAGTGGAGCGCCTTGTACGCACCACGAAGGACGCGCTGCGGCGCATGGGCCCCGGGGATCTCAACCTGCAAGTGTGTCAGTTTCTGCTAGGGTACAGGGTGACCCCGTTGGCGTCAGGATACTCCCCCGTGGAGCTCTTAATGTGCAGGAAACTGACCACCATCCTCACTAGGCTAGACCCCACGAGAGTAGAAGACAAGGGGAGGAACATCGGGCTAGAGGCCACAAAGAGTTTCAGCGTAGGCGCCCCCGTGCATTGCAGGAACTACGCCAGCGCAGGGCCAGCCTGGGTGCCGGGGGTTGTCGTTGAGCAGACCGGTCCCGTATCATACCGCGTGGAGACCAGCACGGGTCTACTGTGGCGGCGACATGCGGACCAGCTCCGGAGCCGGGTCCCAGAGAGGCAGGGCTCGGAAAGCACAGACAGGGATTCAGCGTTAGGGTTCTCCCCCACCCGTTTAGCCCAAGGGGGAGGAGAGGGGGGTCATGCGTCCCCACCGAGGGGGGAGGAAAAGGAATTTGTCCTCATAGATACCCCGCGGGATCACCCAGCAGAGTTTGATTTTGAGTTTCAGAGCCGGGGGGGTTTTTCGGAGTGGTCCCCCACCCATCCAAGTGAGAAGAGGGGTTTTACGTTAGCCCCTGGTGCCCCCGGTTCGCCCACAACGGAATCTACCATTTCCTCTAAAGCTGCAAAACCGCAGCAAGCCACTAACAAGTCTCCCTCTCCCATTACAGGACAAGGGTCCAGGGAACAAGGAAGCAGTAGCGGCCCCCGGGGGGGCCAACCCACATCGCGGCCCAAACGCGAGTGCAAGAAACCATCTTGGTTAAGAGACTTCGTCTCATCCTAGGGGGGAGGGATGTTGTGTTCTAAAGCATGTGCCTTTAAACAATTTACCTATCCATGTGTATCCAATATAACCTTTTCCATGTGTAACATTGTAACCTCAGCTGCATCTCTGTAACCCTAATAGGACGCGAGCTAGTGACCACTAGATGGCAATAGCGAGCGTCCAAGCTCATTGGTCCAAGACTCACCTAAGAGCAACAGCGCGGGAAGATTCCCGCCATCACCTTCACCTGGACAAGAAGGGCGTGACCTGAAATGACGTCATGCGGACAGTAGCCAATAGACTGTCAAGGAGCCACATTCAAATGTATAGCCACTGTATATATTGAGCTGTTCGTCCGCCATTACGACATGTTCCCTCTGACCAGCATGTAATAAAGTTGTGTTAAGCCAGCTCTTCGGCTGTCCTGGTGTCTTTGGTCCAATACACTAAACTTTTACACATGATTCTACTTATCAGTGCATGTTTTGTATGACATATGTCCCAAACTTTAACTTTCCAGGTGCAAAAAAATCCAGGTGGGAAAAGAACTTTACTGATCAAGTTGATGATAAAGGATAATTTCCAAAGATGGTAAAGGCCCTCCCACTAATACCCAATGTTACTGCATGCAAGATTGCTATAAAGAGTATAAATTGTTCCCTCTTCTGTGGTTGGGGTGGGTGGGTTTTTAATGGATTGGTTTTAAATGATTTTTTTATTAAGGATGTTTTTATGTCATGTTGTGAACTGCCTGGAGTCACTTCGGCAAGGGGGCGGTGATACAAATTTAAATTAATAAATAGAAAATAGAGTTAATCATTTATTTCTTGACTCACATTTTTTTCTGTTTGAGGGGCTCTTCAATTGGTATATTTAGAATGAGGCATGGGCCCAGGTTTCATTTTCCAGTGACTTGTGGTGACTTAACCACTTTGTGGTTGCTATTTCCTTGTTTATTGCCTTTGGTTTTTGGACTTCAATTCCCATAAGCCTAAGTCAGTTCCCCAAGGCACTGATCAGCCAATGTACTGACTTAGGCTTCTGGGAATTGATGTCCCCCAGTCAGGTGTGGGCCCCATGTTGGGAACCACTGGTCTGCATAGTGCATGGGCAGACTACTTTGGCAGGTATGAGGCTAGTTTTCTGATTTCCAAGACCCCCAGGAGTGAACAGACCATAAAATTGTTACCCCAAATCTGGAAACTGTCCCTTTATTTTCATTTATACTTTATTTTCAATAAAATTACCTTTTCCATTTCCCCCTGACTATACCCAATAGGCTTACATGTCCACAAACACCACACTGTACCATGATTCACTTGCAGGTAAGGTAACTGCAAGAGTTGATTTTTAACAAATTTATAAAGATCTCAAACCGATATTTAAAAAAGGCCATGGTCAAGCCCCCCCCCCCCTTCTCACTTTCTGTTTAAACCAAGCCTTAGCAGTAGTGAAAAGGCTCTGGGAACTGCAGTTTGGTTTAAAATTCATTTTTTCTTTCTGCCAAATAGACACAGCAGACTTAACCCTTTCACTCCTGATTAATTTTATTTCATTAGCAGTTATACCTAGGATGTCAAATAAATTAATAAAAATGTTTTCATGTACTTTAAACTGTTCAATTCTTGTCTATTCAAGCAAGAATCTCTTAACTTCCTCTTCATACTCTCAGACCATATTTGGACAAGCAGGATCTCAGTCAAGGAAGCTCTTCATCACTAAAGCTTTTCAAGACTCTCCTGATGTACTGTTTGCCTTAAAGCCTAATTCTATTGTTTCTGGGGAAGTGGATGTTATGAAATTAGCATATGTGTACACAATAGTGGTAGGGTTTTCCTACTTGGTGGCTATTGAATAACATGGGGAGCTCCACATTAGGTAATATTATTTTGGTAAACATTGGGTCTTCCTTATAAACTGCTATATAAGAAGGTAAAAACTAACATTTTAAATTTGTTTTATGTTTTAGAAGGTCAAATTAAAAATGAACTAAAGCCAGAGATTTTGCTGCAATCTGGCTGTTTGGAGAGGCCAGAGTGAGAGCAATAAGTGCTATTTACTAATCCCACCAGGACGGAGGAAACTCTTTGTTAAGGAAGTTTGCTCTCTGCAGCTGAGCTGTCTGCAAGGAAGATGACAAACAACCAGGAAACTTTGGGCTGGGCTTCTGGATGATCTCTTCTAATCAAGAGTATGTTGGGTGGTGGTGGAATACCATATATGGACATTTGCAGCTGACCTCAACTCATCCTATCATGGCAGCCTCCGGAGGCTGGCCACATGGTGAAACTCCTCCCACCTCTCCATGTGACATCCTGGACAAACCAAGTTTGGGGGTGGACTTCTCTTCTTCCACATGGACATTCCTGAGTAAATAAAAAATGGGGGCAGACCCATTCCCCTCACATGTGATGCCTTGGACCAATAGTGTTTGTGCAAGCCCCTTCCTGCTCCATTTGAATGCACATATAAACTAGCTTCCCCCATTGTCTGACAACTGATGCAGAACCCCTTCCTTTCTGGTTCTGTCCTGTGATAGCAATTTCCCATAGCATATTGGCCATGTACTCCTGCCAACCTAGCAGTTCGAAAGCAAGAAATTGCAAGTAGATAAATAGGGACCACTTCGGTGGGAAGGTAACAGCGTTCCATGCACCCCAGTGCCTATGTCTGCAACTAGATACCAGTGCTCTGGTATCTAGTCATGCCTGCCACATGACCACGGAAATGTCTGCAAAAGCAGACAGCGCTGGCTCTTCGGCTTAGAAACAGAGATGAGCACTGCACCCTAGAGTTGGATACGACTGGCTTTCGAGCAAGGGAAACCTTTACCTTTACCTTTATTGGCCATGTGTTATGGGGTGATTAATTTGCCTCACAGTTCTTGTTTTTTTCCCCTCTATCCAATGTTTAATTTTGCTTATTGTTTTTTATTTTCTTATTTGTTTTCTAAGTAAACTTCTCTAATTTGTATAAAACAACTTGTCTGTGGCTCATTTCTTAGGGGCTCTTTACTGTATGGGACCAAAGACAACAGAACAGCTGAAGGGTTGGCTTAACACAGGTTTATTGCATGATGATCCGGTGGAGCATGAGGTAATGGCGGTGATACATCTCTATATATACAGTAGCATTATACATTTGAATCTTGTAGCACGGTAGCTCATTGGCTGCTACCGGCGTGGCCTCGCCCAGGCACGCCTCTCTTCAGTAGTTCTTTCTCCTGCTGCTGAATGCGGGGAAGGTTTTCCCGCGGCTGTCCGTGATTGAGCAATGTGAACCATGTGAGACTGAACGCTCGCAGCTGCCCTCTATGGGCTGCTTGCTCGCGTTCCTTTACAGCTGAGATACATTGTATTTGGAGTGGTTACATTCTTATCTTACAGTACAATGAGCATGCATACATAACATCCCTCCCCCCTAGGATGGGACGAAGTCCCGCAACCATTGTGGCTTGCCGCACGTGCGCTTGGGGCGTGCTTGTGCCTGACCTAGTACCGGAGAGCCTGTGATCCCTGACTCCGTGGGTGCTTGTCCTGCAACGGGAAACGGGGATTCGTTAGTGGCTCTGTGGGGCATCCGTGCCTGCCTTGCGCTGGGGGATGGGAATGGAATGAACAGCTGGGACGTGAACCCCTGCCTGTTGCTCTCGGACCCCGGGGACCCTCCTATTGTGAACCGCGGGACCGATGAGGATGCCCTTGTGGTTCTGCTACCTTCTGTTCCCCGCTCGGGGGACCTTGAGACTGTGGTGGGCGGACTCGCCATCGCCTCCTGTCTTGGGGGTGTCGGTCTCCGGGAGATTGGTGCTATATTGCATTCTAACTCACAGGGGCTACTGGGACTGGAAGTACCAGGGGCTGAACTGAAACCCCTCTTTTCGCTAGGACGGGTGGGGGACCACTCCGCTAACTCCCCCTGGTACTGTAAATCAAGGTCTAAACTTCTTGGGGAATCTGTGTTTTGGGGACGCTTCCCGGGGCTGTGTGTGAGATCGGGGCTCTTCCTTTCCGCCGCAAACTCCCGCAAAAGATCTCTGAGGATCGATTCCCTTTCCTCCCCCCTTGGTGGGGACCCATGTCCCCCTTTTTCTCCCCCTTGGGCTAAGCGGGTGGGGGAGTACCCTAACGCTGATTCGTGGCTATTTTCGTCTTCGTCCTGCTCTCCGGGGATCCTGCGCCTGAGTTGATCCGCGTGCCGCCTCCACAGGAGGCCTGTATTGGTCTCCACGCGGTATGAAACGGGGCCGGTTTGTTCTATTACAGTGCCCGGCACCCAGGCTGGCCCCGCGTTGGCGTAGTTCCTGCAATGCACCGGGGCGCCTACGCTGAAACTCTTTGCGGGTTCCACCCCTACGTTCCGCCCTTTGTCCTCTACTCTCGTGGGGTCTAGCTTGGAGATCACCGTGGCCAGCTTCCTGCGCATTAACAGCTCCGCGGGGGAGTACCCTGACACCAATGGGGTGACCCTGTACCTTAGCAGGAATTGGCACAGTTGTAAGTCAAGATCTCCGGGGCCCATGCGCCACAGCGCGTCCTTAGTGGTGTGCACGAGGTGCTCTACTTGGCCGTTGGTGGCCGGGTGGAAAGGGGCGGAGGTGATGTGCCGAATGGCGTTGAGATCCATGAATGCCCTGAACTCGGCGGACGTGAAACAGCTAGCGTTATCGCTGACGAGGGTGTCGGGTAAACCGAACGTGGAAAAGACCCTCCGTAACTGTTTAACTGTTGTGGCCGAGGAGGTGCTTGAGACTGGAATGACCTCCAACCACTTGGAGAACGCGTCCACCACAAGGAGGAAAAGTGTTCCCCTGAACGGGCCAGCAAAGTCTACGTGTACCCGGGACCAGGGCCCCCTTGCTGCGTCCCACTCCCTATGTGGCAAACGAGCCTCTTCTGGCCTGGAGCTTTGGCACGCTTCGCAAGTGCCGACCATGTGCTCGATGTCGGCGTCTAGCTGGGGCCACCAAAAGTAACTGCGGGCTAGTGCCTTAGAGCGGACGATCCCGGGGTGGCTGACGTGCAGCAGTTTAAGCACCCTCGGCCGGAGGGACGTGGGGATCACTACCCGCTGTCCCCACAAAAGGCAACCCCTCTCTAGGGACAATTCTAATTTCTTTTTGAAAAACGTGTCGAATTCCGCTGCTGGGGAAGACACGGGCCACCCTTTCTGTACCCAGGAGCAAACGGTAGCTAACGTTTTGTCCTTACCGGTCGCTTTGGCGATGTCGGCCGGTACTACTGGAGGGGAGTCTAGGACCTCTATCATTAAGACCTGGTGGTCCCTCTCTTCCTCGCCCACGTGGCAGCAATCCCGGGGAATGGGGGACCTCGACAGGGCATCCGCGTGGCTGATCTCCTTCCCGGGCCGGTACACCAACGCGTGCTGATACGCGTTGAGAAAAATGGCCCACCTGAGCATTCTCGGGGACAGGATTTGGGGTGTGGGCTTATCTGCGGTGAAGATGCCTAGCAAGGGCTTATGGTCGGTCACTATGGTGAAAGGGCGGCCATACACAAAATCATGAAATTTCTTGGTCCCCGCAATTATCGCTAGTGCTTCCCTGTCTGTCTGGGCATAGTTTCTCTCCGCTTGGGACAAGGACCTAGAGTAGAACGCTATCGGGGCCTCCCTCCCATTCTCCAGCACGTGGCATAACACCGCCCCCACCCCCACCGGGGATGCATCGCATATCAGGACCACTGGGCGTTTGGGATTGAAGTGGGTCAGTACAGCATCTGATGCCAGGAGTCGCTTCAGGTCATTGAAAGCCTTCTCATGGTCGTCGCCCCACTTCCATGCCTCGTCCTTTTTTAACAATTTGTGTAGCGGTTCCGCCACGGCTGCCTTCCGAGGAAGGAAGGAGTGGTAGAAGTTGAGCAGCCCAAGGAACGACTGCAGCTCGGGCTTGGAGGTGGGGCGAGGGGCCTTCTTGATGGCGGCCACCTTGGATTGGGATGGCCTTATTCCCTCGGGAGTAACACGGAACCCTAGGAACTCAACCTCAGTTGCGAAGAAAATGCATTTGTCTTTCCGCAACCGCAACCCCGCCTTTTCGAATTTTGCCAGGACCTTTCCCAACCTTTCTGCTAATTCGGCCCGGCTCCCCCCTGTAATCAATACGTCATCAAAGTAGGGTAACACCCCCTCTAACCCCTTCAGGAGGCGTTCCACGAGTGACTGGAAGATCCCGGGCGCCGAATTCACGCCGAACTGGAGGCGCGTCACCTGGAACGCCCCTTTGTGGGTGACTATGGTCTGCGCAGCAGCTGCGGCGGGGGTCACCGGGAGTTGCTGGTAGGCTTGGGCCAGGTCGAGTTTAGCAAAACACCTCCCCCCGTGTAACCTGGCCAACAAGTGGCTGACTACCGGCACCGGATACGCATTAGGGCGGATCGCCTTATTGATGGTGCACTTGTAATCAGCGCATATGCGGACCTCCCCGTTGGCCTTGAGTGCTGTTACAATTGGAGTTTCCCACTCCGCAGAATCAACAGGAACAAGAATCCCCTGGCCCACCAATTTGTCCAACTCCGCCTCTATTTTGTCCTTTAGTGCGAAAGGCACTCTGCGCGGTTTAAGTCTGATTGGACGTACTCCAGGGTCCAGGTCGAAAGTCACTGGGGGGCCCTTGAATTTTCCGAGTCCCTTTTTGAAAACCTCGGGGTGCGCATCGCACACGCTCTGTATTGGATCAGTCCCGGCGGCGTGTACTCCCACGGCGTGCACCCCCCCAATGAACAACCCCAGGGGCTGGAACCATTGAGTCCCGAGGAGGCTGCATTTACCTCCCTTGAGGACGACTAGGGGAAGCGTTGCGGCGTGTTTTTTGAACTGGACCTGGAACTTCCCAACCCCCAACACCGGGATGCGGTTCCCTTGCACGTCCTTCAGCGTGGACCTCAACGCTTTGAGCTTGGGCCGCACGTGGGGGGCTATTTTTAGGAACTCTCCCTGGGAAATGATAGAGTAAGAAGAACCCGAGTCCACCTCCATCCTAACAGGGGCCCCTTGTATTACTACCTCAACGAAGTATCGGGGGTGCTCCGTGGATACGCTGAAAACCGGAGCGTCGTCCTCGCTGTCGTCAGAGATGCGCCCTACTCCGTCCCGCTTCCTCGTGGTCCGGGTGCCGTCCTTGGGGCTCGTGGTGCGGTCCTGCCTTGCCGAGCGGTTTGGGGAACTCCTCTTGGCCTCGCGCCGTTTTCGGCAGACCTTGGCGATGTGCCCGCGCCGGCCGCAGTTGTGGCACTCGGCCTTGCGGAACGGGCATTTGGCGCGGGCATGGGCGGCGCCGCAGCCGTCGCAGCGCCGGCCTTCCTTCTGGACCTTCCGGACATCCTCGTCGTCGCCGCTCTCCGCGGACGAGTTCGAAACTCGCCGGGCCGCGCGCACCGAGCTCTCTGCCTTGGCGGGTTTCGGGCGCCAGTCCTGGAGCTCTTGCACCCCGGCCGTCGTGGCTTCCGCGGCCTGTGCCGTGTCGAGGACCTGCTGCCACGTGGGAGGCGGCTCCTGTTTCATCAGCGTGCGCTGAGTCTCGGTGTCCCTCAGGCTGCAGAGCAGGCAGTCTCGTAGGGTGACTTCTGGGGTCTCCCACTTGCATGGGCCAGCGGCCAGCCGCAGGGCCGCGGCGAACTCAGCGACCGATTCCCCGGGTGCCTGGACTCGCCTCCAGAACGCGCTCCGAGCGGGGAACATCGCTCTCGCAGGCCGGAGGTGGGTGCGCAACACCGCCAGGAGCTCTTTGGCTTTGAAGTCGCTCACCCTCCTCGGCGCGATCAGGTCCACCAAGGTCCTCTTGGTCTCATGCCCGAGCATGCGGACGAAGATGGCCCTCTTCTTGTCCTCATCTGAGACTTCGAGCTCCACCAGCGCTCCGTTGAAGTCTATCTCAAACAGCTCCAAGTCTCCCGGCTTCCTGATCTCGTAGCCGGCGCATGTCTTGGTCCCGTGGGCAGCCATAATCCCACCTTCGTCGCCAGTTTACTGTATGGGACCAAAGACAACAGAACAGCCGAAGGGTTGGCTTAACACAGGTTTATTGCATGATGATCCGGTGGAGCATGAGGTAATGGCGGTGATACATCTCTATATATACAGTAGCATTATACATTTGAATCTTGTAGCACGGTAGCTCATTGGCTGCTACCGGTGTGGCCTCGCCCAGGCACGCCTCTCTTCAGTAGTTCTTTCTCCTGCTGCTGAATGCGGGGAAGGTTTTCCCGCGGCTGTCCGTGATTGAGCAATGTGAACCATGTGAGACTGAACGCTCGCAGCTGCCCTCTATGGGCTGCTTGCTCGCGTTCCTTTACAGCTGAGATACATTGTATTTGGAGTGGTTACATTCTTATCTTACAGTACAATGAGCATGCATACATAACAGGCTCATTGTGTAGGTAGACCTTATTTCAATTGAAATGGTACCTTCAATTCAATATACTCTTTTTAAATTGAACCCACAATTTAATGTGGCTTTTGGTTACTGATTCAACCCTGCCTGTGGAACTTTGATGTTTGAAGATTGATACACGGTAGGCAGCATTCACGGGGCCAAACACATCTTTATTGCAAGGTATGCAATCTGAACATGAGGCAATGGCGGAGATGCAGCTCCTTATATATGCTTGCAGTACATTTGAATTTCACCCCATGGGTGCCTATTGGTTGCGGTATCAGTGATGTCATTGGGACGTACTGAATACCTTACAAGGTTTACCTGTGGCAGGAATGTTTCCAGTGCTACTCAGTGATTGGGTGATCTGAACCATGTGGGCTGAACTTCTGCAGCTGCCTCTAGTGGCAGCTGAATCGCTAGCAAGAACAGCTGAGTTACATTGTAACCACCAGGACTCATTCACAGTTCATTTGGATACAAGGTTACTTTCGAATACAAGGTTACATTTCTTAAAGGCACAAGTTCCATACATAACATCCCTCCCCTCCTAGGATGGGACAAAGTCCCTCAACCATCGTGGTGGCCTGCAAGCATGTTTGGGCCATACAGCAGTTTAGTGTATGGTACCAAAGACAATGAAACAGCCGAAGAGTTGGCTTAACACAGGTTTATTGCATGATGATCCGGAGGAACATGTGGTAATGGTGGATGGGTAGCTCAATATATACAGCTGGCTATACATTTGAATGTGGCTCGTTGACAGTCTATTGGTTGCTGCCTGCGTGACATCATAGAAGGTCACGCCCTTCTTGTCCAGGTGAGGAGGTGGCGGGAATCTTCCCGCGCTGCTGATCAAGGGTGAATCTGGGCCATGAGAGCTGGACGCTCGCTATTGCCATCTAGTGGTCACTAGCTCGCGTCCTCTTATAAGGGTTACAGTGATACAGCTGAAGGTTATAATGTTGCACACAGAAAGGTTACATTGTTACCACATGGCTAGGTACATTGTTAAAGGCACAGCTTTACAGAACACAACATCCCTCCCCCCTAGGATGAGACGAAGTCTCTCAGCCAAGATGGCTTATTGCAAGTGCGTTTGGGCCGTGATGTGGGCTGACCTGCCCCGGGGGCGCTACCCCTTCTTTGTTCCCTGGTCCCTTGTCCTGAAACGGGAGAGGGAGACTTGTTAGCTGCTTGCCGTGGTTTGGCGGCTTTAGGGGAAGGGAAAAACTCCATTGTGGGCAGACCGGGGGCGCTCGGGGCTAACAAAAAACCCCTCTTCTCGCTTGGACGGGTGGGGGACCACTCCGAAAAACTCCCCCGGCTCTGAAAATCAAATCCTAACTCTGTTGGGGTATCCGTATTTGTGGGGGATTCCCGCGAGATATGTATGGGGTCGGGTTCCTCCTCCTCCGAAAGATCCCGCAGGATATCTATGAGAACAGACTCCCTTTCCTCCCCCCTTGGTGGGGACCCGTGGCCCCCCTCTCCTCCCCCTTTGGCTAAACGGGTGGGGGAGAACCCTAACGCTGAGTCTTGTTCCTTTTGGTCTGTGCCCTGCTCATCGGGGACCCTGCGCCATAGCTGGTCCGCGTGCCGCCTTCACAGCAAACCTGAGCTGGTCTCCATGCGGTACGACACGGGGCCGGTTTGCTCCACGACAACGCCCGGTACCCAGGCTGGGCCCGCGCTGGCGTAGTTCCTGCAATGCACAGGGGCACCTACGCTGAAACTCTTTGTGGCCTCTAGCCCGATGTTCCTTCCCTTGTCTTCTACTCTTGTGGGGTCTAGCCTAGTGAGGATGGTGGTCAGTTTCCTGCACATTAAGAGCTCTGCAGGGGAGTATCCTGACGCCAGCGGGGTCACCCTGTATCCTAGCAGAAACTGACACACTTGTAGGTTGAGGTCCCCGGGGCCCATGCGCCGCAGCGCGTCCTTCGTGGTGCGGACGAGGCGCTCTACTTGGCCATTGGTGGCCGGATGGAAAGGGGCGGAGGTGATGTGCCGGATGGCGTTAATCTCCGTGAATGCCCTGAACTCAGCGGACGTGAAGCAACTAGCGTTATCGCTAATTAGGGTGTCGGGTATGCCGAACGTGGAAAAAATTCTCCGCAAATGCTTAATTGTTGCGGCCGAGGAGGTGCTCGTGACTGGGATGACCTCCAACCACTTGGAGAAAGCGTCCACAACAAGGAGAAACAGAGTTCCTCGGAACGGGCCCGCGAAATCTATGTGTATCCGGGACCACGGCCCCTTAGCCGCGTTCCACTCCCTGTGGGGAAGACGGGCCTCCTCTGGTCTGGAGCATTGGCAACTCTCACAAGTGCCGACCATGTGCTCAATGTCAGCGTCTAACTGGGGCCACCAAAAGTAACTACGGGCCAGCGCTTTGGAGCGCACAATTCCGGGGTGGCTGACGTGTAGCAGTTTGAGCACCCGCGGTCGTAGGGACGTGGGGATCACTACCCGCTGGCCCCACAGAAGGCACCCCCTCTCTAGGGACAACTCTAGTTTTTTCCGGAAGAATGGGTCGAATTCCGCTGCCGGGGAAGACGCAGGCCACCCTTTCTGCACCCATGAGCAAACCTTCGCCAAGGTATTGTCTTTGCCGGTCGCTTTGGCGATGTCGGCGGGCAATATTGGGGGTGAGTCTAGGACCTCTATCATCAGTACCTGGTGGTCTGGCTCCTCCCCGCCCACGTGGCTGCTATCCTGGGGGAGGGGGGATCTCAACAGGGCGTCCGCATGGCTAATTTCCCTCCCGGGTCTGTACACCAATGCGTGCTGATACACATTGAGGAAAATGGCCCACCTAAGCATCCTCGAGGACAGGATCTGTGGCGTGGGCTTATCTGCGGTAAAAATCCCTAGCAGAGGTTTGTGGTCAGTCACGATGGTGAAAGGGCGGCCATACAGAAAATCGTGAAATTTTTTCGTCCCCGCAATTATCACTAGCGCTTCCCTATCTGTCTGTACGTAATTTCTCTCCGCTTGGGACAGGGACCTGGAGTAGAATGCTATCGGGGCCTCCCTTCCGTTTTCTAGCACGTGGCACAGCACCGCCCCCACCCCCACCGGGGATGCATCACAGATCAGGACCACCGGGCGTTTGGGGTTGAAATGGGTCAGTATGGCATCAGACGCCAGGAGATGTTTCAGTTCACTAAATGCCCTCTCTTGGTCGTCGCCCCACTTCCATGCCTCGTCCTTATTAAGCAGTTTGTGTAGCGGTTCAGCCACTGCTGCCTTCCGGGGGAGGAAGGAGTGGTAAAAGTTAAGCAGCCCTAGGAACGACTGCAGCTCGGCCTTGGAGGTGGGGCGAGGGGCCTTCTTAATGGCGGTCACCTTAGATTTGGATGGTTTTATCCCCTCAGGAGTCACACGAAACCCTAGGAACTCAACCTCGGTCGCGAAGAAGACGCATTTGTCTTTTCGCAGTCTCAACCCCGCCTTTTCGAATATTGCCAGAACCTTTCCCAGTCTCTTGGCCAATTCAGCCCGACTCCCCCCCCCCGTTATCAACACGTCATCAAAATAAGGCAACACCCCCTCTAGCCCCTTCAGGAGGCATTCCACAAGTGACTGGAAAATCCCAGGCGCCGAATTTACGCTGAATTGAAGGCGGGTCACCTGGAACGCCCCCTTATGAGTGACTATGGTCTGTGCAGCAGCTGCGGCAGGGGACACCGAAAGCTGCTGGTAGGCCTGTGCCAAGTCGAGCTTAGCGAAACACTTTCCCCCGTGCAACCTGGCAAGCAGATGGCTGACTACCGGCACCGGATACGCATTAGGGCAGATCGCCTTATTGATGGTGCACTTTTAATCAGCGCATATGCGGACCTCCCCATTGGCCTTTAGTGCTGTTACAATTGGAGTTTCCCACTCCGCAGAATCAACAGGAACAAGGATCCCCTGGCCCACCAATTTGTCCAGTTCTGCCTCTATTTTGTCCTTGAGTGCAAACGGCACCCGGCGCGGTTTGAGTCGTATTGGCCGGACCTCCGGGTCTAGGTCGAATGTCACTGGGGGCCCCTTGAATTTCCCCAGTCCTTTTTTGAAAACTTCGGGGTGCGCGTCGCACACCTCCTGCACCGGGTCAGTCCCAACGGCGTGCACCCCCCCAATAAACAAACCCAGGGGCTGAAACCATTGAGTTCCGAGGAGACTGCAATCCCCCCCTTTAAGCACGACTAGGGAGAGGGCCGCGGCGTGCTTCTTAAATTTGACCTGAAATTCTCCAACCCCCAACACTGGAATACTGTTCCCTTGCACGTCCCGTAGCGTGGACCTCAACGCTTTGAGCTTGGGCCGCATGTGGGGGGCAATTCTCAAAAACTCCCTCTGGGAAATAATTGAATATGAGGAACCCGAGTCAATTTCCATCCTAATGGGAACCCCTTGCACTAGTACCTCAACAAAGTAACGGGGGTGTCCCGCTGACACGCTGAATACTGGGGCGTCGTCCTCGCTGCCGTCGGAGATGCGGCCCACGCCGTCCCGCTTCCTCGTGGCCTGGGCGCCGTCTTTGGGTCTCGTCGAGCGGTCTTGTCCCGTTGAACGGTCTGCCGAGCTCCTCCGGGCCTCGCGCCTCTTTCTGCATACTTTGGCGATGTGCCCGCGGCGGCCGCAGTTGTGACACTCGGCCTTTCTGAACGGGCATTTGGCGCAGTCGTGGGCCGCTCCACAGCCGTCACACCGCCGGCCCTCTATCCGGACCCTCCGGACGTCCTCGTCGTCGCTGCTCTCTGCGGACGATTTCGAAGTTCGCCGGGCTGCGTGCACCGATGCCTCTGCCTTGCTCGTCTTCGGCCGCCAGTCCTGGAGCTCTTGCACCCCAGCCTTTGTGGCCTCCGCGGCCTGTGCCGCTTTCAGGACCTCCTGCAACGTGGGGGGTGGCTCTTGGTTCATTAGCGTGCGCTGAGTCTCGGCGTCGTTCAGGCCGCATAGCATGCAGTCCCTGAGGGTGATTTCCGTGTTCTCCCATTTACACAGGCCGGCAGCCAGCCGCAGGGCCACCACGAAGGTGGCGACCGTCTCCCCGGGCGCTTGGACTCGCCTCCAGAACGCGCTCCGAGCGGGAAACATCGCCGTCAAGGGCCGGAAATACTCGCGCAGCATCTGTAGGAGCTCTTTGGCCTTGAAATCGCTCATCCTTTTCGGTGCGATCAGGTCCACCAAGGTTCTTTTGGTTTCTTGTCCAAGCATCCTGGTGAAGATGGCCCTTTTCTTTGCCTCATCCGTGACTTCGGATTCAACCAGTGCTCCCTGGAAGTCCATTTCGAAGATCTCCCAGTCTCCCGGTTTCCTGATTTCGAAACCGGCGCATGTCTTGGTCCCGTGGGCAGCCATATCCCACCTTCGTCGCCAATTTAGTGTATGGGACCAAAGACAATGAAACAGCCAAAGAGTTGGCTTAACACAGGTTTATTGCATGATGATCCGGAGGAACATGTGGTAATGGCGGATGGGTAGCTCAATATATACAGCTGGCTATACATTTGAATGTGGCTCGTTGACAGTCTATTGGTTGCTGCCTGCGTGACGTCATAGAAGGTCACGCCCTTCTTGTCCAGGTGAGGAGGTGGCGGGAATCTTCCCGCGCTGCTGATCAAGGGTGAATCTGGGCCATGAGAGCTGGACGCTCGCTATTGCCATCTAGTGGTCACTAGCTCACGTCCTCTTATAAGGGTTACCGTGATACAGCTGAAGGTTATAATGTTGCACACAGAAAGGTTACATTGTTACCACATGGCTAGGTACATTGTTAAAGGCACAGCTTTACAGAACACAACAAGCAGCTTGGCTGGGCTCAGAGGAATGGGGTGTTCCGGGTTCCTCAGACTCTTGTCCTGCAGAGGGGAAATGAGTAGTGTTAGCGGTGTCTTGAGAGTACTGGCCCGAATCAGGAGAGGAACCCGGGAGGGAATACTGCATATCAAAACCTGGGAGGGGAGGAGGCTGACTTGAGGGAAGTTCCCTCCTGTTACTCTGAGAAGGGGATGACTTGCCTGCATGCCTCCTCGTCTGCATGGGAGCAGAGGTGGACTCGAAAACTAGAGGATGGGGGGTTTCTGGGGAAAAATAAAAACCCCGGGGGTGTGGCTAAGAAGCCAATGGAGTAACATGCATTTTTCTCTGCTTGCGCTCGCCAATGTGGAAAACAAAGTGGATTTAATGCTTAAATGGTAATCCGAAGCCCTAAAATTATTTTATTGATCTTCAATTGAAACGGAGGTCAGAGTCCGGAGATCGAGTGGCAAGGGAGGCATAACAGGGGTTGCACGGACTGAGCTGCTCGGAGACTGGATGGGACTTCCGTAAAAGAAGCAAGCGGACTTCAGATCTTGGAGCTATTTGTATAAAATATTAAGAAAGAAGTGTGGTGGCTTTGGAAGGGAGCCTTGAAGGAAAAGTAAGTCCAGAAGAAAGAACGTGGAGGTTGTGGTTGGGAAGGAAGGAGGGTGGATGATAAGGAGCAGAGAAGGAGACGGTGTAATGGCGAAGAACGAAAGTTAAAAAGTGCTAATTACACAGAAAGTTGTACTGTCTGAAAGTTTGGAGAGGGGGTGTTGGATTGGAGCAATAGAAGGAAAAATTGGAGTGGGAAGTGTGAAGAAGGAGGAGAATGAAAGAAAGAGAAAAGGAAGAAAGGGAGGTTTTTGGATTGTTTGGCCTGTGAGGGGAGAGGTGCGGTCCGATTGGAAGCCACGGTGGCAGCAGCTTGGATTTTGGATTACTTGGAAGAACAGTTCCTCTTGGTTTTGATATTTTTCCTTTTAAAATTGGAGCCTATTTTGGATCTGGACCATTGAATTACGTTACCCTGCCTTTCCCTTCGCTTTTGCTTTTTACTTGGGGACATAATATCAATAATAGCTACATTTTTGCTCCTAGATGGATTTAACAGAATAGATGGCCCAGCTGATATTTTTGGAATTTTTTGAGGTGGAATGTAGCTGTTCTTGGATACCTCTCCTCCGCAGAGTACTTTTTATTTTTTGGAATACAGTTACAGAGTGTCTTCTCTTCTTTCAAGTGAAAGAGTCTCTGAGATATATCTTTATTTGTGGTGATAAAGCAGTGAATATTGAAAATACAACCAGACTCCAGTTGCAAAAATATTTCAATTAATAAAGGCAGGATTTCATCAGTTGGATTACAATATTGAATAAGCTTTTGTAATTTGGATCCATCGTCGTTTGGAGGGTATAATAAGGAAGGCTGGTCTCACTGGATTTGTTATAAGGTTTGCCATTTTTTTTCAATCAAATTTTTGGGATTAAATACTATTTTTTGTGACAAATATAAGATTGGAGTTTTGATTAGATTGAACTCTGGAATAGTTTCAAGGAGAGAGAATTGTGGGAGATAAAAAAGTTGTAGCATTGAAATTATTGTTTGATATCACAATGGATAAAATTGCAAGGGGAAAGGCAAAGGAAGAGAAGGTGGTGAAGCCTAAGAAGAAAGATAAACTACCAACGGAGATGTCCCCACCAACATCATCACCTGAGCCACCAATATTTGATCAAACACAAATAATGGTTGAATTTGGTAAATTGTTTAAAAAATTTGAGAAGATGGAAGAGGCAAGAGTGAAAGATAGAAATGAAATTTGGGGGAAAAAAGGATAAATTGGCTACAATGTTTATTGATTTTTCTAAAAAAGTTGATCTTAATTTGCAAAAGATGGATGCCAATGTTAAGTCAATGCAAAATGATATGACATTAAAGGGTTACATGAGGAGGAGAAAGAAATTAAGATGAAAGTGGATGTGCAGGAAAAAAGGATAGATGTAATGGAAAAGATGATGAGAAAACAGAATTATGGTGATTCGCAATATGTTGGGAAAATGCCAAACCAGCTAAAGGACAGAATAATTGATTGGTTAAACAATTTGAAAATGGGGAAAGATTTTGTTAATTAGGACATTGTAAGTGCTAATAGGGTGGGTCCGAAGAGGGGAAAAGTTGTACAGAGAAATGTTTTGGTCAAGTTTGCAAACTGGGGAGATAAGCTGAAGGTGATGGCCTTTCTAAAACAAGCTGGTTCTGGCATTTTAAAAATTGATGGGAATGATGTGGAAGTATATAATGACATTCCTATGAAGGAACGTGGTTGGAGGTACAAGATGAAGCCAGTAACAAAAAAAATTGATGGAGAAAGGGATAAAATATAATTGGCATTTCCCACAACAGTTAAGATTTTTTTCATGAAAGGAGAATGCATGTGATTGATGCAGAGACTGATGCATTGGAATAATTGTGTTTAAATGATTTGATTAAGGCATCCTCAAGAGAATGGTTGGCACTGAGGAGGGCTTTGTTGGAGTCTGGGGCCATAAGAAGGGATTATGGAGGAGCTAAGGAGGAAGGAGCTGCAGGAGGACAGGAAGCAGGAGAGACTGAGGTCGATTTACAATCATTGGTAGTAGTTGCTGAAGGGGGAGGTAAAGGTCAGAAAGGAGGGAAATAGGCGAAAGGAATGAATTTAAGAGTTTTAAAGGATGGTTCTACAAGTTGACTGATTTTGTTAACAAGAAAAAATAGCGCTAGAGCTTTAGTTGGCACGTATATTTTCCATGTTCCCCCCTCCCCTCTTTGGAAGACAAAGGCAACTTTTTTGAAGAAAAAAGTGGGGAGGTCAGTATTGAGTGTTTTGAGGTTTTTTTGCTGTAAGTATTGTGTTAATTATTGTGGGGTAGAAGGTATCATGCCCAATGGAGAAATTAGAGGTGGAAGAAGAGTGTAGCGAATTAAACTATGAGGAGTATTAAAGTGTTAACATGGAATGTGAAAGGTACAGGGTCTCTGGTTAAGAGAAGGAGAATTGAATCAGCTTTAAGGAAGGACAGGCCAGATATAGTCTTTTTGCAGGAAACCCATCAAAAATCTCAGGATACAAACAATTTTTTTAAGGGTGGATGCAGCATTATGAAAGGTCATACGGCACATCAAAGGCAAGAGGAGTAGCAATTTTGATTTTGACCAGGCTGGGGTTTGAGATAATAAATAGCATTTCCGATCCGGGGGGCAGATATTTGATAGTTAGAGGGAAAATAGATGATGAGGAAGTAACTCTGGCGAATATATATGCTCCAAATGATCATCAAGCTGAATTCTTAGAAAAAATGTACAAAATATTGGTAAAAGAGAAAACAGCAAAGACGATTGTGGCCGGTGACTTTAATTTAGTAAGGTCAAATTTAGATTGCATAAATATATTGAGATGAGGAAAAGGCATTAAAGGACAGATGTTGGATAAGTGGATGGTATCATTAGGTTTGAAAGATACTTGGAGAGAGTTTAAGGGGTCAGAAAGGGTATATATTTATTTTTCACAGGTTCATCTCATATTCTAGAATAGACTATATATTTGTAACGGATAATATGGTTAGAAATATGGAGGAAGTAGAAGTTGGAATTTTCAAAGAGTCAGATCATGCTAAAGTGGTGATGGAAATGAGGATTGAGGGTAAAACAAAATCAAGAAGGAGTTGGAGATATGATGAAAAACTATTTAAAGACCATAAGTGCAAAGAACAAATCATGGAAAATTGGAATGAAAGTTGGCATTTGAATGACAATGCTGAGGTAAATTTTAACATGGTTTGGGATGCCATGAAGTCGGTTTTTAGAGGGGAAAGCATTCGGTTAGCTAGTATTAGATATAAAAAATTCAAGAGGTCACAGGATAAAATTGAGAGTGAGATAAAGTGATTATAGGAGGAACATGCAAGGATGAAGGATAAGAAGGGTTTTGGTAATTTTCAAAGATTGAAGGTTGAGTTGGTAGGAAAGGACATTAAAAAGGTGAAAAGGGATCTTGTCTATTTAAAAAGAGAATATTTTGAGTATAGTAATAAAAATTCAAAATTATTGGCAAGAGCAGCTAAAGAAAAGAGGGGGGAAAAGGGAAATTGGAGTTTTGATAAATGAACAAGGAATGAGATGTAATAAGATTAGGGACAAATGTAAAATTGTGAAAGAATTTTTTCAAACATTATATGCAAAAAAAGAGATAGATGTGGAGAAGCTTAAAAAACGATTAGAGAAGCAAATAGATATCGGAATAAAACAGGAGCATAAGGATAAAATGGAGGAATGAATAACAGAAAAGGAGGTAATAGCTAGTTTGAAAATGGGGAAAGCACCCGGGGAAGATGGATTATCTGCTGATTTTTATAAGGAATTTAAAGATATAGTGGTACCAAAATTGTATAATTATATATTGAATGGTGGGCAAATTCCGAATTCATGGTATAGGACTACAATTGTATTGTTACCAAAACAGAGAAAATATTTGGAAAAAGTGGAATCTTATAGACCTTTTTCGTTGATTAATCAAGATGCCAAGATCTTCACAGCGATATTGGTAAATAGGTTGAATAATTTTATGGGTAATTATATAAATGTAGACCAGTTGGTTTTTTTGAAAAGGAGACATTTGGCAGATTTGACAAGAAGATTGGTGGATTTAATAGACACTGTGAAACAAAGAAAAGAAAAAGTGGAATTAATATCTTTGGATATTTTAAGGCATTTGATTCCTTACAATGGGTTTCAATTAAAGAAATAATTAAGTGTTATGGATTTGGTGATAAATTTAGAAGGGTAATTGATCAACTATATCAACAAGGTACAGCTACTGTCAGAGTAAATGATGAGGTTACTGATGAGATAAATTTAGAAGCTGGTACAAGACAGGGCTATCTCTAATTCTGTTTATTATGGCAATGGAGATGCTAGCAAAAACTATAAGAGAAGATGAAGCAATAGAGGGGGTTATGGGAAATAAAATAAGTTTATATGCTGATGATACTCTGATAATTGCTAAGCATCCCAAGAAGGCAATGGATAAAATTCAAGTGCAGTTAAAGGATTTTGAGGATATTACAGGTTTGAAGATAAATTGGGATAAATCGGAAATGATGTTATGTAATATAGGAAAGGAAGATCAGAAGAAGATAAAGGGAATGGGTAATATTCAAATTAAAGATAACCTGAAATATTTAGGGATAAATGTTTCAAATAGGTTTGAAGAGCTCAAGAGATTGAATTATGACAGCTTGAAAACAAAAATTAAAGCTAAAATAAAAAGTTTTCAAAAGTTGAAATTGTCATGGTTTGGAAGAATTGCACTTAGTAAAATGATGCTTTTACCTAGAGTTAATTTTTTATTTGATGCCTTGGCAATTCAATTGAAAGATAAGGAAATTAAAGAGTTTCAAAAATTGATTAATGATTTTTATAATGGTGGAAAGAGGTCTAGATTATAAAAAAAATTGGTATTTATCTCAGAAAGAGGGAGGATTAGGAATGCCAAATTTGTTGGTATGTTATCGAGTATTTCAAATTAAGAATGTTGTGAAGATATTGGCTAGGGAAAAAGTAATTTGGGAAGAAATTGAGATGAAGGATTATAAACATATTGGTAATATGGTCTTTTTAGGAGCTAATATGGGAAAAGTAGCAACCAAAAATACTATGATGAAGGGACTATGTTGGTTAGAATAAAGGAGCATAATTATAAAATGTTGTGGCAGTGGTATCTGACCCCAGTAAGGTTCATGGAAAAAAGTTAAGAAGGTTTTGGCCCCGAATATTTCACCGATTATTGAAATGGAGGACATGGCAAATTTTACAATAAAGATAGATAAAAGGGTAAAAGAAGTTTTGGATAAAAATGAAGTTTTCCTGCTGAAAGACTGGCTACGGACCTGTACGGATATTGATAAAAGAACAGATTTGTTTGGGCAAATGAACTTGAATTGGTTTCAGAAAGTGTTGGTAAATAAATGGAATAGTAAATACTTGAGAGAACCTGAGTTGAAAAGAGAGAAGATAGAGTTTGAGGAGCTGATTGTAAAAATAAGAAAAGGAGATAGAAATATTAAGGAATTAGTCAGTAAATTATATGCAATATTAAATAAGGAGGGTAATCCACAAGATGATTTGAAAATAAGTTGGGAGCAAGATTTGAATGTAAAGATATAAAATGATACATGGAGGAATAAATGGAAAAAAGGATAATGAGAACTATGTTGGTTAGAATAAAGGAGCATAATTATAAATGTTGTGGCAGTGGTATCTGACCCCAGTAAGGTTGTATCAGATTGATAATAAAAAAGATAAAATGTGTTGGAGATGTAAAGACACAATAGGAACATACGAACATATGTGGTGGAGTTGTATAGTGGTTAAAGACTTTTGGAAAAAAGTTGAGAAAGAGATTGGTGAAATTATGGGTAAGAAAATTAAACTGGGGTCAGGTATCACTATGCTAACTGATGTGGAATGTTTCAATTTAAATAAGGATGAAAAAGAGTTATTAGAAATAATGCTCACAATGGGCAGACAATGTATTGCTAGACATTGGAAAAATGATGTAAATATAAAGATTGAAGAATGGTATAAAGAAATGTGGAATTTAGCATTGAATGATAAATTAACTTGGGAGATAAAAAAGGGTGTTATTAAAGAGAACAGATTTTGGAAAATGTGGCATGCTTTTGTGGACTACTCACTTAGAGGGGCTGAAATGAATAGACCTGTACCGGATCAAAGAAACTTTTGAAATGAAAGTACTAAGACAATCTGATTTCTCCAGGGCATTGTAAATATCACAGGGTGTATTAATATTATTTTTATTTGTATTATTATTTAGTATTTGTATGATTATTATTATAGAGTTTAAGAAATTAATTATTAAGCCATATTTCAAATAAAGTATATATAATTTAATTGCCATGTATAAAGACAGGTTTAATAAGGTATTAGTATATTAATGTACTAAGGCAATAATGCATTTGTATGGTTTTTCTTCTTTTCTTTTTTCTTATGTATGTATTACTGTTGTATTATTGTTTATTGTGTGTTAAAAATTCTAATAAAAATTTAAATAAAAAAATCAAAACCCGATGCTCGCTTGGAAGAATGGGGGAACACTCTAAAAACTCCCCCCGATCCTGTAACTCATAATTTAAACTGTCGAGGTCTGGACTCTTGAATCCTTCCCAGTCTCGCTAAGAGGGATGGATGAAAACGAAATCAGACTCTGTTGGTGGGCTAACTGCCATATCTTCCCCTTGGAATGAGCGGGTGGGGGAGAACCCTAACGTTGAATCACCGTGGTCCTCATCCCCTTGGGTATTCGTGACCCGACGCCTGAGCTGGTCAGCGTGTCGCCGCCACAGTAGCCCCGTGCTAGTTTCTACCTGGTAGGAAACTGGCCCTGTCTGATCGATCACCACACCTGGGACCCACATTGGGCCGGCGGCCGCATAATTCCTACAATATACTGGGTCCCCCACTGAGAAAACCTTGCTGTGTGCAATTTCAATGTTCCTCCCCTTATCCTCCACCCTGGTCGGATCCAACCAGTTGAAAAGCGAGACCGGTCTCCTGCGCATTAGGAGCTCGGCAGGCGAGAGTCCGGATGCCAGGGGAGTTATTCTGTAGCACAGAAGAAATTGACACAATTGTAATTCTAGGTCCCCTAGAATTCTAGGGGCAGATGTAATGTGTCGAATTGCATTCCTCTCCAGGAATGCCTGGAATTCGATGGAGGTGAAGGTACTGGCATTTTCAGAGACAAGCACATCAGGTAAACCAAAACAACTAAATAGCCTCCTCAATTGTTTAATGGTTGTGGCAGAGGAGGTATTGGACATTGGAATGACCTCCAACCACTTTGAAAAGGAGTTGACCACTAACAGAAAGATTGAGCCCTGGAATGGACCAGCGAAATCAATGTGTAATTGAGACCAGGGTCTGCAGGCTGTGTCCTATTCTCTGTGAGGAACTCGGGACTCTTCTGGTCGCGAACTCTGGCAACTTTTGCAAGTGCCCACCATGTGCTCAATGTCTGCATCTATCTGGGGCCACCAGAAGTAGCTCCTGGCCAAAGCCTTTGAGCGCACAATTCCCGGGTGGCCAAAGTGTAACAATTTGAGCACCTTTGAGCACAATGCTTCAGGAATTACCTCCTGCTGGCCCCAGAGGAGGCAACCCCTCTCTATCAAAAGCTCGACCCGCTTCCGGAAGTAAGCTTTGAACTCCTCCGCTGGGGGAGTTGCGGGCCACCCCTCCTGTGGACTTGGCGAGGTCTGTGGGTGCTATTGGAGGCGCATCGAGGGACTTGATCAACAACACCTGATGATCCCATTTTACCTTGCACTCGGGTTCCCCTAGCTCTGGAAGGGGAGATAGGGAAAGTGCATCAGCATGGCTGATCTCTTTGCCCGGGCAGTGAACCAGTGTGTACTGGTTGAGGAATATGGCCCACCTAAGCATTCTAGGGGACAGAATCTGGGGTGTGGGCTTACACATGATGAAAATACCCAGCAGTGGCTTGTGGTCGGTCACAATAGTGAACCCCCGACCATAAAGGAAGTCGCGGTATTTCTTGGTTCCAGCGACTATCACAAGGGCCTCTCTATCTGCGTGTAGTTGCACTCTGCCTTTGAAAGGGACCTTGAGTAAAAGGCAACTGGGGGTTCCCACCCATTTTCTAATGTGTGGTACAGCACCACCCCCACCCCCACTGGTGAAGCATCACAAACTAACACCACGGGCTTCCTGGGGTTGAAAGGGGTTAGGATTGCCTCAGAAGACAACAGCTTTTTTAGTTCCTTGAACGCCCTTTCCTGGCTGTCTCCCCCCACCACCACCACCACCAAACTGCATCTTTCTTTAAAAGACGATGCAGCGGCTTCATTACAATTGCTTTCCTTGGCAAGAAGGAATAATAGAAATTTAGGAGCCCTAAGAATGACTGCAATTCTGGTTTCGCGGTGGAGCAAGGGGCATTTCGAACAGCTGCAACCTTTGAATCGGAGGGCTAAACTCCTTCGGGGGTTATCTTGAACCCTAGGAACTATACCTCCCTCGCCAGGAACACACTTTGTCCCATCTCAACCTTAACCCTGCTTTCTTGAATACAGTTAGGACTTTGTCCAACCTCTTTGCTAGTTCTGACTCACTCCTTACAGTGATCAAAATGTCGTCAAAATAAGGAAGCACCCCGGGGAGACCCTTTAGGAGGCATTCCACGAGAGATTGGAATATTCCTGGGGCTGAATTTACCCCGAACTGGAGGCGCATCACCTTAAAAGCCCCTTTGTGTGTTATATCGTTTGTGCAGCTGCTGTAGCAGGAGTTACGGTGAGCTGCTGATAGGCCTGGGCCAAATCTAGTCTTGCGAAACATTTACCCCATGCAAGCTGGCTAGTAAATGGCTAACTACCGGCACCGGATATGCATTAGGGCGAATAGCCTTGTTAATTGTGCATTTGTAGTCCACGCAAATCCGGACCTCCCTATTTGATTTCAAAGCTGTAACAATCGGTGTCTCCCACTCCGCGGAGTCCACCGGAACCAAAAATCCCCTGACCCACCAGTTTGTCCAGTTCCACCTCAATCTTGTCTTTGAGGGCGAAGGGCACTCTAAGTGGCTTGAGCCGAATGGGACGAATTTCTGGATCCAGGTCAAATGAGACTGGGGGCCCCCTGTACCTCCCGAGCCCCTTCTCTAAAACTGCTGGGTGCGCATCGCACATGTCCTGCACTGGGTCAGTCTCTATGGTGTTGATGCCGGACAGTTCAATACCCAAGGGAGCAAACCACTGGCTCCCCAGGAGGCAGCTGGAATCCCATTTCAGTACCACTAGGGGCAGCTTCTCCGTGAACCTCTTGAACTTGACTTTGAAATTCCCCACCCCCAAAACTGGAATCAGGTTGCCCTGCATGTCTCGCAAGGACGTCTTGAGGGCCTTATGTTTTGGGCGCACATTTGGGGGATGCACAGAAACTCTTTTTGGGACAAGATGGAGTAGGATGAACTCGAATCCACCTCCATCCTAACAGGGATCCCCTGTAACAGTACCTCAATAAAGAAACATTGGTGTGCGATGGACTCACGGCCCACTGTCGGCTCCCCCCGTGGAAATCGACCCGATGGCCCCTCCTTTCCCTTAAGGGCACTCGTCTGCCTCCTGGTCCTCTCTCTGCTGTCGCCTGCAAACCTTGGCAATGTGGCCTCGGCGTCCGCAGTGGTGGCAATCCACCTTCCGGAATGGGCACTTTTTTGGTCATGGGACGCTCCACAGCCATCGCAATGGCGGTGGGCCTTGTTGCTTGCTTGCTTCTTAGGCATCTTCCTCAGGACCTTCTGGATGTCATCATCATCGCTGGAACTGGTCCTGGAGGATGCGGAGGCCTCCGGGGAGGAGGATGACCTGGATGCGTGGCGGGGTGAGCACCGGGCGGCCTGCACGGCGGACCCAGACCCCCCAGGTGCAGCTAGTCTTGTCCTGAATGCCTTCACCCCGGACCTTGCTACTTCGGCCACCTGAGCCTCCCACAGGGCAGACTGGAATGTGAGGTGCTCGCAGGCAATCAACTTCCACTGGACCTCCTCGTCTCGCAAACCGCACAGCAGGCGGTCCCTCAGCGCTTCTTCCAAGTTGTCCCACTGGCAAGGGGCAGCAGCTAATCTGAGGGCGGTGGCATAGTCTGCCACAGACTCACCCAGCTACTGGTCCTGCCTGTGGAAGGCAACTCTGGTCAGGTAAATGGACACTTTCGGCTGAAAGTGATTCTGTAGAGCCGACAGGATCTTGTCAAGTGGGACCGCATCAATTTTCCATGGCATCATCATGTGCATCACCAACTCTAGTGTGGGCTAGGAGACAGGAACACATCTGGTCCTCATCCTCAATGCTCTCGGCGGCCATCGCATGTTTGAATTGGTACTCGTACAGAGCCCACGGTTCTGGCTTCTTGATGTCGAATGGAGGTAGCTTGATGCTATGGGAAGCCATCATCCCACCTTCATCGCCAATTTGATGTTTGAAGATTGATATGTGGTAGGCAGCATTCAGGGGGCCAAACACATCTTTATTGCAAGGTATGCAATCTGAACATGAGGTAATGGTGGAGACGCAGCTCCTTATATATGCTTGCAGTACATTTTAATTTCGCCCCATGGGCGCCTATTGGTTGCGGTATCAGTGACGTCATTGGGACGTGTTGAATACCTTATAAGGTTTACCTGTGGCAGGAATGTTTCCCGCGCTACTCAGTGATTGGGTGATCTGAACCATGTGGGCTGAGCTTCTGCAGCTGCCTCTAGTGGCAGCTGAATCGCTAGCAAGAACAGCTGAGTTACATTGTAACCACTAGGACTCATTCACAGTTCATTTGGATACAAGGTTACTTTCGAATACAAGATTACATTTCTTAAAGGCACAAGTTCCATACATAACAGGGACGTCCCCTATATTTAAAAGTTAACAATTTTTCAGGTAACAAAATGAAGATCACCCACCCCAAAAATAGAAGTAGGGATATAAAGCTTTTTCCTGGTTTTGGAAAATGGGTATTTGGGGGTGTTAAACAGTTGCAGGGTTTTAAAAGTTTTTTTTTAACATTGGAAAGAGACAGCCTTTTTATGTTTCTCCTTTAACATTGGTTGTCAAGTAGGAGTGTGCTCTGCATCCCATACAATTTTAAACACAGAGCTTTCTCATATGCCTCAGGGTTCTTGAAACCACCCCTTCCCTCCCATTGTTCTTTTGTTGGCTGCCTTTCTTCCCGCCTCTATTTTCTGCTCTCTGAAGATAGACACATAAAGTCATAGCTGTACACTACATAAAAGGAAAGAATGCAAACATGTTCAGTAGAGGTTTTGTTTCTTTTAACTAAGAACAATACAGACGGTTCATTTTTCCTTTGGCAAGGGAAGGCATGAGACTTTGAGTTCCTTTTCTATGCTTTTCTTTGAATGAAGAGGGGAATAACTGGATTCTAAATTCTTCCACTATTAAAAGGTAAATTGCTACTCCTAGATGATTCTTGAATCTACAATCCTCGATAGGAGAGAATTGGAAGAGGCACACTAGGCAATCAAACTCTTGGATAGTTCATTGACTTGGAGCATTGAGTTTGATGTGGGTAGCGTACCTATGGCACGTATGCCAGAGGGTGCACTCAGAGCCCTTTCTATGGGCATGCATGCCATTGCCTCAGGACAGAGTTAGCCCTGCTCTTCTGCCTTGCAGCCCAATCGGAGTGCTTCCTCCCTCCCCCAGCACAGACTTCACCCTGCCATGTTGTCATTCTGTGATAAATAAGTGGGTTTGGGGTTGCAGTTTGGGCACTCGGGCTCTAAAAGGTTAGCTATCACTGTCCTAGAGCACTTCCAGAAGGGAATGCTAAACTCCTTATACCCAGTGGTGGGCTCAAAAATTTTTTTACTACCACACTGTGGCCGTGGTATGTTGGGCATGGCCAGTGGTGAGCATCAGCAGGTTCGCACTAGTTTGCCAGAACCAGTAGCAGAAATTCTGGCTGGCGCCTCCCATCCAAGTTTTGAAATAAAGTAGTCCTAATTTGTGACCTACTGAATACCTTACGAGGTTTACCTGTGGCAAGAATGTTTCCCGCGCTACTCCGTGATTGGATGATCTGGACCATGTGGGCTGAGCTCTGCAGATGCCTCTAGCGGCAGCTGAATCACTAGCCAGAACAGCTGAGTTTTCCCCCTGGCCACACCCGCCATATCACGCTCACAGTATGGTAGTAAAAAAAATGGGAGCCCACCACTGGGTGTGGCCAGGAGGAAAGCCCTGCATTGCACCTGAATTAGGACTACTTTATTTCAAAACTTAGATGGGTGGGGCCAGCCAGAATTTCTGTTCCTGGTTCTGGTGAACTGGTGCGAACCTGCTGATGCCCACCACTACTTATACCTAAAAATACCTGAGAAGGGTTGCCATATTGAAATCCGCTTGATGGCACAGTTATTATAACTATCATAAACACCTTAATCACTTTTGAATTCAGAACTTTCATCAATATTTGACAGAGCAGGATATCTGTTCAAAAATGAAAGAAAAAGGCTTAATTTGTTAATTTCCTTCATAGTGGACTGGAATGAAATGTTGCTTGTTTGTAGACCTTATCAGATAAATCACGGGAGACAGTTTTTAAAAAGGGGTCATTTTTAAATTTTGAGATTTGAAGCTGATAATGCCAGGACCTGGCTAATGGTTAGGAAAAGAGACAATCTCTCTCTCTCTCTCTGCAGCTCACTTTCTCTCTGTCTCTCTGTCTCTCTTCTCAACAGGGTGATGCCTTGTTAATATAGAGCTGCATGAGAGAGTTATAGTGTGAAAAAGTGAGACCAGGGCTTGGGCAGCCATTATATATCAGTGCAATCTTTTTTTCCCTTGTTGATAATATTTTTTGTATGAATAAATGGCTCTTTTGTCACTCTTGACAAAGAAAAAAAATGAACATTCAGTACAATGTTTTTCTTTATTCATATCAGTGTTGCACGCTTTAAAAATTATAGATATATATGAAATATAGGTAAAATTCAAAACATTAAAATATTAAAATACAGTCAAGCCTACATACAAATTTAATTCGTTCCTTGAGGTTGGTTGTATCTCAAAAAATTCTTATCTTGAATTTCCCATAGGGATGCATTGAATTTTGTAGATCAAAAAAATCCTATGAAAAATTCTTATCTTGATTTGATTTGATTTATTCGATTTGTATGCCACCCACTCAGCATACGCCGACTTTTGAACCTGATTTTTTCCCTGAGATTTCTGGATTTATCTTGAGTTTTTCTTAAGTCGAGCCATTCTGATCTTGGGGTTTGACTGTAATTCAATTCTCTTTTACTGGAAGTAGGTTAATTCAATAGCATTATATTAGGCGTTTATTAGCTCTTCTTTTATACACATGGTAGGGCATAAATGCTGCACAGAGTACACGGTTTGGAATAGAGTAAATGTTTTTCTTTATTCACATGGGCTCCATCCAGCTGGAGAGTTGTTCAGCCATAAACTGCAACAGGAGTGTGAAATAGGAGTGAAAGAATTAAGATATTAATTCTAATATTAATTCTGCTTAAAAGCAGAAATCTTTCCTCTCTATTCTAAAATGAAAAAAAAAAAAAACAGGTCAGTGTAACCCTATCGATTCACTGTGACAATATAGCTAAAATCAACAGAAGCCGAACAAATGTGTAGTGTAAACACAGGATATTTCTGTGAAATGACATGATGTGACATGAGACATGATATTTTCCTTATATGACATGACATGCTGAATGTTATAACCTGAACTCTATGACAATGTCAAAAGATTAATTAATGATTTTGGCTTATCCCATAGTGATGAAATGTGTAGAAATTTCCAAATTTTATGCTATAAAAAGATGGCTCTGAAAATGTATATTCATTCAGGGATTATTAGCTTGGTAAAGTGTTCCTGAATCTGTTTGGCCAAATAATAATAAAACTCCAAAATCTGTCTTAGCGTGTAGAATGTGATTTTGTCTAGTTCAGTATTCCATAACATTTTTGGCGAACTCCACCAGGACTGACTTGACAAACAGCAGGTGCCATTGTCACTCCAGATGGCTGTTCCTGATGGGATAAAACGGCGCCTCTCCAGGGATAACCTAAATGCCGGCATAGTAGACCTTTGATCTACTCTATATATATTGTATGTGGGTGGTTAAACCATCGCATTCCCTGATGGTAGCCCTTGATTCTTCGGGTGCCCCAGGCCGGTGGTAGTGTTTAGTTTAGAATGGGTGGTGGTAGTAGCGTTCCAAGAATGCCACTACGATGTTTCCTTGAGAACTTTGAGATATTTACACAAGAGACACATGAACCCCCTTTAATAAAATTTGAGTTAAGAAGGTTTTGTGAATATGAATGGCCCAGTTTCCAAGTAGGGTGGCCTCCGGAAGGCTCCTTAGATTTTGTTCTAATAAACAGAGTATTTTGAAGAATAACAGAAGACAAACATTGGGATCAGTATCCCTACATATCAGCATGGCAAGCTGTAATGCAGAAAGCCCTGACCTTGGCTAAGGAAATGCCAGGTTGAATGTGTAAAAGCATATTTAATGAAGGAAAAGAAATCCAAAGATGAGAAATCTAAATTAGGAAGGAAAGTGGTCAAAATGCCCAATACCCCAAAAGTAGAGTGGCAGACAGAAGAAAGATTGAAAATTTTAAGCAGAAATGAAAAAGATGAAATTCTGTTTCAAAGAACTCCACCTTATGTCATGCCAAAATCAGCGCCACAAGATGGCCAAGTTCCACGCAATTATCCAGACCTTGCATTAGCAAGCACAGGAAGATTTCAAACTCCTGATAGAAACATGGTTTTTCCAACCACAGAAAAACTGAAAAGGGTGACTGAAATCTTGAAGGATGTAAAAGAAGAGGGAGAAGAAAAATTTAAAAGGTACAGCCAACCTTCTCCCTATAACAATAAAATGGGTAGAGAACCTCCTCCAAACACAGCAGCAACAGCATATTTCTCACCAGTAACCAAAGGAGGAAAGGAGATAATGGCCCCACTGAGGGAGATGATAACCAGCCATATGAGGGAAGATGATGAGCCAGTAAATCAGTCAATCTTCCAATATGTACCATTTACCACAACAGACTTGTTAAATTGGAAACAGCATTATGGACCTTTTAGTACCAAGCCAAATGAGGTGATTGAACTAATTGGAACCATAGTCCAAACACATAATCCCACATGAAGTAATATGCAGCAAATAATAAATATGCTCCTTAATATGGAAGAGAAGCAAAAATTAAAACTGGCAAAAGACAAGATACTCCGTAGAAATTTCCCAGACACAGATCAGACTGTAGTGCGTATGGCAGCAGCTGCTGAACAAAATCCAAATTGGAATCCTAATGATCCAACACACAGGACAAGTCTTCAACAGTACAGATATTTGATTTTGGAAACCTTAAAGGAAGCAGCAAAAGGTCCTGTCAATTTTAGCAAACCTGCTAATATAATTCAAGAGAAAGAAGAATCCCCTGAAAGTTTCTTAGCCAGATTAATAGAGGCATATAAAGTAAACACAGGGATAAATATGGAAGATCCTGAAAACCGCCAGATGTTAAATGAGAGATTCATTACTCAGAGTGCGCCAGATGTAAGAAAGAAATTACAAAAGCTGGAAGGAGCATTGGGAAAGAATACTAGCGAACTACTAGAAGTGGCTAAGAAGATCTATCTAAACAGGGAGGAGGAGGAAGAGAAGAAGGAGAAAATAAGAGAATATAAGAAAGCTGAGTTGGTCGCCCTTGCTCTGGGAAGAGGCAAAGGAATGCTTGATTACACTCAGTGTGCTTACTGCAAGCAAGAGGGCCATTGGCAAAGAAAGTTATGGATACAGACAAAAAGAACATGATGAATTGGCTGAGATGGAATGGGATGATTGAAGAAACCAGAGGAATTTGGGAAATCCCAGGGAAAAAACAGCTGAGCACTTGATAGCTAACCCCAAGATTTTGAATCCCTAGTCAGTCCCAAGCGTTAAGGCTACTAGGTTTGTCCCAACTTTTTCAGGCAGTTTGTGAAAGTATGCAGAAATAAAAGTGTAAATGTCAGAGGCCAGTTGCCTAACTCCAGAGGAACTTGAAGGCCTGCGCAAGAAGGAAGTTTACTTTTTCTGCAGACATACAAGTACATACTGGCCATGCCTTCCAGATGATTTGGAAAATAAGGGACATTTATGGATTAGTAATCAAAGACTGATCAAAGCTGCCCAGAATCCCTAGATCCCTTGCAATTAATCAGAAAACAGAAGGCACAGATGGCAAAAAGGAACAGAAGGGAAGAAGCGAAGCAAAGAACAGCTATGTTAAAATAAGCCAAAACAATACAGGAGTTGTATTTGATTAAAGAATTTGAGGACTTGAAAGTATAAAACATCTGAAGTACACGAAAATAAAATAAAAAGCCAGTAAGGGAATACTTACTTAAAGCAGGGAGGCAGTGGAATCATCCTTGTTCATTTAATCCACAGATAGGAAGAGGTTGAGAAAGCAAGTGGGATTGTTGAAAGCATTGCGGAATTGTATGAAAGCCTAAATCAATATGTCCAGGTTTTAGCCAATGACAATGCATGATATGAGAATTCCCCTCTGTACAAAGTATTGTATTTCCCCATTTGAATTTCTGTCCTAAACACATAGAGATGGCCAGATCTGGCCCACATAGAAGGGAATGGAAGTTAGGAAATTATTAACTCAGTCACTGCAGTAGAAATCAGTATGTGAATCAAAGTACAGCATGTTTGGTCTATAGTTAAACATTGATAAGATGGATCATAGAACTATATACTGTTGGTAGTATTTTTTTCTCTTGCAGTTTAAAACCCTGGAAGGAGTGAAATGCATAGATTTTGCTTAAATAATCAACGCAAGATGGGGTAGGTGTGTGGGTATGTTGGGTTTTAATTGGTTTTAATTAGTTTTACTGTTTTATGTGTGTTTTAACTTGTTGTGAGCCGCCCAGAGTCAGGTTTACCTGATTGGGCGGCATATAAATTTGAATATAAATAAAAAATAAAAATAAAAAGACGGCACCTTGGTGTTAGGCACAAACCGGAAGCTGTCAAAATGCCCAGCCGAAGCTTGAGGAATCGGCAATCAACATGATAGAAATGTTTATTTCTTGCAATAAAGAATGTGAAAAGTTATTAAACTTTCATAATTTTCAAGAAACCAGGAGGGAATGAAATAGGAGTGAAAGAATTAAGATATTAATTCTAATATTAATTCTGCTTAAAAGCAGAAATCTTTCCTCTCTATTCTAAAATGGAAAAAAAAGGTCAGTGTAACCCTATCGATTCACTGTGACAATATAGCTAAAATCAACAGAAGCCGAACAAACAAGCTGAACAAACGTGTAGTGTAAACACAGGATATTTCTGTGAAATGACATGATGTGACATGAGACATGATATTTTCCTTATATGACATGACATGCTGAATGTTATAACCTGAACTCCATGACAATGTCAAAAGATTAATTAATGATAGTGATCCCATAGTGATGAAATGTGTAGAAATTTCCAAATTTTATGCTATAAAAAGATGGCTCTGAAAATGTATATTCATTCAGGGATTATTAGCTTGGTTAAGCATTCCTGAATCTGTTTGGCCAAATAATGATAATAAAACTCCAAAATCTGTCTTAGTATGTGGAATGTGATTTTGTCTAGTTCAGTATTCCATAACAAGTGCAGTTCCATCAGGTTGTCTGAGAAAGGATCTCAAAATTCGGGTTTTGTTGAGCTTAGCAAGAAAAAGCATCTCTAAATCCTTCTGCACTCTGCCGGTAATTTGCCCTGAAGGATCAACTTGTAAAAACAGCTTCTTTGCTGAGGAAAGGAAAGGCCAACATTCTTGATTGTCTTTGCTTCTCTGATATGTTGCAAAACAAATTAAAATCAGGAGGGAACAAGGGATATTTTATTATACACTTCACAGTTTGCACAGTCTTGTTCTTTTAACATACAGATTTTGGGTCAGCTAAAATTCAGATACAAAGGGGTTGTGTTAAAAGATGTAAAGGAGGTGGCTGTGTTCCTTTATGGCTCTTTCTCCAACACCCCCACTAACCAGAAAGATTAGCTCAAGCAAAGAGGTATAATTTTCTCCAACCTTGTATTGCTTACTACTTCCCAGTAGAACAGCAGAGGGATTTGGCCTGTTTTCTTTGTAGTGTTTGCAACAAACTGCCTCTGGAAGCAAATTAATGAGATTGTTGGAAGTTGCAACATATCAGTAATGCAATTTAGCATAGCAGCCTCATGAAAATGTTGGCTGGCTAAATACAAAAGGACACTGCTGAAGCCTTTTATCTATGCTGCTTTTTTACAGGGTCAAGTCTGAATACACTAACTGCATTTTACATTCACCAACATTTGCTCCATCATCAGCAACAAAAAAAATATATCCAGTTTAAATGGCACTTTGTGCTTCAGGAGATCACAGTACAGGTATGGGGTCAAAGCAGCATGGTCCTCTGGTTTGGCTGCCCTAATTAACAGAGTAGCCACTGTGCCAACTTAAATGGTGCAGCAGCTAAGTCGTCCATATGACCATGTAGTCTAGCTGGAAAGGCTGTGACTTTTTTTTTATCAAACAATACCTGTCCAGTCGCTTTGTGGAGTTTTGACACCACCATGTTATATTGTTACCTGGAAACCAAAGTGAAGATTATTTGCACTTTGGTGTTGCTCATTACAGTATACAAATGTGGGAGAGAAACTGTAAGGGAAAAAATATTCATTTGAAATGGAGAAAAGTTTTACAGATGTAATGGAGCATTCAAATGAGGTTTAGATGAAATTAGTCTGAAAGTATCTGTAGAAAAAGACTGTGGTGGCGTAGTGTTTAAGATGCAGAACTTGATGACTGGAAGGTGGGCAGGTTTGATGTTCGAAGATTGATACGCGGTAGGCAGCATTCAGGGGCCCAAACACATCTTTATTGCAAGGTATGCAATCTGAACATGAGGTAATGGCGGAGACGCAGCTCCTTATATATGCTTACAGTACATTTAAATTTCACCCCATGGGCGCCCATTGGTTGCGGTATCAGTGATGTCATTGTGACATACTGAATACCTTACAAGGTTTACCTGTGGCGGGAATGTTTCCCGCATTACTCTGTGATTAGGAGGGGTGGCTACAATAGACCTTCCAACTACCCCCTTTCCCAAATGCCTCCTTCGCTGGACCAGGAAGGAGAAGGGAGGACCGGCAGCTGTGTCAAGGCAGGGAGGGATGGCTACAAAAGACCTTCCAACCACCCCCTTTCCCAAATGCCTCCTTCGCTGGACCAGGAAGAAGAAGGGAGGACCGGCAGCTGTGACAAGGCAGGGAGGGGTGGCTACAAAAGACCTTCCAACCACCCCCTTTCCCAAATGCCTCCTTTGCTGGACCAGGCGGACAGCTTCAAGAACTGCAGCCCAACTCCAGCCATGGAGAACAGACACTGCCGCTCCGGTGGGAGGGAGTTGGTCTCAGCCGGGGAAGCCCTGGTGGATTGATGGATTGGCACATTGCCATCCCCCTCCTTCACCTCTTGTGGGATTAGGGAGGAGAGAGGGAGGTGGTGCCAGTAGTGAGGGCCCTTACCCCCCCTTTTGAGTAATTGTAGGGGTGGGAAGGGAATGGGATTGGGTTTGGGGAGGGATGGCCAGCACCCCCCACCTCTGATAAGGGGCACTTGGAAATGCCCCAAGGAGGGTAGGGGGAGTGTGGGGGTGGGTTCTGGGTCTGGAGGGGAGAGAGGTGGGAGAAATGGCCTTGTCAGCTGGGTAGGAGGGGTAGCACTCCATCTGAGATGGGCGGGGAGGTTCCCAGGGCTCAAATTGGGGTTGTGATGGGCATGGAACGATATAGCGGGTACCGAGGGGCAGGCCGCACTCGAGGAACACAGAACCGATGGTTGGTATCTGTCCCTTGTTCCAGCCCCCCAGGTACATCTCTGGGTCCTGAGCAGCTGATCCAGGGTGACCCCGCCCTTAGGCTGCTGCTGATGAATGCCAGGTCGGTCTGCAACAAGGCCCCCCTGATTCAAAATACTATTCAGGAGGGGCGGGACGACCTGGCATGCATCACCAAAACCTGGCTGAGACCAGAGGATGGTGTACCTCTGTCAGAAATGTGTCCAGCCAGTTTCGGTATCTGGCACCAGCCAAGGGATGAGGGAAGGGGCGGTGGCATCACCATTGCAGCAAGGGAGTCCTTGGGAGTCACCAGGGCTGCTGCTCCACAAGTCCCGGGTTGTGAGGCCCTGCTCCTGTGGTTGGGCCCTAAGGGTCAGCTGGGAGTCTTACTCCTGTACCTGCCTCCTTGCATGGTAAGAGACTCGCTGCCTGAGCTCCTCGAGGCCATCTCAGCATTGGTGTTGGAGTTCCCTAGGCTCATGGTTCTGGGGGACTTCAATTTGCCTTCACTGGAGACTAGTTCAGAGGTTGCACAGGAGTTCATGGCTTCCATGGCAGCCATGGACCTGACTCAGGTAATTCATGGCCCGACCAGGGGCAGTGGTCACACACCGGACCTAGTTTTTTTGTCGGAGTGGTGGCAGAGTGATCTGAGACTACAGAAATTAGACACTATACCTGTACCATGGTCAGATCACTATCTGGTGACTCTGGACTTCCTGGGGGCAGCGGTTAATCGCAGGGAGGCAGGGCCTATTAAATTGGCCCACCCCCGGTGACTGATGGATTCTGACAAATTTCAGAGGGAACTGGAGGATTTTCCTCTGGATCAGCTACACGATTCATCCGAGGCACTCGTTGACCTGTGGTACAGGACGACTACTGCTGCCTTGGATAAAATTGCACCACTACGGCCTCTCCGAGCCCGCAGGGATACAGAAGAACTGCGGGAGCTTAAACGGGCAAAGAGACACCGAGAGCACCGCTGGGGGAAGACCCAGAGTGATTCCGACTGGACACTGGCTAGGGCTGCTATTAAGACCTACCTGGTGGCGATGAGGGTGGTGAAGCAGCAATACTTCACCACCATCATTGCCTCCACAGATAATCGCCCAGCTGCCCTGTTCCGGGTTACCAGGTCTCTCTTTGGCTGGGAGGGGCCGGTGCCCGGGTGGCAGGGTTCTGCTGAGGTTTTTGCAGACTATCTGGTGGAGAAAATCGCTCAGATTCACTCCGGGTTCAATCCTGGCATGGATGGGGAAAGTCAGGAGGGGATTAGAGCTCAGTCTGGCTGTGTTATCTGGGATCAATTCGATCCAGTTGTCCCTGAGGAAGTGGACAGGCTTCTTGCAGCTGTTCGCACCACCTCCTGCCCTTTAGATCCCTGTCCCACCTGGTTGGTGAAAGCCTCTAAGGTGGTGATGGTAGGCTGAGTCGGGGCTATAATCAATGCATCGCTACGGGAGGGGGTGTTTCCTGCACCTTTGAAACATGCTTTGGTGCACCCCCTCCTGAAGAAACAATCCCTCGACCAAGCAGTTCCAGCTAACTATAGACCAGTCTCCAACCTCCCCTTTTTAGGGAAGGTATTGGAGAAGGTGGTGGCGCAACATCTGCAGGGGTCCTGGATGAAGCGGATTATCTGGATCCCTTTCAATCCGGTTTCAGGCCTGGATATGGTACAGAGATGGCATTGGTCACACTGGTAGATGATCTCTGGCGGGAACGGGACAGTGGCCATTTGTCCGTCCTTGCCCTTCTTGACCTCTCAGCGGCCTTCGATACTGTCGGCCACGGTATCCTTCTGGAATGGCTCAAAGGATTGGGTATCCAAGGTACTGTGTTATCCTGGTTTTCCTCATTTCTGGAGGGCCGGACCCAGTTGGTGTGGTTGGAGAGTGAGAGGTCCAGCCCTAGGCCCCTGCATTATGGGGTGCCTCAGGGCTCAGTGCTCTCTCATCTCCTATTCAACATCTACATGAAGCCGCTGGGCAAGATTATCCGTTCCCATGGGGTGAGGTATCATCAGTATGCTGATGATACCCAGCTGTACATCTCGGCCCGTGGGGACCACAGTGATGCGGTCAATGTCCTATCCGGATGTCTGGAAGCTTTCGGGGTCTGGATGGGGGACAACGGGCTACAAATGAATCCCTCCAAGACTGAGTGGCTATGGATAGGCCCCCCCGCATTATCCAGGGAGCTGCCAACTTTGGTCTTGGATGGGGCTACTTTGCCCCAGACAGACCCGGTATGCAACTTAGGGGTCCTCCTGGATTTGGGACTGCTACTTGTAGATCAAGTGGCAGCTGTGGCCAGGAGGGCTTTCGCACAGCTTTGCGTCATCCGTCAGTTGCGTTTGCTCCTGGACCGGGACTCCCTGCTCATGGTCACACATGCTCTGGTGACCTCCAGGCTAGATTATTGCAATGCGCTCTACATGGGGCTGCCCTTGACGACCATTCGGAGGCTACAGCTGGTGCAGAATGCAGCAGCCCGGGTGGTGATGGGGTGCGGACATTATGCTCGTGTCTCACCATTGCTTCGGGAGCTGCACTGGTTACCAGTTTGTCTCCGGGTGCAATTCAAGGTGCTGGTTTTGACCTTTAAAGCCCTACATGGTAGTGGGCCAGGATACCTAAGAGACTGCATCGTCCCAAGAGTGTCTGTCCATCCAACCAGAGCAGACCGGAGGGGCTCTCTAATTGATCCATCTGCCAGAGGGGCTCGCCTCTCTGGCACATGAAGGAGGGCCTTTTCTGTGTCCACACCAGCCTTGTGGAGCCTCCAGAGTTGCGGGAGCAGATGGAGCTGCTGCCTTTCAGAAGAGAATTAAAAACCTGGTTGGTGGGGCAGGTGTGGGGCTCAGATGGAAGAGTGGCGTCCACCTGTTGGCTTATAAAATGATGCCCCCCCATCTTTTTAATGTGGGCAGTTTTAATGTGGTTAGTTTTAATAGGTGGGTGGGTATGTTGGGGTTTTAATTGTTTTTAATATGTATGTTTTAATCTTGTTGTGAGCCACCCTGAGTCGGGTTCACCTGATTGGGCAGCATAGAAATTTGAACCATAAATAAATAAATAAATCTGAACCACGTGGGCTGAGTTCTGCAGATGCCTCTACCGGCAGCTGAATCGCTAGCCAGAACTGCTGAGTTACATTGTAATCATTGGGACTCATTCACAGTTCATTTGGATACAAGGTTACTTAGAAGACAATGTTACATTTCTTAAAGGCACAAGTTTCATATACAACATCCCTCCCCCCTAGGATGGGATGAAGTCCCTCAACCATCATGATGGCCTGCAAGTGCATTTTGGCTGCATCGCTGCTTGGTTGGGCTGGGAGGAATGGGGTGTTCTGGGTTCCGCAGACTCTCATCCTGCAGAGGATGAACCCGGGAGGGGATACTGCATATCGAAACCTGGGAGGGGAGGAGGCTGACTTGAGGAAAGTTCCCGCCTGCTACTCTGAGAAGGGGGCGACCCAACTGTACGTTGTCTGGTCTGCAAGGGAATAGAAGTGAACTCGAAAACTAGAGGATGGGGAGGGGGCTGCTGGGGAGAAATCAAAACCCCGCTGCTTGCTTGGATGAGTGGGGGAACACTCTAAAAACTCCCCCCGATCCTGTAAATCATAATTTAAACTGTTGAGGTCTGGGCTCTTGAATTCTTCCCAGTCTCGCTGCAAAGGATGGGTGAAACTGAAATTAGGAGCTATTGGCGGGTCACTTGCCATGCCTCTCCCTTGGGATAAACTGGTGGGAGAGAACCCTAATGTTGAATCACCCTGTTCCTCAGTCCCCTGGGTGTCTGTGACCCGACGCCTGAGCTGGTTGGCATGTCACCGCCACAGTAGCCCCGTGCTAGTTTCTACCTGGTAGGAAACTGGCCCCGTCTGATCGATCACCACCCCTGGGACCGACATTGGGCCGGCGGCCGCATAATTTCTACAATATACCGGGTCCCCAACTGAGAAAACCTTGCTGTGTGCAATTTCACTGTTTCTTCCCTTATCCTCCACCTTGGTCGGATCCAACCGGTCGAATAGTGAGACCGGTCTTCTGTGCATTAGGAGCTCAGCAGGCAAGAGTCCGGATGCCAGGGGAGTTATTCTGTAGCACAGGAGAAATTGACACAATTGTAACTCTAGGTCCCCATGCCCCATTTGCCGAAGTGCCTCTTTAGTTGTTCGCACTTGGCGCTCAACCTGGCCATTTGTTGCGGGGTAAAAAGGGGCAGATGTAATGTGTCGAATTGCGTTCCTCTCCAGGAATGCCTGGAATTCGATGGAGGTGAAGGTACTGGCATTTTTGGAGGCAAGCACATCAGGTAACCCAAAACAACTAAATAGCCTCCTCAATTGTTTAATGGTTGCGGCAGAAGGAGGTATTGGGCATTGGAATGACCTCCAACCACTTTGAAAAGGAGTCAACCACTAACAGAAATAGTGAGCCCCGGAAAGGACCAGCAAAATCAATGTGCAATCGAGACCACGGTCCGCGGCCTGTGTCCCATTCTCTGTGAGGCGGTTGGGACTCTTCTGGTTGAGAACTCGGGCATCTTTCGCAAGTGCCCACCATGTGTTCAATGTCCGCATCTATCTGGGGCCACCAGAAGTAGCTCCTGCCCAAAACCTTTGAGCGCACAATTCCCTGGTTGCTAATGTGTAACAATTTGAGCACCTTTGAACGTAATGCTTCAGGAATTACCACCCGCTGGCACCCAGAGGAGGCAAACCCTCTGTATTGAAAGCTTGACCCACTTCCGGAAATAAGCTTTGAACTCCTCCACTGGGAAAGTTGTGGGCCACCCCTTCTTTACCCAAGAAAGAACTAGGGACAGGACCTTGTCCTTCGCTGTGGACTTGCTGAGGTATCTGGGTACTATTGGGGGCAAATCGAGTGACTCAATCAGCAGCACCTGATGGTCCCGTTCTACCTCGCACTTAGTTACTCCTAGCTCTGGGAGAGGCAACTGGGAAAGTGCATCAGCATGGCTGATGTCTTTCCACGGGCGGTGAACCAGTGTGTACTGGTACACATTGAGGAATATGGCCCACCTAAGCATCCTCTGGGACAGAATCTGGGGTGTGGGCTAGCACGTGGTGAAAATACCCAGCAGCGGCTTGTGGTCTGTTACAATAGTGAACCCCTGACTGTAGAGGAAGTCGTGGAATTTCTTGGTTCAAGCGACTATCGCATGGGCCTCTCTGTCTGTTTGCGCATAATTGTGCTCTGCCTTTGAAAGGGACGTTGAGTAAAAGGCAACCGGGGCTTCCCGCCCGTTTTCTAACACGTGGCACAACACCCCACCCCCACCCCCAGTGGTGAAGCATCGCAAACTAACACCACGGGCTTCTTGGGGTCAAAATGGGTTAGGATTGCCTCAGAGGACAACAGCTGTTTGAGTTCCTTGAAAGCCTTTTCTTGGCTGTCCCCCCACCGCCAAACCGCGTCTTTCTTCAAAAGACAATGCAGAGGCTCCCAAGAAGCAAGCAAGCGACAAGGCCCACCACTGATGCGACGGCTGTGGAGTGTCCCACGACTGGAGAAAGTGCCCGTTCCGGAAGGCTGAGTGCCACCACTGCGGCAGGAATTAATGATAAAAATTTAGGAGCAATAAGAAGGACTGCAGTTCTGGTTTTCCAGTGGGGTGAGGGGTGTTTCGAACAGCTGCAACCTTTGAATTGGAGGGCTTAACTCCTTCGGGGGTTATCTTGAACCCTAGGAACTCTACCTCCCTAAGAACGCACACTTATCCCTTCTCAACCTTAGCCCCGCTTTCTTGAATACTGTTAGGACTTTGTCCAACCTCTTTGCTAGTTCTGACTCACTACCGGCAGTGATCAAAATGTCATCAAAATAAGGAAGCACCCCGGGGGAGACCCTTTGGAAGGCATTCCACGAGATATTGGAAAATTCCTGGGGCTGAATTTACGCCGAACGGGAGGCACGTCACCTTAAAAGCCCCTTTGTGAGTTACTATTGTCTGTGCAGCTGCTGTAGCGGGAGCTACGGTGAGCTGCTAATATGCATGGGCCAAATCTAGTCCTGCCAACCTAGCAGTTCGAAAGCAAGAAATTGCAAGTAGATAAATAGGGACCACTTCGGTGGGAAGGTAACAGTGCTCCGTGTGCTCCGGTGTCTAGCCATGCCTGCCACATGGCCACGGAAATGTCTGCAGAAGCAGACAGCGCTGGCTCTTTGGCTTAGAAACAGAGATGAGCACTGCAGCCTAGAGTCGGATACGACTGGCTTTCGAGCAAGGGAAACCTTTACCTTTACCTAAATCTAGTTTTGCGAAACATTTACCCCCATGTAAAGTGGCTAGTAAATGGCTAACTACCGGCACCGGATATGCATTAGGGTGAATAACCTTGTTAATTGTGCATTTGTAGTCCGCGCAAATCCGGACTTCCCCATTTGATTTTAAAGCTGTAACAATCGGTGTCTCCCACTCCATGGAGTCCACCGGAACCAAAATCCCCTGACCCACCAGTTTGTCCACTTCTGCCTCAATCTTGTCTTTGAGGGCGAAGGGCACTCTTGAGCCAAATGGGACGAATTTCTGGATCCAGGTCAAACGAGACCGGGGGCCACCTATACCTCCTGAGCCCCTTCTTGAAGACCGCTGGGTGTGCATCGCACACGTCCCGCACTGGGTCAGTCTCTATGGCATTGATGCCGGACAGTTCAATACCCAAGGGAGCAAACCACTGGCTCCCCAGGAGGCAGATAGAACCCCATTTCAGTACTACAAGGGGCAGCTTCTCTGTAAACCTCTTGAACTTGACTTTGAAATCCCCCACCCCCAATACAGGAATCAGGTTGCCCTGCACGTCTCGCAAGGACGTCTTGAGGGTCTTGAGCTTTGGGCAAGAATTAGGGGGAATGCAAAGGAAAACCTTCTGGGACACGATGGAGTAGGATGAACCCGAATCCACCTCCATCCTAACAGGGGGGCCCTGCAACAGTACCTCTACAAAGAAGCGCTGATGTTTCACAGACATGCGGCTCACAGTTAGCTCCCCTGTAGAAATCTTCCCGATGGTGCCTCCTTTTTTTCAAGGGTGCTCGGCTGGCTCCTGGTCCTCTCTCCACTGTTGTCTGCAGACCTTGGTGATGTGGCCTCGGTGACCGCAGTGGTGGCACTCAGCCTTCTGGAACGGGTACTTTCTCCAGTCGTGGGACGCTCCACAGCCGTCGCATCAGCGGTGGGCCTTGTCGCTTGCTTGCTTCTTGGGCGCCTTCCTCAGGACCTTCTGGATGTCGTCGTCATCACTGGAGCTGGCCCCAGAGGATCCGGAGGCCTCCGGGGAGGAAGATGAGCTGGATGCGTGGCGGGGCGAGCACTGGGCAGCCTGCACAGCGGACCCAGACCCCCCAGGTGTGGCTGGTCTTGTCCTGAATGCCCTCACCCTGGACCTCACTACTTCGGCCGCCTGAGTCTCTCTCAGGACGGAGTTGAACGAGAGGTGCTCGTTGGCCATCAGCTTCCGCTGGACCTCCCCATCTCGCAAACCACACAGCAGGTGGTCCCTCAGGGCTTCTTCCAAGTTTTCCCACCAGCAAGGGGCAGCGGCTAATCTGAGGGTGACGGCATAGTCTGCCATGGACTCACCCGGGTACTGGTCCCGCCTGTGGAAGGCGACTCTGGCGGGAAAATGGACACTTTCGGCTGAAAGTGGTTCTGCAATGCTAACAGGATCTTGTCGAGTGGGACAGAGTCAACTGGCCGCGGCATCATCATGTGCATCACCAGCTCCAGTGTGGGGAGGCCGATCTGGGCTAAGAGGCAGGATTGCATCTGGTCCTCGTTCTCGATGCGCTCGGCGGCCATTGCATGTCTGAATTGGCTCTCGTACAGAGCCCATTGCTCCAGTTTCTTGATGTCGAACGGAGCTAGCTTGATGCTGTGGGAAGCCATTATCCCACCTTCGTCGCCAATTTGATGTTCGAAGATTGATACACGGTAGGCAGCATTCACGGGGCCAAACACATCTTTATTGCAAGGTATGCAAGCTGAACATGAGGTAATGGTGGAGACGCAGTTCCCTATATATGCTTACAGTACATTTGAATTTCGCCCCATGGGCGCCCATTGGCTGCGGTATCAGTGACGTCATTGTGACGTACTGAATACCTTACAAGGTTTACCTGTGGCGGGAATGTTTCCCATGTTACTCTGTGATTGGGTGATCTGAACCACGTGGGCTGAGCTCTGCAGATGCCTCTAGCAGTAGCTGAATCGCTAGTTAGAACAGCTGAGTTATATTGTAATCATTGGGACTCATTCAGAGTTCATTTGGATACAAGGTTACTTAGAAGACAAGGTTACATTTCTTAAAGGCACAAGTTCCATATACAACATCAGGTCAGTGGCTCAAGTGGCTAAGAGGCTGACTGAGAGGCAGAAGGTCAGCAGTTCGATTCCCAATTACTGCAGGACAGAATGAGCTCCCGTCTTTGTCCCAGCTCCTACCAACCTAACAGTTCGAAAGCAAGAAATTGCAAGTAGATAAAGAGGGACCACTTCAGTGGGAAGGTAACAGCGTTCCATGCACCCCAGTGCCTATGTCTGCAACTAGATACCAGTGCTCTGGTATCTAGTCATGCCTGCCACATGACCACAGAAATTTCTGCGAAGCAGACAGCACGGACTCTTCGGCTTTGAAACAGAGATGAGCACTGAACCCTAGAGTCAGATACGACTGGTTTTCGAGCAAGGGAAACCTTTACCTTTACCTATCTATAGAAGCAAAAGTGACTTCTTCAGACTGAGGAAGTGGACTCCATCCACAAAAGCTAATGTTAAAATATAGCAGTGGCCAGGTTATGTACTGCTATGTACTGGCTAAAACTGCTATTTTCACCATCCGGTCTACTGGAACTTATGATGTCTGAATCAATTAGGCCTACATGGTTCAATTCTATAGAAAGGACATTGACAACATATGGTTTCTCAAAACCTTATGTTCTTTCCATAGGTTTTGCCTGTGCCAGAGAAGCAATTAAGCAAAGGATCCTCGACATACATCGACAAATCGACTCAAGTAAATTATCTGCACCCCTGTTTGATAGGACACCCTACAATGAAATTAGGCCCTCTCCTTATCTGTCCCTATTGAGCAACCCGCATCATAGAAGATCGTTTACCCTTATCCGCTACAATATGCTCCCTTCTGCCTTTAGGGAGGGACTCTTTCAGAAAACACCAGTCAATAAGCGTATATGTCCATGTCAAACCAATAAGGTAGAAACCTCTGAGCATGTATTATTGGAATGCCCTTTTTATGATAAGCTAGAAGAGATCTTTTAACGCTTTCCCTAACCTGGATCACAGTAATAATAGCGTACTCAGAATTCTTTTGGCAGATGGAACGAAAGAACTGACAGCCGCCGTGGCTAGATTTGCATGGCGAGCAACCAATATACGTAAAAACAAGGTAAAGCCTTATATCTGCAGGATAAAAATCTCTTAGGATGGCAGTGAGCCCATGTGCATCTTCCTAGGTCTTTCCGATTATAGGGTTTATGGTATAACAATTCTCATTAACTTCTCCCATTTAATACTTGATAGTTCTGCTTAGCTAATTATAATACATTCTCACATTCAGATTTATTGTCCTAACATATTTGGAAAGAGTAGATTGGCAATGGCAAGAATTATTAGCCCTGGAAATGACTCGGCTAATGACTGAACAAGTGTTTGTGGTTGTATTATTTAGTTGTACTTATTGGTTGTACCTGTTTGGTGGTATCTGTTTGTTCTGTGATGACTGTACTGGCCTCTGGCTATTCTAAAATTTTATCTATCTATCTAAAATATAGCAGTTACTCTTTAAGGTGCCTCAATATTTTGGTGTGTCTCTCCCCCCCTTTGTTTCCTTTAGTGTAGTAAGTTACACAAAGAGTAGGATGATTTAAATCAATGGACTTATGGAGGACTTTGGACATCAAATGAGAAGAGAGGATTCACTTGAGAATGCTTTGATGCTGGGAAAGGTGGAGGGCAAAAGAAAAAGAGGGCTACCAAAGATGAGATGGCTAGATGGCATCATGGACACAGTGGGCACAGAGCTGGGCGGGCTGAGGAGGATGGTGGAGGACAGAGATGCCTGGAGGACGATATAGGGTCACAGAGGGTCAGAATCGACTGTGCAACTGAACAACAAATGGAGGATTTGACTCACCAAATCCCCACTGGTTCAATGGGGATGTAGTGAATCAAATACTCCAAACATCAGGTGCAATCTATGATGCTAAACAAGATTTCAGCCATTATCCGAAATAATTATAATGCAACATGTAGAAAATGATGACCTATGGTGCTTTGGATTAGAACCACAAATTTCCCCCCTCTTTTCTTACTAATCAGTCAGTTAATCTCCGCTTTTTAGGCCTATGTCTGCTTTGCTTCCCATCTCAATTTATGTCTCAAATAAATAGTAGTTTTTTTATGTTCTTAGTCTATGAAACCGGGATAAGATTTCTTTCCAAACATGACAAAGAATCCTGTGGCACTTGAAAGATGAACAAGTTTTATTTGACAACTGTTTTAATGGACTACAACCTACTTCTTCGGATACATGAAGTACAGTATAGTCTCAGTAGAGACACATTTATATACTGGTGGGGAAACTGAAGGATGAAATGTAATAGAAGTGCAAGAGGTCTGCCATGCTAATAGTAAATCCTTGGGGATGACAGAGATCCAAATGGTGATTGATAAGTCCTGGCCTAAGTCCAATATTGTATAATGGAAAATTGTGCCCCACAGTTGGAAAGGTTTATATGGACATGGTACATTAACAGCCGCGGAGTAGTAATGCCTACGAATATACATGGAAGGGCTCTATGTTTAAATAAATAAATGAGCTTCTTAGTGGGCTAAGAAGCTCCTTTCTTTCTTTAAACCAAAAGGGAACAGGGTTGAACCTCTTGATGTTATGTTCTCCAGCTGCTTCCCTTTGAAATCTCTCATTGATGTTCTTTTGTTCCAGGATATAATCCTAGGTTCCGGGACAAAGTATTCACTGATGATCATGCTGATGTTCAGGAACTGAATCTGTTAGTTAATTTTGATGCAGGTCATTCTGCTAATAGTAAAAAAAATCAACTGTAAAATATGTTGTTGTAATGGGTGCGTTACATATATGCATATACACATGCATGCGCACATGCGCGCACGCACACACACACACACACACAGAGTTCAAGAGGGACTAAAAAACAAAAATAATTTCAGTAAAATGTTTTGCCTCCTATCTTTTCAGTTGCTTTGGTAAAAGTCATCATCTGTCTGTATCTCTGTACATGTCACCATCTGTATCTGTTGCTATATTTAATAGTACCTGAATACTGCAGTGTTTTGATGGCAACTAATAAACATGGTCTTCATGCCCACACCTACTTATTGTAAGAGCCCTTGTGGCGCAAAGGTTAAACTGTAGTACTAACAGCCAAAACATTGTGAGCTTAATCCTAAAGGGATCCAGGTTGACTTCCAGTTTTTCGAGGTCAGTAAAACAAGTACCCAGCATGTTGCAGGCAAATGTGCTAATTATCTTTTGAACTGCCAAGAGAGTGCTTTAAGCACTATGGAGTGGTGTATAAGTGTAATTGGTATTGCTATTGCTAAACCCGCACAACTTGTGTGATTCAGCTAGTGACACAGAGCTCATCAACCACTTTTGATGGCTAACTGTTTCAACAAACATTTCTTGCCACCCTGTAACTGCACAAGGGTTGTTGCAAGTACTTGTTGGGTCAGTACCCAGTAGACTATTTATTTGGCATATAAAAATCAAATAGATTTAGATAAAATATAGGACAACAGCTTCTTTGCTGTAGCAAACCGATACAGTTATCCACTTGAAAATTAGTGCAGTACTGTACACGGTAGGTTCAAGGACTCACATCTGAGAGGGGAGGGGAGGAATTAAGAGTAAGCTAACAATGAAAAGTTTTCTTATTGGAAATGAAAATGTGTTTAAATTTAAATTTAATTATAAGTAAATATAAGGGAGACTAATCCACAATGTGCAGTTTAATGCACTGTATAGCTCCTTTATTAATGGGGAAATAGTCCTAACTGAAGAGCTTTGGAATCCTGCTAAAAAGTAAACTCTTCTCACAAAATAAAAAAAGCACTTGGCAAGAAACAACAGGAGCACACACATCATGCAAACAACATTAAACTAATCTCTATTTTGCTTCTTACTGACTTTCAAACTGTTTAGGACTACACAAAGATCCATTAGAACTTTGGGTCAGTGAGTCACTTGCCTCAGAAAAAGAACTTCCCCACCAACAGAGACAGCTGTGCCAATATATATATATATATATATATATATATATATATATATATATATATATATATATATATATATATATATATATATATATATATATATATATATATATATATATATATATATATATATATATATATATAGTCCACTTTCCTGAAAGCCTTATTCTCCTTCAATGTTGTCCGATGCTCTAGCTGAGTCTCTTGCTCTCCCTGCAACCAGGAAGCATGGCTCCCCCCCCATTTTGACCACATGGAGCAGGGACAAAGGCAAGAAAGGTAAACGAAAACCTTTATTTTTATGCACAGGTTTGGTTTCCCACTGAAATGCATTGGAAACATACAAACAGAAAAGCTTTAGAATACTGTACAAGAAATTGATTTCCAATGCATTTAAATGGGAAATTGCGATTTGCGCCCTCTTGTGGCCACCTGTGGTAATGTCCCACTGAACATATGTTTTTCTTTCCCCGGCCCTTCTTTCCTGGCCCGGAACAGCAGTGGTGGGAGTCTTCGGCCAGCCACAACTGTTGTAAAATATCCTTTTACAACAGCCTTGCTGGACAGCATTTGGACTATAAGACATACTCTCATTTCCCCCCACCTTTTTTGGGGTGGGTGGGGGGAGTGCATCTTATGGTCCGAAAAATATGGTAAGTGTAATTGCAATTGCTACTACTGTTCACTTGGGAAAATGGAGAATAAAAATATGGTAAATAAACAAACAAATAACAGTTTCAGACTACTTTCCCATGCCAAAATTACCTACCCATTGAGATAAATACTACTCTCTAGGGTAGATCTACTCTGTCCTATAGAGTAGTTCACCATCCTGCTCTATTTAACAACAAGCAGCTTGAGGATCAGTTTGTATGACCCCTCTTTTTCTTTCTTTCTCTTTACTAATTTCTAGTAGGCAGCAAATTTATGTGTAGAGACTTTGTATCTGATTGACACGCAGGTGGTTTTTCAAGTCTCAGCAGACACAAATTGAAATATGAACAGATGGAGTCTCTCAATAACTCCAAAAGTGTCATCCAAATGTGAAGGAAGCCTGGCAGATTTTGTATTTCAAGTTTAGTCTGGATATAGTAGTCAAAATGAATTGATTTTAAATATACCTCCTGTTACTTATAAGGAACATTTATTCTGGATATAGTAGTAAAATGAATTGATTTTAAATAAATCTCCTGTTACCTATGATGAACATTTACTTTTAGATTTTAAATAAGGTCCATTACAAGCCCTTATGTAAAATTGAGGCAAAAAATTCAAATTTAGCCAAATTTCTCAGCATAACCTACTAAAGAGGTCCCACAAGGCTGAAATGAAAGATCTCACAATGACTTGAAGTGAAGCCAATCTTGTATTAAGTTAAAGCAGGGGTGCTCAAACTTTTCGGGCCATGGGCTGATCACATGGTTCAGGGTGAGGAAAAAACACTCCCAAAGAAAAGGTCGACGTATTGTTAGTTCCGTTTAATGCAGCATCCGCATGTAAAAACCAGTATGATCACTTGAAATTCCTGTGTCTCTTATTCAATTCATAAGCAGTACACTGTTCAAATAACTGTAAATGTAGTTAAATCCCAAATTATATGGTCCGGAAAAGTGTCTTGCGTCTTTAAATGATTTAAGACTTCTAAGCTGCATCTATAATTCAATGTAGACTACGAAATGGCGATGTCCTTCCGGTAACTGGACATTTTGTTGCACTTTATCAAGCGTCTACAACATAAAATACATACAAATATAATACAATACGATACAATACAAAGTATCCGATAGTTTGTACAAGATATATGTTGATTTCAACATTATTGGCAGCTTAAAGCCATAGTTTATAATTTTAGCATAAAACTGTGTACAGGTTAAGGACAAAGTAGGATAATTCATGCATTGATTTGCTACGTCTATGTTTAAAATGCATCTGTTGCTATTAATCTGAAATCTCATAAATACCATAATCAATAATCATTAATGGTGCATAATACAGCTGGGTCCGTGACAGAGTAACCAAGCATGTAAGCAAACATCTAAAAAACATGTAAGAACTAGATGAAATACATACCTAGATGTGTGTATATATGTATGTGAATCGCGCGTCTTGCACCTCCTAAAGTCTTATATCGTGTGCTCGCGTTAACTATCTATATCCCTCTATTCTTTAAATAATCTTATTCTTGCCCACACATGTGTGATGACTCAGGTAAATTTCTAGTGCCATGTGAAACGAATATAGATCCAGCTTCCTAATATGAGATCGCTACGCTGGTCTTTAAAGGGACCTATTGCTTAACTGGGAGCCATATCAAGCCTACTTATATCTGTGGTGGTTTAATATTCATAGAAATGATGAAGGTTCCCATTCTGTGTTCAAGCCATGTGGTATTAGCGTGTTGAACCGATGGATATAGAAGGCTTCTCTTTGTAATAAAACCTTTTCTATGTTTTGAATATGATATTTGTTGACAGTAATAGTTTCCAGTACAATAATCTTGAGATCTCCTAGTTTATGTTGTTTGTTGAGAAAGTGATTTACAAGAGGATCAGTAGTATTTCGGTTTCTAATTCGTGAGAGATGTTCCCCTAAACGTATTTTCAAAGAATGACTAGATTGTCCCACATAACCTAGCTGACAAGGGCAGATTATCATGTATACGATGTTATTCGAATTGCAATTAGAAAATGAGGTAAGTTCCAATATGAAATTACTTGAAGGTAATTTGACAGTTTTCGAACATATCATATGAGCACAGTATTTACAGTGTCCGCAGATTTGGTGCCCTGCAGGGAGAGACGATCGCCTCTTGTTCGAGGTGGAGATGTCTGCTCGTGAAAGGAGGTTGGCTAACGTCTGTGTTCTTCTAAATCCTATCAATGGTTTCTGTTGGCAGCCCGGTATTGTATCCAATATGTGCCAGTGCCTGTTGATAATGCGTTTAATTTGATTTGCCAGCGGGGTGTAGTCTAAAGACCAGAACAATCTTTGCTGAGATGTAGTTTGTTCCGTTCGTCTTGCGAGAAGAGAGCTTCTTGTACGTAAGTCCGCTTTTGTTTGTGCATTTGCAATTATGTGTTTTGGATATCCTCTCTTACTTAATGTTTTCGAAATGTCTTTAGCTGCAATTTTGTAGTCATGTTCTTCTGAGGAGTTCCTTTTAGCTCTAAGGAGTAAACTGTACGGTATATTACTTTTTAGGTGATGTGGGTGATAAGATCTGTATTGCAGGTATGCGAAACGATCTGTTGGTTTGTGATACAGTTTCGTTTTTATTTGATTCTTATCAATATATACAGTGAGATCCAAGAAAGCTAAAGATGTTCGGTTCATCGTGTGCGTAAATTTAATGTTGTTGTGAAGACTATTCATCCAAATGCAGAAATTATCTATGATGGTCTGGTCTTGAAAAATGAAAAATAAATCATCTATGTATCTTTTATAACAAATGATGTTTGTGAAAAATGGATTAGTCCGCGGGTCTAAAATAAAGGTATTATCAAAACTGCACATAAAAATGTTGGCTATTGATGGGGCAAAATTTGAGCCCATGGAGACCCCCTGTGTTTGAAAAAAGAAAGAGTTATCAAACCTAAAAAAGTTATGTTCAAAACAGGTGTCTAAGAGATCTAGTAAAAAATGTGCAGGTGGCTGGTTGATTGAGCGTGTTTCCAGTGCATGGGCGACAAGAGTGCGGGCTTCTCCCAGTGGGATGTTAGTGTAGAGAGAGGTGACATCCATAGTGAGTAATACTGCTCCAGTCGGCACCTGGAAATTTTCCATCATTTGGATGAAGTGAGTGGAATCCTTTACATAAGATGAAGAGTTGCTGGCAAACTGGTGTATATGGTAGTCGATATATGTGGCCACTGGCTCTAACAGGGATTGATTCGCTGAGATGATTGGTCTGCAAGGGATGACTTTGTCAGAAGTCTGCATTTTATGTACTTTTGGCAGAAGATAAAACATGGGCACTCTTGGAAATTTGTTAAGCAGAAACCGAAATGTGTTATCGGTGATATAGTCTTGTGCCAAACCTTCCTGCAGTACCGTCTTAAGAATGTTCATGATGTGAGTAGTGGAATGTCCAGTTACCGGAAGGACATCGCCATTTCGTAGTCTACATTGAATTATAGATGCAGCTTAGAAGTCTTAAATCATTTAAAGACGCAAGACACTTTTCCGGACCATATAATTTGGGATTTAACTACATTTACAGTTATTTGAACAGTGTACTGCTTATGAATTGAATAAGAGACACAGGAATTTCAAGTGATCATACTGTTTTTTACATGCGGATGCTGCATTAAACGGAACTAACACTACGTCGACCTTTTCTTTGGGAGTGTTTTTCCTCACCGCTATTGTGACACCCCAGCCGACTTACCGCACCCCACATGGTTCAGGGAGCTGGTCACTAAGGCCAGGGGCTGGATGTGGCCCCCAATGCCAGTTCATCCAGCCCACAAAGCCCGTGTCGCTCCTGGAAGTGGAAGTAAAATACACCGTTTCCAGGAGCAACACCAGATTAATAGTTTGGGCACCCCTGGGTTAGAGTCTATAGAATAGAAGTGAATTGCAGGTAAGTTGATTGAGGGAGGGGGGTTGGTGATGTTCAAGAGAATGTGGGTTGTAGGATCGGGGCCGTAAAGCGGCCCTTGAGGTCCCGGAGGAGACTGGTCGAGTAATGACACGAGGCAAGATGGAGCGAAGACCAGTGATTTATTGAGGGAAAATCATCAGTATATATTATGTTCAAGGCTGCGCATGGTAGAATGGTCATCTGACAGAAAATCACATCACCCATTTACCCGGGTTAATTGAGAACTTCTCTTGGGGAAGTTAATTAACTAAGGCAAACACTGACAGAAGAAAACCATTGTCTGAGGCTTACACCAGAGTAAATATGGCTTCTATTTGCACCAAAGATTAGGCTCTTCTGTGAGTCAGTAATTGCCTAATAGGTAACGGAGGTTAGTGATCTGCTTCTCTCAGCAGGATCGCTGGTCAGGTCAGATTGTGGGTGAATCAACCCTTATTATTAATCCACCCCCCTTAATTTCTGTGCCCGCAGAGCCCACGGGCCAGGAGCGTTCTCGACTGAAGTGGCCTCTGCGAGGGCCGTTCCATGCCAACTGGGCATGGGGAATCTGCATCTCCCCTTTCTCTATTGTTTAGAAACCTGACAGGCGACCCTGCGTAGGAGGGGCATCAGCTGATGAGCGGGAATGACGCTTCGGGGTTCCCTCCATGGGGGACATCTCGATAGCAGTGAGGGAATACATTGCACGAAACAACACACTGTTGTGCCCAGTATTACCACCCCCAAAATCACTTTGAGTGTCGTCTGAAGCCATCCCCATGGGAACCACGACCACAAGGAGTCCTACCACCCCCATGAAGAATCCTCCTTGATGTTCTTAACTAGGGTGTGGAGGTCCGTGAGCTGGCTCTGTATCTTGTGGGTATTGTCTGTGAGATTTAAGCAACACATGCTGTGGACAGATTCGCAACCCAAATGATGTAACAACAGGGGATAATCGATAGCTGCTTGATTATCCAGTATGGCATGGCGAAGCTCTGTCTGCTCCTGGTTGAGCAGCGCTATTGCTGAGGAGGTATGGTCAATGGCTTTTGCTAATCCGCAAGCCAATTGACCAATTCTCCGAGCGTTGCCTATGGCTAAGCCGGGCACGCTGAATATACTGACTGCAGCCTGGTTTTTCAGAGCTTTGGGTCTGAATCCAGACTGCTTTCTGTAGCAAGGAAAGATAATGAAATGTGTCATTGATCTCTTACTGTGACCTGGGGTGATTCTAAGCTATCTCTGCAGCTTCTGGTGTTGTGCAAATGTCTTTCTAGCACCTATGGGGAGGTGTGAAGATAAACTGGGGATTACCGGCTACCGGGTGCTCAATCTTTCCAAGCAATGGGCCGGTGCACACATGGGCCGGTCTGGCTTCCTTTGGTGGAAGCTGGCCGTTATTAACAATATACATAAATTCAAGTGTCCCTTGCAAATCCCAACTGGAGCATTGTACAAGGCATGAATAAATAAAGGGCAACTACAGATAATAAAAAGACATTCAGCAGCTTCTTGAGGATGAGGCTTCCCTTCTTGGTGGGGTTTCATGTGTAACTTGAGCTTGGAAAAGTCTTGTTTTGGGGAAAAGCATGGTCCTTAGAAGTAGCACTGAGTATGCAAAATGTTCATAGAAATGTCTTTGGAGATGTAAGTCATAAAGGAAGATGGACAGCTGATGACATCCAGGACAGTGACTGGCAGTGACTTTGCAATAGCCGAACTTGGCATCCGGGTCTGATTCTGGCCTCTGGGACCTGCATGGGGAAGATACTTGTTTGGGAGATAAAAATTCTGAAAGAGTTAGTTAGTTTTTGCACTTATAGGATAGCAATTGCTGTGCAACTATGGGATGTTGTTCCCCCCCTTTCTGTTTGTTTGTCAATGTAGGACTTAAGCGTCCAATAGACCCGTTCCACAATCGCTTGCCCCTGCGGATTGTAAGGAACGCCAAAAGTATGCTTAATGTCCCAGATGGCCATGAAGGTGGCCAGCTGCCTGGAGCTATAAGCGGGGGCGTCATCGGACTTCGTGTGCCGAGGTTCGCCCTTGGCCATGGGAAAGGAGATGCTGCTCCACATGGGGAGCCGTTTCTCCCTTCTGTGCTGTTACCCAAACAAACTGTGGGAAGGTATTAATGCAAACGTGCATGTGCTGCCACTAGCCAAAATGTGGGGATGTGTGACGTCCCTTTTGCCACACCTGAATGGCCTCTGTCCCTTGTGGGTTGACCCCCCACGAGGGCCCCCCGGTGCCCCTGCACGATGCAGGCAGGGACGGACTATGCCTTGGGCTTGGGAAAGTGGCAGGTTGAACTGCCTTGCGAGCGCTTTGGCATTCTGAATTGGAGTAGTGAAGAACAAACTTGGCAAATTTTTGTCTGTCGCGGGAGTGATGTATGCTCCCGGTAGACTGTGAAGCAAATTCCTGACATACTGACTGTCAGTAATGATGTTTAGGCGCTCTTTGGCGAAGGTGCGCAAAGCGAGGTTCACGGCTGCCAACTCTGCCCGCTTGCGGAAGAGTCAGGAGCGTGCGCCAAGCTGGGTCCTCTTGCCAAGTAAGAACCTAATATGTGCGACCCTCATAAGTGAAAACTGTCCTAGCCCCCCAAAGGGGAACCAGTGACATTAATTCACACAAGGTGACTGTCTGCGTTTGAAGCGAGACGAGTCTGGGGTCTAATGGCAAACCTTGGCACGTGAAGCGCCAGGCTTCCCTTGGGTAAATTTCTCAAGAAGGCCCCCCTGCGCACATCCGCCCATGGCGTGCGTGCACACTTTTAGAAGGGTGCCAGATGGTGGCTTAGCCTTTTGCCTGTGCTTAGACTAGCAGCAAAAAGGGAAGGGGTGGCCTAAAAATGCCTGTATCTGATTGAAAGGTGTGACCTGACTGCACTCTTAAAATGGTCCTAGGCAGTCCTGGCTAATGGGTGGCACTCTGCACATGCTCAGGAGCTCAGGGACTAATCCTTCCTCTGTACTCTGGAGTTTGCGAAATGTGTCTGCTCACTAGAGAGGGTGCTGTGGGCCAGGTGCCATACTTAAAATGACCGACTAAGACTTATCAAAAACAAGCCAACTATGACGTGCCAGCTGTAAGGAAATAATACACAAAAATGAAAAGACACACAAGTTAAACATTTCCAGCAGGGAGTTCCACTGGCGAAAGGAGGAAAGGAGGAAAGACAAGTCAGAAGTTAGCACAAGGAGAATGCAACAACTCTTATCATAACGAAATCAGATTAGGTCAGGTAACTAAGACAACCGGGTCCTCCTGTTAAGAAATCCCTATCAGTAATTAACTCTGGAGCCTGTGAAAGGAAGCAATTTAAGGCTGTAGAAATAAATAAATTGGTTACTATTAAGGCCTGGATAGGAGTTTTGTTCCTGTAAAACGGTAAGCATTTTCTGAATATACAGAGCGCAAGAATGTTTGCGTGCTTTTTCCTGTGAAAGGGGTACAATGAGTGAGTTACTTTGCACAGATTAAAGTCAAAATACCAGAACAGTATCTTTCCTAAGAGAATGAAGGAGAGTTAGAACGATTCTCAACCTGCGGCCAGATGTGGGCAAGTGGGCCAGAAGCGGCCCACGTTGCTCTGCCACTACCCCCACCAAGCCAAGAAGGGCTGTGTGGCGAAGGAAGGGCAGGATGACTGTCCGGACCCCCAGAGCTGCCTGAGGCCCCGGAACTTGGCCCCTGACTTTAAAAGGTTGAGAACCGAGGTTACAAGATGATAACACAGTACACACATGAAGACAATGCAATTCTCTCACTCCTAGTGAGATACATGACTTCAAGACGCTAAGAGACATTCAAAAAACCTTAAAACACAGAGATGGGGGTTTGAGGAACACAGACGTAGGGAGGGGCCCCATAGCTTATGATCTAGTGAGGAAAACTCATAGAAGTGATTTTTGTTTTCAGATCGCGCTTCTGAAAAGAAAAATCTGTTTTCCTGAGTGGCAAGGATTGCAAAACTGGTTTCCAAGAGTGGCTTAATCCTTTGACAAAGAAAAAAGTCCCAAGGGAAGAAGGGGGGTCACCCTGCCCTATTGTAGGTTAGGATTCCCCCCCTCCTGCTTTCGCTGCCCTTAAGCTGCTAAGCAGGCAAGGCAAAGGGTTTTGTTCATCATGCTTTCTCAAACTTTAAATAGTTCATGCCCATGAACAGAGTGCAAACTGTTTAACACATATTTCACAGTGACATTACCACGCAGTTACACACAAGGAACACTTTTTCAGTCATACTGTGGTCATAGAGACAAGGCTTTTGCAATCATACACAGTTCTTGCAGGCATACATTCAGTGGTGCACCACGCATACACACATCTATTTACGCATTCGCATATTCCTCCCCTGATCTGCAGCGTTCTATCCTGCACATGAGGAGATGACTTATACACAGCTGGCTATTTACAACCATCTGGGTGCTTCTACTTAGGGGCAAGTTTCTCCAGGCTACTCCCAAGGTGAGACAAGTAGGTTCTGCCTGTGCCCTGGGGGAACTCGGGGTACTATTGCTGGGAAGGTTCTTCTGGCATAGCCAGGGTGATGGCTGCCTCCTTTCTAGCCTGGGCCAGATGCATGCCAGCGTGGCCATTTGGCATTAAGACAACCTTTTGAAGATCTGCCTGGTCTAGATTGGCTTTCTCTTCTAAGGTGTCTCATTTTACCACACTGGAAGCAGGCGCATTGGGGTTTTGGCACTGCTCTGCGCCTGAATGTGGTAATGGGTCTGTTCTGGAGCCCTGCGTGGCCAGGGGCTGTGCAGATTTTCATGAGCAGTGGGCGCTGAGCAGCCCTGCCTGAACGTGTGTCTGCCTTCAGACAGGCTGAGCACAGCAGTTGGGCGCTAGCTAATTGTGCCACTGGCAATTTCCCTGTGAATGGATCTTCCTCACCCATGCTCTGAATGGAGTTCTTAATTGGCAGGGAACTTTTAACTGTCAGAGAAGCGCCAAGGCCTATCATGCCATGAATTCCTTTAGTGACGTCTGCAGCTGTCACTGAGGGAATGCTTCCTACACTGCCCTGCTTAAGCTGAGATGACGGATAGAGACTCCTTAGGGCTGATGGTTCTGACTGCGCTGGGGGTTTCTGGGTCTCTATCCGGACTGGGTCATCCTCTACTGAGAGTTTCCTACATTTGCTCCATGTGCGAATTATGCCCTCTGGAGCTTTCGGGGGTTGCTGAATGCAGTCTCCTATCTGATCCCAGAGCTGAAGGGTTAACGTACCTACTTCTGGGTAAAGCAGGCAGTGTTCCCTTAGGTACACCAAAAGTCTCGCTAGCTCCCTGCTGTGAAAACGTAACTGAAATACCCTGGCCAGGATTCTGAACTCTTCCTCACGAGTTCTTTGGCTAGCGGATGGACCTTGTCGCTGAGGACAAGTCCCCATATTACCTGCGGGGTCCTCCGAAGTTTCCTCCTCGGGACGAGTCGACGCGTCTTCGGGCAAGGTAATAGGTTTTGGAGACGATTCTCTGGGTAGAGCTCGGAGCGTGGACTGCTGCCACGGGCCCTCGGTGGCCTCTGCGCTGTCAAGGGTTCACAACTGACCCTGAGCGGAACGCGTTTCCGTGCTGCAAGCCGCCGCGAAAGTCGGGAGCAAGCTGTAGGATGCCTCTCTGTAATGCCTCACCGCGTAGCTGTCTTCCCAATCGGATGGCTTTCCGACTGGGGCTGCCGCTCTGTCCTTCGGTATGATTGGACACGGTTCTAGCGTAGAACCGGACCGTGTAGATTGCTTACTCACGAGTAGGATCACGTCGCGGGTCACCAGATGTAGGATCGGGGCCGTAAAGCGGCCCTTGAGGTCCCGGAGGAGACTGGTCGAGTAATGACACGAGGCAAGATGGAGCGAAGACCAGTGATTTATTGAGGGAAAATCATCAGTATATATTATGTTCAAGGCTGCGCATGGTAGAATGGTCATCTGACAGAAAATCACATCACCCATTTACCCGGGTTAATTGAGAACTTCTCTTGGGGAAGTTAATTAACTAAGGCAAACACTGACAGAGGAAAACCATTGTCTGAGGCTTACGCCAGAGTAAATATGGCTTCTATTTGCACCAAAGATTAGGCTCTTCTGTGAGTCAGTAATTGCCTAATAGGTAATGGAGGTTAGTGATCTGCTTCTCTCAGCAGGATCGCTGGTCAGGTCAGATTGTGGGTGAATCAACCCTTATTATTAATCCACCCCCTTAATTTCTGTGCCCGCAGAGCCCACGGGCCAGGAGCGTTCTCGACTGAAGTGGCCTCTGCGAGGGCCGTTCCATGCCAACTGGGCATGGGGAATCCGCAGTGGGTGACCTCCTTGAGTACAAAGCAATGGCATATGAGGTTGAGATAGTAATTAATCTGGAAGAGGAGGCACCCATCTTGATGTGGGGAGAACATTGAACCTGGCCATTTTTTAAGGAGAAAGGTGGACAAACAGTTGGGAAATAGGCAAGCAATGTAAAGAGAACAAAACAATAGCATAATATAAGAAAAAAGATGAAGGGAAGAGAGATGGGAAAAGAGTGAGAATGAACAGTGAAATGAAATGAGCAGAAAGAGGGATTGCTAGTAAGTTGAAAAAAATTGCCTGCTCAGGTAATCAAGCCCTCTGAGCAAGGAGGAAACTGGTCCAGCTGTTGGCTCTTTTTGGCTCACCTGAGAAATTCCAATAGTTACCTGAAGTCTAGGGGCAGAATCATCGTTGTCCAGCAGTCCAGCTTCCAAAAGCCATATTTACCTGAGACAGGTCACAATGTCATGGGAAACCTGGGAGAATATCTACTTAAAATTATGAGTTAAAGGTCTTTGCTGGTATAACTAAAGAATTAGGGATGGGAGACCACTTTGAGAGGGCTGCAGAAAGGAGAAACTGTTACTGAGTTTTTTAAATTTCTGGAAAAATTCCCTTTAAAATTCCTGTAGAAGCACAAGGACTCATAGAGGATAACAGCTACAAGTCTTCAAATCCACCTCTTTCTCATTAACATAAAGTCTCAATAACTCACTCTGAGACATTTTCAGGAGAAAAAAGATGTTTTTAAACTTAAAGTTACTTGACTATTACAAATGTCTGGGTGCTACTTTTCTATACTGCACACATGCTAGCAATCAGGTCTGGGTAAAAGGCAGAACCATGAAATTAAAAATCCTCATAATTTCAGGTGTTTTTTGGTCAGGATTCTTGCCAATCAACCATAAAATCATAGATCACATATTTGTTTACTGAATACAGGAGGAAAATTGCAGGTCCCTTAGTTGTTGTTGTTCAGTCGCACAGTTGATTCCGACCCTTTGCAATCCTATGGACCATTGCCTGCCAGGCACCTCTGTCCTCCCCCATCCTCCTCAAACCACCCAGCTCTGTGCCCATTGCATCAACAGCACCATCTAGCCATCTCATTCTCTGCTGCCCCCTTCTTCTTTCACCCTCCACCTTTCCCAGCATCAAAGCTTTCTCAAGTGAATCCTCTCTTATTGTTTGATGTCCAAAGTACTTTAGCTTCATCTTTACTATTTGACCTTCTAAGGAGCAGTCAGGGTTGATTTCTTCTAGGATTGGCCTATTTGTTCCCCTCGCTGTCCAGGGTACTCTCAAAATTCTCCTCCAGCACCCCATTTTAAAGGCGTCTATTCTTCTGCGCTCAGCTTTCCTTATGGTCCAGCTCTCACAACCATACATGACCACCAGGAATACCATTGCTTTGATTATACGGATTTTTGTTTGCTAGGTGATGTATCTACTTTTCACTATGTTCCCATGGTTTCTCATAGATTGTCTCCCGAGAATCAGTCGCCTTTTTATTTCATGGTTGCAATCACCATCTGCAGTGATCTTGGATCTTAAGAATGTAAAATCTGTCACTGCTTCTACTTCTTCCCCATCTATTTTCCAGGGACTGATAGGACCTGCTGCCATTACAGTATCTTGGTTTTCTTGTTGCTGAGTCTCAAGCCAGCTTTTGCACTCTCTTCTTTCAACCTAATCAGGAGCTTCTTTAGGTCTTCCTCACTTTCTGTCATTAGGGTAGTGTCATCTGCATATCTCAAATTGTTGATGTTTCTCCCAGCAATTTTGATTCCAACTTGTGATGCATTCATCCCTGCATTGTGCATTATGAGCTCTATATAAAAGTTGAATTAGCAGGGTGACAAAATGCAGCCTTGTCTTACTCCTTTTCCTATTCCAAACCACTCTGCCATTCCGTATTCTCTCCTAACTGTTGCTTCTTGACTCATATACAGATTTCTCATGAGGCATATACCTGTAAGGTGATCTGGTATTCCCATCTCTTTAATTACTTGCCATATTTTGTTATGGTCCACACAGTCAAAGGCCTTGGTGTAGTCATTGAAACAGAAGTAAAGACTTGTTTCTGATATTCCTTTGTTTTCTCCATGATCCAACGTATGTTGGCAATTTGGTCTCTAGTTCCCCTACCTCTTCGGAATCCAGCCTGCACTTCTGGTAATTCTTTCTCCATGTCCTGCTGAAGTCTATCCTGTATTATCTTGAGCATAACCTTGTTAGCATGTGGGATGAGTGCAATTTGAACATTCTTTGGCATTGCCTTTTTTTGGGATTGGAACGTAAACTGATATTTTCCAATCATGTGGCCATTGTTGTGTTTTCCAAATCTGCTGACATATAGAATACAATAATTTGATTCCATCATCTTTTAGGGCTTCAAAAAATTTAGCTTGGATACCATCATCTCCACTGGCTTTGTTGTTTGCAGTGCTTTTTAGGGCCTTCCTGTCTTCACTCACTAGGATGTCCAGCTCAAGTTCAATGTTCTCATCATTGTGATAATCAGGGGTGCTGAGGTCCATTTTTACTTGGGATCTGACCCAAACCCAGTTCAGTTATAGGATCCATGTAAAAATCATGAGGATCCAGCGGGAGCCATACCTCAGAGAAATGCTTTTGCAACACTGTGAAACTGTGTGCCAAAAGGACCCAGGATTTCTGGTGTTGTCATTTGTGAGTACAAATGGGACCTGTGATTTAACAGTGGTTTGTGTTAGATCCCATGTAAAAATCATGTGGATCCATGATGAACCATGCCTTGGATCCATGTTTCTGTGTCACCACAAAGGCATTGCTAAACAATGCACATTTAGCAGAGCCTAGAGGAGCACAATGGCAAGTTATGTGTGTCTGGAAGGCCAATGCTTTGTAATAGCTTTCAACTGTTCTGATTGTAATTACTGGTCACTACATCTTTTTGCACCTGCCTAGGGCTTCAATTGAGCTTTTGATGGGGAAAAATACCTTCCATAGTACTTTCTTCCATCTACTACTGTTGCAAATAAAAGGCCCAAGTTGCTAAGGAAGAAGGAAAAATCATTTCTATGTCAATAAGTTCTCAGCAAGCTGGCAGGATGAAGCCAAAAGCCACTTAGTCTACAAGCATTCTTCAGGAACAGCACATATGCTATAAGACATGTGTGTGTTTGTATGTGTGTGTGTTTTCTATATTGTGCTCACTAGGAACTGTGAAGGCCTGCAGAAAATAGAAATGAAAGAACTACTTTTTTTAGAGAGAGAGAGAGAAAGAAAGAGAGAGAGAGAGACCCTTTCTGGTTATTTCTAACTCTGCTGGTTTTCGTCTCACACTGAGGCATTGCTTTTGCGATCATCTGGAAGTGTGAAAATATGAACAAGCGAGCTGAGAAATGTTAATTAGACCCAAGCCTTGCATGTCTATTGTTAATGTATATTCATTTCAACTCAGACGGTCCCCAGAGCATCATCCCAAAGCCACAGCCTCAAGAGTATTAATTCATATACTTCCAATAAAAATATGTCATCAGTCATGTTTTCCAGATTAATTTGGCTGCAGTTGACAATTCAGCTGAAGCCAAATTGTGAATATGACATAGCTTGGTAAGGGGATACACAGAAAGAGCCTCCTTGAAGATTATGGTATTTTTGAACCACAATCGGATGTACCCTGGTAATGGCAACCTCGTCATGCCAGCTAATCTTTCTCACACTGGATAAGGTGAAAGGAACTAGAGAATGAATTTACCAAAAGGTGGCTTCATTTTGGCAGTTTAATGTTTGACCTAGACATGGAGGAGGAGGAGGAGAAGAAGACACACTTAGAAACACAACATTTTGCCAGATATCATTGATTCTCCAAGTTAAATAAAGGAATAGCCTTAATTTTAATTGGCTGTGGTCAGGCAAAAGGAACTACAGAATGAATTCACCAATTGGTACCTTTATTTTAGCAGTTTCACATCTGGTCTAGACACAAAGGAAGAAGAAGCTTGGTAAGGAGTTCTAGGAAACTCAAAATCTCCCCTTTTGTTGCTTTTTTGTTTCTTGGGATATGCGCAGAGAGTCCTGCCACTTCCATCATTTTCAACAGTCCATTAAGGATGTCATAAGAACATATAAGAACATAAGAACAGCCTTGCTGGAACAGGCCACAGCCCATCCAGTCCAGCATTCAGTCTCACACAGTGGCTCACCATTTCCTTCAGGGTATTCCCAAGCAGATGCCTTCACCTGCTTAGAATTCCCTGGAAATGGCATTGAGAGATATCTTGCCTATCTCTCTAACCCTGAGGTTGTCCTTAAGTATCCATAATTATAGCCATTGATACTCTTGTCCTCCATGAACTTGTCTAATCCTTTCTTAAAGCTGTCAAGACTGACAGCTGTCACCACTTCTTCTGGCAGGGAGTTCCATAGACCAGTAATCCTCTGGGTGAAAAAATACTTTCTCTTATTTGTTTGAGAACTAGTATCCAAAAGTTTCATGGAGTGTCCCCTAGTTCTAGTGTTATGCGATAAGGAAAACAGTTTTTCCTTATCTACTTTGTCCACACCGTGCATGATTTTATAAACTTCAATCAGGTCACCTCTTAGACGTCGTCGTTCAAGAGTGAAGAGGCCCAACCGTTGCAGCCTCAGATGGTAAGGAAGGTGTTCCAGTCCCCTAATCATTCTGGTTGCCCTCCTCTGCACTTTTTCCAGCTCCATAATATCCTTCTGGAGGTATGGCGACCAGAACTGTACACAGTATTCCAGATGGGGCCTCACTATAGATTTATAAAGAGGCAAAATGCAAGCGCGGCGCCAAAATGGCCGCCGCGCTCTTTGCGGCCCCCCCCACAGGACGAAGAATCCGGGTAGTTTAGGGCGTGGCCAGCTCCCTTATAAAAGGGGTGGCCACGAGGCAGCCGTGCTGCCATTTTAGCTAAAGCGACGGAGCGGAGAAGTTTTTCCCCTGTGTCTCCGTCGCTCCTTACCTTGCGGGAAGCCTTTTGGCGGCGAATCTTCTTTTCGGCTTCCCTCTCCTCTGATTGAGATGCCTTCGAAGAAGAAGGCAGCTTCGAGTGCGGCTCGAGCTGTGAGGAGGCGCAACCCGGGTCGGAGGACCACGGTGGCGCCTCCCCAGCAGCCGCCTGTCCAGGCCCCCGCCGGGGCCGGCGGAATGGGGTCCATCGCCCCTTGGCCTGACGCGGGGGATCGGAATGCGGGCGCGGCAGGGGCTCCGGCCCGCGGCCCGCGGCCCGCGGCCCGCGAGCGGTGGACACCGCTACTCTCTCTGCCCATCCTGTTGGGCCTGCCTCTCTTCCTCCTGGGCCTTATAGCCTGGGCGGGTGGTGTGGTCCCCTACCTTGGCAGGTTCCTGCACCGACCCTACCGGGCTTCGGTGTTGGGCAATGGCCCTATTCGGGTCCTGGGGTACAGGGACCTGTACCCGCGCCTGGACTTGGCGGGCCGGCTGGCCCTTGGCCCCAGATCGACGTGCAGGCCTTACTGGCCCACCTTGCGGCCCTCGAAGCGTCTTTAGCTCGGGCCAGCCAGGCTGGGGCTCCCATTGGCGTCCCTTTTGCGGCGCCGTCGGCGGGAGGACAACAGGCGGCGGGCAGGGTTGAGCTGCCTCAGGCGGGTGGCGCGGCTTCGGCCACTGCCCCGCAGCTCCCCAGCCAGCAGACGAGTGCAGGTCAGGCCCCGATGATGAGCTCTACGTCGGTCGTGAGCTCCGACGCCCCCAGTGGGCCGGAACCCCCGGTGGGGGCGGCCCACGGGGGTGCAGCATGTGAGTATACGGTACAAGCCAGTACACCTGCACACATTGCTTCTATGGGGGGAGCTTTTCAATGGCCTTGGCCTCGCTCGGGTGGTGCGGTGACACAGCAGCCGGCACCCCACTCGGCGACGGTAACTGCCACCCAGGGCAACGGGGTGGGTAGTTTTTCTTTCACTGTGGGGAATGTACTGGGGGTGGCTGGGTTAGCTCAGGCCCCTTCCCCGGTGTCTGTGGTGCCTTTTTCGGCCTTACCAACTGCGGGGTACTCCTTGCCACTGGGTGACCACTTGGCACAGGCCACCAAGGAAAAGATTTGGCGGGGGGAGTATGTAGATATCTTCTCACTCCTGAACAGAGAGCCCACCAAGAAGGAAAGGGAGGGACAGGATGAGAAGGATAAGGAGCAGGCACGTCGTCGTAAGCCGCCACGTACCTGGGCCAACTGGCTGCCGGCTTATTTAATTTACATGGCAGTGTATCTGAGGGCGCGGCCGGAGTTGGCTATTCCGATGGTCCAATATTTGGACAACATATACAGGGCAATGGTTGATTTCCCGGGCCCTTCGTGGCTGGCTTATGACGAGGAATTCCGTATGCGGATTCCCCTCCACCCGGAGATGAGGTGGGACGAGCCGTGCCAGAGGCTTTGGCTTCTGTACATGACGCCCACGCGCCCCGTGCCAGGGGACAGATACCATTGCGGACATGCGGTCCAGCGAGCTGTCCCAGCACAGGTTACCCGCCAAGTGGCAGGGCAGGGGGTTCCAGCCCGCCTGCTGTGCTGGACTTTCTCGTCCAATGGTTCCTGTAATAAGAAGAATTGCAAATACAGGCATGAGTGTCCCACCTGTTCGGGCCCCCACGCAGCCTCCGCCTGTCCCAGTCCTGGGGGGACATGGGGCAGAGGGAGGGGCGGACAGTGGGCTGGCAAGGCTGCCACAGATGGAGCTGGTTCACCAAAAGGCCCCCTCCCCAATTAAGGTGGACATGTTGGAGCGTTGGCTCACAGTGTACCCGAAGGGGGAGGATGGGGAGTATCTCCTTCAAGGCTTTAAGTACGGGTTCCGCATCCCTTTCATGGGTGATAGGTCCCCTCAGGATGCCCCCAATCTTTTGTCCCTCAAGGGGAGGGAGGAGGTGGCTGCTGCCAGTATTAGGAAGGAGTGAGATGCGGGCAGGGTCGCTGGCCCTTTCCCTTCACCCCCGTTTCCCAACCTTAAGGTGTCGCCCCTAGGCTTGGTTCCCAAAAAGTCTCAAGGCGAGTTTCGCCTTATTCATCATTTATCCTACCCAGCCGGCCGGTCGGTCAATGATGCTATCCCTGATGACCTTTGTTCAGTCAGGTATACGTCTTTTGACCACGCGCTGCGCATGGTGCGCTCGTGTGGCCCGGGTGCCCTGCTGGCCAAGTGCGACATTAAGTCGGCCTTTCGCCTCCTGCCGGTGCATCCGGGTGACTTTGAGTTGCTGGGTTTCAAATTCTGGGGCAAATATTATTTTGATAAGGCCATGCCTTTTGGCTGTTCCATATCATGCTCGGCCTTTGAGCGTTTTAGTACCTTCTTAGAGTGGGCTTTCGTCCGCAGGTCAGGGTCCCGGTCTGTAGCCCATTACCTGGATGACTTTTTATTCGGGGGTGAACGGGGCTGGGACACGTGCACACGTCTCCTCAACACATTTCAGACGCTAATGGAGGAACTCGGTGTCCCTTTAGCGCCCGAAAAGACCGAGGGCCCATCTACCAAGTTAGTATTCCTGGGGGTGGAGATTGACACGTTAGCGCAGGCTTCTAGGTTACCGGAGGATAAGGTGTCCAGGATAGTGGCCCTTATCTCGGAGTTGATGGCCAAGCGCAAGGCATCACTGAGGGAACTGCAGGTGCTACATGGTCACCTAAATTTCGCTTGCAGGGTGGTCGCTCCGGGCAGGGCTTTTGCTCGACGCTTATGCGACGCCATGGCAGGGTTATCCAGGCCTCACCACAGAGTTAGACTTACCCGGGGTATCAGGGCAGACATGTTTGTCTGGTTACAGTTCCTGAGGGAGTTCAATGGGGTCTCATTTTGGAGGTCTGACCTCCTGGCATCCCCCAATTTTCAGATCCAGTCTGATGCCTCAGGATCCCTGGGTTATGGGATGTACTTCAATGGGAAGTGGGCCTATGGTGGGTGGCCACCGGCCTGGGCAGGCACAGATCGCCTGCGTGATCTCACATACCTTGAATTTTTTCCTATACTAGGGGCTTTGATGCTATGGGGCGAGGAATGGGCCAACTCGGTCGTGCATTTCTGGTGTGACAACGCTGCTGTTGTCCACATCGTTAATGCACAGACTTCCAAATCGCCCAGGGTTATGGACCTAGTGCGCCATTTTGTGCTGCGCTGCCTGCGCCTCAACGTTTTGTTCGGAGCCAGGCATGTCCCAGGGATTAATAATGATATTGCTGACGCTTTGTCCCGCCTGCAGATCTCCCGGTTCCGTGCCTTGGCCCCGGATGCGGAGGAATTTCCCTCGCCACTCCCGGACGAGATATGGACCATTGGCAAGGAGAGGTGAACCGGGCGATTGGCCTGTCACTAGCGCCACGCACGCGTAAGGCGTATCAACAAGCATTTAATTCTTACAGGGCATTTGCTGCTCAATTTCACCTGCCAGAGACCTGGCCTATTCCGGTTGACCATGTTCTGCGGTTCATGGTCCACCTGCATGCTCTCAGCCTCGCACCTCGCACCATAGCATCCAAGCTCTCGGCGCTGGCTTTTATGGCCAAAGTAGAGGGTCATGTGGACAGCACCTCTGACTTCCGTGTGAGACATGTTTTGGAGGTGTGGGTGCGCGAGCGCGGGCGTTGCCCGGACGACCGGCACCCTATTTCCCCAGGGGTTCTTACCCAGTTGGCCCGGGGCTGGCCAAGCCTCTGTTTTGATCATTATGAGGCAGCCCTTTTTCATGCAGCCACAACGGTGGCATTTTTTGGAGCGCTCCGCATCAGCGAACTTGTGATGCTGTCTAAGGCGGATGCAAGTTGTAGGGCACTGGAACTCGAGGATGTCTATGTTGCCAAAGACTGGGCCCAGTTGAGGATACGTTCCTCCAAGTCAGATCAGCATGGCGTAGGCAGTGGCGTAAGACTGCTACGGTGTTCTTTGGCAGACATCTGTCCGGTTGGTGCCCTACAGGAGTTCCTGGCACTGCGTGGCATGCACCATGGCCCGTTTTTCTGTCACCAAGATGGGTCTCCCCTTACTAAATTTCAGTTTTGGAAGGTGACAGGCAGAGCCCTCGCCAGGGTGGGCCTACCAGGTGCCCGTTATGGCACACATTCATTTCGTATTGGGGCAGCCTCTACAGCAGCTGCTTTTGGGTACTCCGGGGCTGACATACGCAGCATGGGAAGGTGGGGCTCGCAATGTTTTCAGTTTTATGTGCGCCCACTTCCACCGTGAGTACCAATCCAATCACCTTACCTTCCTTTTTCTCAATTTTTCTTACAGACCCTGGGTGTCGTGTTACACCGGTGACAGTATGGCTGGTGGGCCACAGCTATGTGCACAGGGCAGCACGTTACGCTGCGGCGACTGAGTGGGGACCCCGACTGGGACTGGGTGAACACGCCAGTCTCACATGGCATGGTAAGCCTGGGATGTTATGGCGGGAGCTGCTGCCTTTCCTGTTTTCAAGCAGGAGTGCTGACCCGCCTGACATTCTCATCATACACCTTGGGGGCAATGATTTGGGTCAGGTCACCGGCTTATCGCTCAAGCATGCGATTTGCGAGGACCTTGCCTACTTGCACTACGTCTGGCCTGCCACAACCCTGGTTTGGTCGGACATGATCCCGCGCCATTCTTACAGAGGGGACATTGACCTCCTGGCCCTTGACCGCGCTAGGCGCGCTGTCAATGGGGCGGTGGCGCGGTTCCTTGCTGACAAGGCTTGGGGACGGGTCAGTCGTCACCCCGCTATTAGCCTACGAAATTATGACTTGTATGCAGGGGATGGGGTCCATCTGTCGCGAGGAGGTATGGACCTCCTGTTGGGTGATTGGCGAGCAGGCCTGTTGACCGAGCTGATGGTCTGGGGGGGGGCGTCAGGCCTTCTTTGAAGCCCCTCCGTGTGGCGGGTAGCACTGGTAAGGCGCTGGTAACAGTATGACCCACAGGTATCCGGCAGGTTCGCAATTGACTGGACAACACTAGACAGGAACAAATTAGTTAAACGTTGTCCGGTCAATGACGAACCAGGTGACGGGGTGATGGCGATAGCTAGCCAGCATGCATCACCCCGTGATTTCACGGATACGAGTCAGAGGGTGGGGTCATGAGTTAGATATTGACTACGGTCAACAATTTGTTTGTTGTCAACAAACAAATTGATACAAATTGATACATTGTAACCAATTGCCGTTGGCAATTTTGGGGTGGTACCTTACCAGTGTTACTTCGGCCTGCTTGCCTTAAGAATTATGATTGGTCGTTTTACCAATACAAATTTATAATTCGGATTAGGGCATTGAATCAATAAATGTGGCCCGATGCTGTTATCCACTTTCAATGTTGTCTGAGTCCGTTATTGGGGGGGGGGGGGGGGTGCGCCTGCAATGACACTTGCTGACTTATTTTCTATACCCTTCCTAATGATCCCTAGCATTGAGTTTGCTTTTTTCACTGCTGAGGCACACTGGGTTGACACCTTCATTGAGTTGTCCACCAGGACACCAAGGTCCCTTTCCTGGTTTGTCGCAGAGAGTTCAGATCCCATCAGTTTATAAATGTCATTGGGGTTTTTTTTGCCCCAACATGCATCACTCTGCACTTACTAATGTTGAAGCTCATTTGCCACTGTTTTGCCCACTCCCCCAGTGTCAAGAGATCCCTCTGGAGCTCCTCACAATCTCTCACAGTTTTCACTACCCTGGATAATTTAGTGTCGTCAGCAAATTTGGCTACCTTGCTTTTTACTCCTACCTCTAGATCATTTATGAAGAGGTTGAAAAGCAGGGGTCCCAGTACTGAACCTTGGGGGACTCCACTCTTTACTTCCCTCCACTTGGAGAAGTGTCCATTTAGTGCTACCCTCTGTTTCCTGTCCCTTAGCCAGTTGCTGATCCAGGACAAGACCTGTCCCTTTATTCCATGACTGGTAAGTTTATTCAAGAGCCTTTGGTGTGGGACCTTGTCAAAAGCCTTCTGAAAGTCCAGATCAACAATGTCAACTGGATCCCCCTTATCCACATGCTTGTTGACACTCTCAAAAAATTCCAACAGATTAGTGAGGCATGATTTGCCCTTGTAAAAGCCATGTTGGCTCTCCTTTAGCAGCGCCTTCTCTTCTATGTGCCTATTAATTCTATCTTTTAGGATGGTTTCCATCAGTTTTCCTGGGACACATGTCAAACTGACAGGTCGGTAATTTCCTGGATCACCCCTGGATCCTTTTTTGAAAATTGGTGTTATATTCGCTACCTTCCAGTCATCAGGCACAAAGTCTGATTTGAGGGAAAGATTATATATTTTGGCTAGGAGATCAGCAATTTCATCTTTAAGTTCCCTGAGAACTCGTGGATGGATGCCATCTGGTCCTGGTGATTTGTTAGTGTTTAGTTTAACAAGACATGCAAGGACCTCCTCCCTGGTTATTTCTATCTGGCTTAATTCTTCGGTTTCCCTCCCTATGAAGATAGGCTCCGTTTTGGGCATGTGGTCTCTGTCTTCTTCAGTGAATACTGAAGCAAAGGATTCATTGAGTCTCTCTGCAATCTCTGTTTCCTCTTTAATAACCCCTTGCCTTCCATTGTCATCTAATGGTCTAGTTGGGTTCTTACCTCTAATGTACTTAAAGAAGTCTTTGTTATTTCTCTGAGTATTTTTAGCTATACGTGCCTCAAAGTCTTGCTTTGCTTTCCTGATTGTTGCCTTGCATTTGTTCTGCCAGAATTTATGTTTCTGCCTGCTGTCCTCATTCGGACAAGCCTTCCATCTTCTAAATGAGCTTTTCTTGCTCTTGATCACTTCCCAAACAGCTCCTGTAAGCCACATTGGAGTCCTCTTGGACCTGGAAGTGCCCTTTTTCCTTTTGGGTATGCATTCCAATTGGGCCTCTGTTATTGTTTTTGTAAACAGCCTCCATGCCTCTTGGAGTGTTTGGACTCTCTCAATTTTCCCTTTCAGCTTCCTTTTTACTAGTTTCCTCATCTTTGGGAAATTTCCTTTTTGAAAATTTAAGGTCTCTGTGTTAGATTTTATCAGTGACTTGCGGTCTATGATCAAGTTAAACATAATTGAGTTGTGGTCACTGTTCCCTATTGGATCAGTCACATTAACATCTTGCACCAGATCCTGAGTATTACTCAGGATCAAGTCAAGGATTCTTGTACCTCTAGTTGGGTCTTCAACCATCTGTCCCAGGGAACAATCATTTAGCATATCTAGGAACTTTATCTCTTTATCATGTTCTGAACAACAGTTCACCCAGTCTATGTGAGGGTAATTGAAGTCTCCCATTATATATGTCATTGGCTGTACCTTTCCTAGCTCTACAATTTCCTTTTCCCGTGTGGCAACAGAACTGTACACAATTATTAGACCTGTGAGCACACCACTGAGAATGAGAGTGGTGAATGGTGATAACTGTGTGAAGTCTACTTGTGATGGCTGCACTATACAAGAACACTTCTACTGAATCACCAGGCAACAATATCAGCATCTGAAACTGTATGTACAGTAAAACCCTGACTTACATATATTTATCCAAGATCTTGTTAAAGTCTTGAGTCTTAAACAGATCAGATAAAATCTTGGACATATCCGCTTTCCATCTAACTGGATTTAGTTTTGATTCTAATTCAGAAGGTCCCCTGGCTTTTGCCCGAAAGCCCAAAATACATCGATGGCATTTAAACCATCAGGTACTAGAGCAGGTCCTTCATTACAGCTACTTAGGAGAGATATTTCAGGCTAATGGGTGCAGGAAGTTACATACAATGTATTTAGCTTCTAAAGCAAAAAAAAAAAAGTGCGGCCGCTATACAAAACTTCCTTTGGAGGAAAGGTGGGCATAATGTAGTTGCGGCCCTGTTGTGTTTGGAATATTGTGCCTTTAAGTAATGTAACACGCGAATGAGTGGGTATAACAATCACCAGCTGTAACACTGTAACCTTCCATATCAGGACGCGAGCTAGTGACCACTAGGGGCAATAGCGAGCGCCCAGCTCACATGGTTCCAATTCCCCAAATACCTACAGCGCGGGAAGATTCCCGCCACCACCTCACCTGGACAAGAAGGGCGTGACGGGGAATGACGTCACACAGACAGTAGCCAATCGGCTATCGAGGAGCCACTTTCAAATGTATAGCCACAGTATATATTGAGCTGTTCATCCGCCATTACCACATGTTCCCCCAGACCATCATGCAATAAAGATGTGTTAAGGCAACCTTTCGGCTGTTTCTATTGTCTTGGTTCTCATACACCAAAGGCCCTTAGACTTTTTTCAGCGAAGTCGCTTGCCCAAATGTTGTATGGATCCCCTCTGTATTTTGACTCAAACATAAATCCGCTTGAGGTCATGCAATCAAAGTTTCTGAGAACAATTTTACAGTCCCCTTGCAGTATTTCCAACACAGCTTTGAGATTAGAAACTGGAATGTATACAGTGCGAGCGAGACTGTTAGTAAATGTGGCTAATTATTGGATAAGAATTCTGTTTGCTCCATCTGGCTTACTCAAACTGGTGATGTCCGACCCTTGGATGCCACCATGGATTAGCTCTCTTGAAAGGACACTAACCACTTATGACATTTCAAAACCTTATGTTCTTTCCTTAGGATCTATTCATGCTAGAGAGTTAATAAAACAAAGAATTCTCAATATACATCGCCAAAATGATTTAAGTAAACTAGTTTCCCCATTGTTTGATAGATCAACTTTCAATGTTGCTAAGCCCTTAGCATACTTGTCTTTAATAAGAAATCCGGATCATAGATGTTCCTTCACACTTATTCGGTATAACATGCTTCCCACCTCCTACAGGGAGGATTTCTTTAAGAAAGTCCCAGCACTCGAACGTTTATGCCCATGTCAGTTAAATATGATAGAAACCTCTGAGCATGTTCTGCTAGAGTGTCCCCTATATAATAAACCCAGGAGAGACCTTTGTAGTGTTTTCCTGAACTTGAAGTCTAACAATAAAGTCAGGACACTGAATATTCTTTTATCGGGCAAGATACAACGATAGCGGTTGCTAGATTCGCATGATATGTAACTTGTATTCGTAAAGGCAAGATAAAATCAAAGGAATAAGGAAAATGCTTCCAAATTACAACTTGACTGTCATAGAATATGTCTGCAGGACATAGAAATAACAACCCTTGAAATTCTGGTTGTATGTTGCTATTGTATAAATAATCTAGTGTTCATGATTTTGTGATAGTTTTATTAGGTTGCCTCACTTGTGTTAAGCAGCTTGATTTTGTGATATTGTAACACTGGCCTTGGGCTGTAATAAAGAATTTGATACCCCTGACTTACATATGCCTCGAGTTACATAAAATTCGACTTATATAATGATTTTGCACTAAAACCATGTCCTGATTTACATAAATGTCCCGATTTACATAATTCAATTTCCATAATAAAGTAAGTAGTAGTAGTAATTTCCTATGGGTTTGCTTTGAGTTACACAAAACATTCATTTTTCCTATGGGGTTGCTTCAAGTTAAGTAAAAAACCGATTTACATAAAAGCCTACGGAACAGACTTTTTTACTGTACTAGATTTTTGTGTTGCAATGCTTCTCACTTTTGAGTAAACACACAGAAGGCTGGTCAGGAAGATGTTTTGGTGTTAACATGGAGAAAACTGGATGCTAGATTCTCTCACAAATTGCCACTGCATTCCAAGACTCTGCATGGCTCTCTTGCTACTCAGCACTGCAAGCATCATCCTCAGCAAAGCAATCATCATCATCCTTGCTTTGCAAGTAACCCTTCTAGGGACTGATGTGGGTGATAATATCTATTATCCTCAACGTGTTATTTTAGTAAGTGAGTAAAAATATTTGCATGTGATCACATGGGGAAATACAGGTGAAACTCAGAAAATTAGAATATTGTGCAAATGTCCATTCATTTCACTTAAAAGGTGAAACAAGTATATGAGATAGACTCACTACATGCAAAGTGAGAGATGTCATGCCTTAATTCATTATAATTGTGATTATCATGGCGTACAGCGTACATGAGATTATGTAATGATTATGGGGTACATGAGATTGGGGGGCTGGGGCTTTTATAACCTGTAAGCCATACCTGTCAAGTTTTGGGAAATTTCTGTCAAATAAGGGAAATTTCCCGGCCAAAACAGGAAACTGGACAGCTATGCTTATCCTGTGCTGGCCTCCAGTCTAACTCCAGTCTAATTGCAGTCTAACTAATACGGGATGACAGCGGGAAAGAGTGTAAAATACAGGGGTTTGACAGAAATTTCCTGAAACTTGACAGGTATAAGCCATATGTATAAATACTATAACAAAGTAAGGTTGAACTATCTCGCTTTGCATGTAATGAGTCTGAACTGAGAGCATTTGCACGATATTCTAATTTTCTGAGTTTCACCTGTAGATTATAATATGGAGATGCTTGGTTGAGGACATAGGTGTTTGGGATAAAAAAGGTTGTAAAGCTTGAGCCAGACATCCTAGAGAGTGAAGTCAGAAAGGCCATAAAAAGCACTGCAAACAACAAAGCTAGTGGAGATGATGGTATCCGAGTTGAATTCTTCAAAGCCCTAAAAGATGATGGAATCAAACTATTGCATGCTATATGCCAGCAGATTTGGAAAACGAAACAGTGGTCAACAGGATTGGAAAAGATCGGTATATGTCCCAATCCCAAAAAAGGGCAATGCCAAAGAATGTTCAAATTATTGAACAATTGCGCTCATCCCACATGCTAGCAAGGTGATGCACAAGATAATACAGGATAGACTACAGCAGCATGTAGAGAGAGAACTACCAGAAGTGCAGGCTGGGTTCAGAAGAGGAAGGGGGACTAGAGACCACATTGCCAACATATGTTGGATCATGGAGAAAACAAAGGAATATCAGAAACAAGTCTACTTCTGTTTCATTGACTACACCAAGGCCTTTGACTGTGTGAACCACAACAGAATGTGGCAAGTAATTAAATATATGGGAATACCTGAACATCTTACATGTCTCATTAGAAATCTGTACATGAGTCAAGAAGCAACAGCTAGGACAGAACATGGAATGACGGAGTGGTTTGGAATAGGAAAAGGAGTAAGACAAGGCTGCATCTTGTTGCCCTGTTTATTCAACCTATATACAGAGCACATAATCCCTAATGCAGGGATGGAGGAATCACAACATGGGATCAAAATTGCGGGAAGAAACATCAACAATTTGAGATACGCAGATGATACTACCCTAATGGCAGAAAGTGAGGAAGACCTAAAGAAGCTCCTGATTAGGTTGAAGGAAGAGAGTGCAAAAGCTGGCTTGAGACTCAACATCAAGAAAACCAAGATAATGGCAACAGGCCCTATCAGTCCCTGGAAAATAGATGGGGAAGAAGTAGAAGCAGTGACAGATTTTACTTTCTTAGGATCCAAGATCACTGCAGATGGTGATTACAACCATGAAATAAAAAGGTGACTGATTCTTGGCAGACAAGCTATGAGAAACTTGGGGAACATAGTTAAAAGTAGAGACATCACCTTACAAACACAAGTCCGCATAGTCAAAGCAATGGTATTCCTGGTGGTAAAGTATGGGTGTGAGAGCTGGACCATAAGGAAAGCTGAGCGCAGAAGAATAAATGCCTTTGAAATATGGTGTTGGAGGCAAGTCTTGAGAATCCCCTGGACAGTGAGGAGAACAAACAAGTCAATCTTAGAAGAAATCAAACCTGACTGCTCCTTGGAAGGTCAAATAGTGAAGATGAAGCTAAAATACTTTGGCCATCAAATGAGAAGAGAGGATTCACTTGAAAAATCCTTGATACTGGGAAAAGTGGAGGGCAAAAGAAGAAGGGGGCGACCAAAGATTAGATGGCTAGATGGTATCATTGATGCAATGGGCACAGAGCTGGGCGGTTTGAGGAGGATGGTGGAAGACAGAGGTGTCTGGAGGACAATGGTCCATAGTGTCGCAAATGGTCGGAATCAACTGTGCGACTGAACAACAACAAAAAGTAGGCTTTAGAGGGAGATGGGAAAATGCAGGGCAGGGAGCACAAACCTAAAAAGATATTGATGGAAGATGAAAAAAACATGGGAATAGACTGGGAAGATGTCTTGGAAGACCTGGTTGAGGGGTGTCACGTGGACATTGGTTTGGTGTATGAAAACCAAGACACAGGACACAGCCTCGGGCTGGGTTAACTCAGGTTTATTGCATCGTGGACAGAGGGAACATGAGGTAATGGCGGATCGATAGCTCTTTATATACAGGAGTAATACATTTGAATGTGGTGCCATGGTAGCCCATTGGCTACTGCCTGCGTGACGTCATCGCGAGTCACGCCCTTCTTGTCCAGGTGTAGGTGGTGGCGGGAAAGCTTCCCGCGCTGTTGCCTTTGATGAGTTCGGACCAAGAGAGCTAGGACGCTCGCCACTGCCAGCTGGTGGTCATTAGCTCGCGTCCTCTTACAGGGTTTATATGATACAGCTGAAGGTTACATTGTTGCTATAGGCAAGGTTACATTGGCTCAGATACATTGTAATCCATGTGGAAGGTAAAAACCCTTAGAACACAACACTCCTCCCCCCTAGGACGAGACAACGTCTCGCGCCCATACTTCTAAACACTCTCCCCCCTAGGAGACAAAATCTCTCAGCCAAGATGGCTTGTTTCGAACACGCTGGGGTCTCGATGCGGGCTGCCTTTCCCCGGGTTTGCTACCTTCTCTTTGTCCCCCGGTTTCCTGTCCTGTAATTTGAGAGGGAGACTCGTTAGTGACTTGCCGCGGCTCCGCGGCGTTGTTGGGAGGTGTGCTCTTTCTTAGGGAGGAACCGGGGGCACTGGGGGCTAACGAAAAACCCCTCTTCTCGCTTGGATGGGTGGGGGAGCACTCCTGAAAACCCCCCCGGTTTGCTAAATCAAAACCAAAATTCCATTCGGGGGCAGCGGTCGCGAACTCCTCTCCCCCTTCCCCGGCCTCTGAAGGAACTGGTTTATCAAAAGGATATGAGTCGGGGCCGCCGCTTCTTCCTTCCCCCCTTGCTTGGGACTGTTGTCCGCTGCTGTCTCCCCCTTGGGTTAAACGGGTGGGGGAGAACCCTAACGCTGAATCTTGTTGGTGATCCTCACTCACTGGCCCACTTACTCGGTGCCTCAGTTGGTCTGCGTGCCTCCTCCAGAGGAGACCGGTGTGGGTTTCGACCCGGTACGAGACTGGCCCCGTCTGTTCTACAACTGTCCCCGGCACCCAGGCTGGCCCTGCGCTGGCATAGTTCCTGCAATGAACAGGGTCGCCGGCGGCGAAACCTTTCGAGACTGCCAACCCTACGTTCTTCCCTTTATCCTCAATTCTTGTGGGGTCTAGCCTGGACAGGAGCGTAGTCAGTTTTCGCCGCATCAATAGCTCTGCCGGCGAGTAACCCGACGCTAAGGGGGTCACCCTATACGCTAGTAAGAACTGACATACTTGGTGATTTAGGTCCCCGGGGCCCATGCGCCGGAGCGCCTCCTTTGTTGTACGCACCAACCGTTCCACTTGGCCATTCGTGGCCGGGTGAAACGGCGCGGATGTGACATGCCGAATGGCGTTTGCCTCCATGAATGCCCCGAACTCTGAGGAGGTGAAACAACTCGCGTTATCGCTGACTAAAGTGTCGGGTAAGCCGAACGTTGAAAAGACTCTCCGTAGTTGGCTAATTGTAGTGGCGGAGGACGTGCTCTTTACCGGAATGACCTCCAGCCACTTTGAAAATGCATCCACCACCAGGAGAAACATGGTTCCTCGGAAAGGGCCAGCGAAATCTACGTGCACCCTGGACCATGGCCCCCTTGCTGTGTCCCATTCCCTGTGCGGAAGGCGGGCCGCCTCTGGTCGGGACCCCTGGCACGCCTCACAAGTGCCGACCATGTGCTCAATGTCCTCGTCCAGCTGTGGCCACCAAAAGTAGCTGCGGGCCAGCGCTTTGGAGCGAACGATGCCCGGGTGGCTGACGTGCAGCAGTTTGAGCACCCTCGGCCGCATGGGTGTCGGGACCACCACCCGTTGGCCCCACAATAGGCACCCCCTTTCTATGGACAGCTCTAGCTTCTTCCGAAAGAATGGGTCGAATTCCTTGCTTGGGGACGATGCTGGCCACCCTTTCTGCACCCATGAGCTGACTTTCTCCAGCGTTCTGTCCTTGCCTGTCGCCCTGGCTATGTCGGCTGGTACTATTGGGGGTTCGTCTAAAACCTCGATTAGCAACACCTGGCGGTCTCTTCCTATTCTGGCTTTTTGGTCGTCCGACAAGGGCAAAGGGGATCTCGAAAGCGCATCAGCATGGCTGATCTCCTTCCCGGGCCGGTACTCCAACTCGTGTTGGTATGCGTTAAGAAAAATGGCCCATCGCAACATTCTCGGGGATAGTATCTGCGGCGTGGGCTTGCCTGCCGTGAAAATCCCTAACAGGGGCTTGTGATCCGTCACGATTTTGAACGGGCGGCCATACAGAAAATCGTGAAACTTTTTGGTCCCCGCTACTATTGCTAATGCCTCCCTGTCGGTTTGTGCGTAATTTCGCTCTGCTTGGGACAGGGACCTTGAATAAAACGCAACTGGGGCCTCTCGACCGTCATCCAACACGTGGCAAAGCACCGCCCCCACCCCCACCGGTGATGCATCACAGACTAAGACCACCGGCCGTTTGGGGTCGAAGTGCGTAAGGATTGCGTCCGATGTTAAAAGTTGCTTTAGTTCGTTGAACGCCTTCTCGTGCTCGTCACCCCACATCCATGTCTCCTCCTTCTTAAGTAACCGATGAAGCGGTTCGGCCACGGAGGCTTTCCGCGGGAGGAATGTATGGTAAAAATTGAGGAGCCCCAGGAATGACTGAAGTTCGGTTTTGGATGTGGGGCGAGGGGCCTTCTTAATGGCTGCTACCTTGGATTTGGACGGCTTAATACCCTCGGGTGTGATCCGAAACCCCAAAAACTCGACCTCGGTTTCGAAAAAAACACATTTGTCCTTCCTCAGCCTCAGCCCTGCTTTCTCGAACACAGTTAGCACTTTATCCAATCTCTTTGCCAGTTCGGCCTCACTCCCCCCTGTTATCAATACGTCATCAAAATAAGGTAACACCCCCTCCAGCCCCTTCAGGAGGCGTTCCACAAGCGACTGAAAAAGGCCGGGTGCCGAGTTCACGCCGAACTGTAAACGCGACACCTGGAACGCTCCCTTATGTGTGACTATCGTTTGTGCCGCGGCCGTGGCGGGAGTTACGGGGAGTTGTTGATAGGCTTGTGCCAGGTCGAGCTTAGCGAAACACTTTCCCCCATTTAGCCTGGCCAAAAGGTGGCTGACCACTGGCACCGGGTATGCATTAGGGCGAATCGCCTTGTTAATTGTACACTTATAATCAGCGCAAATGCGCACCTCCCCGTTAGCCTTCAGGGCTGTTACAATTGGAGTTTCCCACTCCGCGGAGTCAACAGGAATAAGAATCCCCTGGCCCACCAATTTGTCCAGTTCCGCCTCTATTTTGTCCTTTAGTGCGAAAGGCACCCTGCGCGGTTTGAGTCTTATCGGGCGGACCTCCGGGTCTAGGTCGAAGGCTACGGGGGGTCCCTTGAATTTTCCAAGTCCTTTTTCGAAAACGGCGGGGTGCGCGTCACACACCGCTTGTATCGGATCCGCGCCCACGGCATGCACCCCCCCTATGAACAAACCCAAGGGCTGAAACCACTGCGTCCCTAGGAGGCTACAATTCCCCCCTTTGAGAACGACTAAAGGGAGTTCTGCAGAATGTCTCTTATAACGAACCCGAAATTTCCCGACCCCCAGCACTGGAATGCTGTTCCCTTGTACGTCTCGTAGCGTGGACCTCAGAGTCTTAAGTTTGGGCCGCGCTTGGGGATCGATCTTCAAGAACTCTTTCTGGGGAATTATGGAATAATAGGACCCCGAGTCAATCTCCATCCTAACAGGGGCCCCTTGTACTATTACCTCAACGAAGTAATGGTTTTGTCCCGCGGACACGCTGAACACGGGGGCGTCGTCCTCACTGCCGTCCGAGACGCGACCCACGCCGTCCTGCTTCCTCGTGGTTCGGGCGCCATCTTGGGGTCTCGCTGGACGGTCCGGTCTGGCCGAACGGTCTTTCGACTGCCTCCGGCCCTCTTTCCGATTTCTGCATGCCCTGGCGATGTGCCCGCGCCGGCCACAGCTGTAACATTCGGCTTTCCTGAAAGGGCACTTCGCACGCTCGTGGGCCGCCCCACACCCATCGCAGCGGCGCCCCCCTTTCCGGACCTTCTGTACCTCTTCGCCGTCGCTGCCATCCGTAGAGGATCTCGAGGTTCGTCGGGTCGCGTGCACCGGCTGTCCTGACTTGCCGCGCACCGAGCTTTCCGCTTTGCTGGCCCTAGGACGCCACTCACGCCACTCGTGTATTTCGTCCACTCCCGCATTCGTGGACTCCGCGGATTCCGCGGTCTCGACGACCTCGGCCAGCGTGGGTGGCGGCTCCCTGTTCATCAGGCTGCGCTGCACTTCCTTGTCCTTCAGGCCACACAGCACGACGTCCCTCATGATCATCTCCAGGTTGTCCCACTTGCAGGGGACGGCGGCTACCCTCAGGGCCTCCACGAAAGCCTCTACCGACTCATCCGGCGCTTGGACTCGCCTCCAAAACGCACTCCTAGCGGGAAACATTGCCTTCGATGGTTGGAAACGCTCACGCAGCAACTTCAGTATGTCGTCGGTTTTGAAATCATCCAACGTCTTTGGTTCAATCATGCCCACCAGCGTCCGCTTGGTCTCTACTCCCAGCATTCGGGTGAGGATGGCCCTCTTCCTTTCCTCGTCGTCTTTGACTTTGAGTTCCACCAATGCCGCCTTGAAATCCATGTTAAAGATGGTCCAGTCTTGCGGCTTGGTAATATTGAACCCGCTCTGTGTCCTGGCCCCTTGGGAATCCATGATCCCACCTTCGTCGCCAATTTGGTGTATGAAAACCAAGACACAGGACACAGCCTCGGGCTGGGTTAACTCAGGTTTATTGCATCGTGGACAGAGGGAACATGAGGTAATGGCGGATCGATAGCTCTTTATATACAGGAGTAATACATTTGAATGTGGTGCCATGGTAGCCCATTGGCTACTGCCTGCGTGACGTCATCGCGAGTCACGCCCTTCTTGTCCAGGTGTAGGTGGTGGCGGGAAAGCTTCCCGCGCTGTTGCCTTTGATGAGTTCGGACCAAGAGAGCTAGGACGCTCGCCACTGCCAGCTGGTGGTCATTAGCTCGCGTCCTCTTACAGGGTTTATATGATACAGCTGAAGGTTACATTGTTGCTATAGGCAAGGTTACATTGGCTCAGATACATTGTAATCCATGTGGAAGGTAAAAACCCTTAGAACACAACAATTGGGGAACTAGAGGAGCCTCTCCCTCCCACATCCATTGTGAAACTGTTGGTCCGTATGACTGAGGCAGAGATGCAACTGAAGATCTCTCCAAAGCCTTCTTACTAGAGGAGAGAAAAAAGTCAAATCAAATCTTTGATTTTTATTGATTTTTATTGACCAGGGCTCAAGGTTGACTCAGCCTTCCATCCTTCTGAGGTCGGTAAAATGAGGACCCGGCACGTAGGAGGCAAAATGCTAACTAACTTATAAACTACTCAGAGAGAGCACTAAGTTCTATGGTGACTTTGTTTACTAGCAAAAGAGTCAGATTCTGTATTTCTCCACAATGACATCAGCTGCCCCCACTTGAGCATTTTGGTCTTACATTTAGGCATTCCTCCAACTGATGTGGGAAAAGTTGAGTTCCTCTGCCATATCCTCCTTTAATGTTATTCCTTGTCCAGTGAGCACCTTTTTCCATCTTCTAATTTTGTTTTGCTCTTGCAAACACCAGATCAGATAAAGTTACACTGATGTTCATATGCATGGAACAAAGGATGGATGATGGAGAGCTACCGGATCTTGCCCGTGGTGGGTGGACTTATAGCCTGAAAGGCCAAGTTTGCAGGCTGGGAGTATCCTTGACCCTATATTGCCTCAGTGGCAACAATGAGAAGCAATGCATTTATAAAAAAAATTGAAAAAAAGATGGCGCCGCGTTCAGACGCTGTGGCTGAGAGCTCCTTACTTTTGAGAAAGGGTCAGTTAAGTAGGGTTATTTATAGCCGTCAGGAATTGTTGTTTTATAGAAACAGAAGTGGAGACTGTTATGTGTGAAAAACTGTGTGAAAAACTGTGGGCTTGCAAGATTCCAGAAATCATAAATCACCGGATCTGGAGGAAGACGTGGTGGTGGAGGAGGAGGAGGAGAGAACGAAGGCAGAAAAGAGGCTGTAGAGGTAATGGCCATGTGAACACGAGGGCAAAGATAAGAAAACAAAACTATAAATTACCTCTCCCAAGTATTTTCTATTCCAATGTGAGGTCTTTGGTGAACAAACTTGATGAGTGGAGGCTGCGTGTTGGAGCTGAGGGAGACTTTCAGGATTGCTGTGCATTGCTACTCACAGAGACCTGGCTTAACTCTTTCATTCCCAACACAGCTATTGAATTGCAAAGCTATACTACACACCGGTTGGACAGGACAAAGGATTCTGGCAAGAAACAAGGTGGGGGAGTGTGTATCTTCGTAAATCACAACTGGTGCATGGACTCTGTCAGGTTGGATAGCCACTGTTCCCCGGAGGTAGAGTTTTTAATGATTAAATGTAGACCTTTTTATCTCCCCCGGGAATTTACAGCAGTAGTATTAATGGTGGTGTATGTGGCACCAACTGCAAATGCATGCATGGCCATGGATATTTTTTATGGAAACATCTACACTAAACTGAGCAAATACCCAGAGGCCGTGCTGATGATCGCAGGAGACTTCAATCGTACAGACTTGAAGGCAGTATTCCCAAAATTTCATTAGCACATTAAATGTGCAACTAGGGGGAAGAATACTCTTGACAAGGTGTATACAAACATTAAACGGGCATATGAGGTTAAGCCCTTGGCACACCTTGGCAGGTCAGATCATGTGTCCCTGCTTTTGACACTAGCATACACACCCCTTAGGACTGTTGCTGTGTAGCCTGAGGGAGCCTCTCAACAGCTGCAGGACTGTTTCCAGGAGACCAATTGGAATGTGTTTGACCATCAAGATATGGAGACCTACACATCAACGGTCCTGGATTACATTAGATTCTGCACAGCCAATGTCACCAGGGAAAAGCATGTAAAGATGTATCCGAACAGGAAGCCCTGGATGACGAGTGAAGTTCAGAGACTGTTGAAGGCCAGAAACTTTGCTTTTAGAACTGGAGACCGGGTATTGTATAGTATAGAAAGGGCGAACCTGAAGAGGGGTATAAGGAAGGCAAAAGCTGTGTATAGAGGGAAAATTGAAGATCACCTGAGTAGTCACGACACCAGGCAAGTGTGGCAGGGGATCCAGCACTTTACTGACTACAAACCCAGTAATTCATCGCCTTTAGAGAGCAGTGCTTCTCTGGTGAAGGAGCTGAATACCTTCTTTGCCCGATTTGAGGTGACACCAGCAGTGGATCTAGCAGTGTTGCCAGAGTCATCGTCATTACTCCCCTTAGGGAATGTTGCCAGAGTGGAAGAGGGAGAAGTGAGGCGAATATTAAAAGGGATAAATGCGAGCAAGTCTATGGGTCCTGATGGAGTGGCTGGTAGGGCACTGAAAGACTGCTCAGAACAGCTGGCAGAAACTTTTATGAAGATTTTTAATCGGTCTTTGGCCCAAGCCACTGTCCCACCTTGTCTGAAATCCTCTACTATTATACCTCTGCCTAAAAAACCTAACATAGATAGTCTGAATGACTTCCGCCAAGTGGCGCTTACACCTGTCATAATGAAATGCTTTGAAAAGTTGGTGCAGAACCGTATTATGGCTTGTTTACCAGTTGGACTTGACCCTTATCAATTTGCATATAAGAGAAAGAGATCCACGGAGGATGCTGTGGCTATGGCCCTACATGCTGTTCTGCCCCATTTGAAGAAACAAGGAACTTATGCGAGACTGTTATTTGTAGATTTTAGTTCTGCTTTTAATACTATTCTTCTGCATAGACTGGTGCCCAAATTATTAGATCTGGGGCTTCCGCCATGCTTATGCAGGTGGATACTAGATTTTCTATCAGATCGTTCCCAACGGGTCAGAATGGGCTCTCATGTCTCTGTGGATCTCAGTATAAGTACAGGGATGCCTCAGGGGTGTGTGCTGAGCCCGCTTCTGTACATGCTTTACACATATGATTGTGTTCCCAGTTACCCCAGCAATAGGATCATCAAGTTTGCAGACAACACAACAGTGGTTGGTCTGATTACTGCTGGGGAGGGGGTGTCTGCTTACATGAAGGAGGTTGAGATGCTGACGGAGTGGTGTAGGGAAAACAATTTATTCCTCAATGTAAAAAAGACAAAAGAGATCATTGTGGACTTTAGAAAATGCAAATTGAACATCCAGCCACTTATTATTGAAGGGAATTGTGTGGAACAGGTCTTGGTGTTTTGATTTCTGGGAATGGAGCTGAGGGATGATCTAATATGGGGAGCAAACACCAAAGATCTGATGAAGAGAGCACAGCAGAGGTTATACTTCTTGAGAATCCTCAGGAAGAACAATCTTTCAAAGGACCTGCTGTTGGCATTCTACCACTGTACCATAGAGAGTGTGTTAACCTATGGACTGTGTGTATGGTTTGGGAGTTGTACAGCTAGGGAAAGAACAATGCTGTCCAGGGTCATAAAGACTGCGGAGGGGATAATTGGGCGTACTCTTCCCACTCTAGATAAAATCTATGCCACCAGGTGTTATAAGAAAGCTGTAGAGATTGCGCAAGATAGTATGCACCCCGGAACTGATCTCTTTCAGCTTCTACCTTCTAGAAGAAGGTATAGGGTCATAAAGACCAGAACCAGCCTCGTGAGAAATAGCTTCTACCCAAAAGCGGTTCTGGCTTTGAATGCAGTGCAATGCAGTCTATAAGGGAGCTTCTGTATATAGTTTTTAGAGTTTTAGAGTTTTTAGAGTTTTAGAGTTTTTTATGGGTTAAATGTGTATATGTGGGGTGGGAGTATGTTGATAATTTTTGTATAGTTTTATTTTGTTTAGGTTTTTTTGGGTTGATAAGTGTTTTTCCCCCCAATCTCGTTGTTCTGTGCAGGGCAATGACAATAAAGATTTATCTATCTATCTTATCTAAAACACTGCTTTCTGTGTTACTGTGAACCTTCCAGCTACAAATGTTCCAGAATACACAAGACTAGAGACAAAATAAGACTCTTTGTCTCTGTAATTTGGTTCATGTGGAATTTTATTCAGAATTATCCTCTTGGTGTTGCAGTTGAGTTCTTGAAAATCTTCTACACTACCATTTAATGAGAGAAAGAAAGGATGAAAGGGCCAGTATTCATGCTTAGAAATATAGATTTGTAAATGTCCAGTCGGGGTGTGTAAAAGCATCAATATTCATGAGAGAAACAGTTGCATATTGCAGGATATACGCCTTTCTCCATATGTCATTCTCCTAATGCCTCCAGTGATGTTCTAGTAATACAGGGACATCTGCAGCTGTTTTTCTCTTTCAACCATTAGATCACTTTTAAGCAACAGTAACATGAATATAGCCAAAACTCTGCAAAATGTTATATATGTTGTCAGAAAAAAGTATGCACAACTTTAGGCATGTTTGTGCAAAATAAGCATATTGCCATACATTTTACTGATTTCTGTAAAACTGCTTGCATAATTTGAGCTCTTTCTAATCAGAAATGTGAATCATTCTGGCTCAGTTTACAGATTAAAAAACAATAATAAATCATCCTCTGCTTCTGAACATTATAAGAATACAGTAATACCTCATACAAAGTCCGCTTCATACAACATTGAATTCATACAACATCACCTAATTTCTTGAAAAAAGTTACCTCATACAAAGTCGCTCGACTTTGTATGAGGCATTGGATTTTCCCCAGGTTGCATTGTGCCTGGGCAGTATAAAAGGCAGGACACATGCATGCATTGCTCTTGTGGGTTTTGCACAAGGCGAAGAGTGTTTAGGAGTGGTTTTGAGCGCGATTTTGGATATTTTTGAATTTTTTCATCAGAATTTTTAGAAGCATTTCTGGGATTTTTGCAGCATTCTTCTGGTTGATTTCGAAGGAAGCATCTGACCCGCTCAGCTACCTCCTCCAAAAGCAACACATATAATGAAAAAAATCATACAACACAGAGGATTTTGGAACAAATGTGTGCATTGTACAATGAAAATTTTCATTGTACGATGCACCAATTTTTTCCAAAATCCTTTTCATTGTACAATTTTTTCATTGTACGATGCATTCGTTACTGTACTTGCAATTTCTTACTTCAGTTTCTCTTTCACCTTTTCTCTTTGCCTTCCTTCTTTCTTCAGCTATTTGAAGAGCCTTATCAGATAACCACTTCACCTTCTTGCATTTCTTTTTCTTTGGGATGGTTCTAATTGCTGCCTCCTATATGATGTTATGATCCTCAGTCCATAATTCTTCAGGGATTCTGTCTGTCAAATCTAATCCCTTAAATCTATTTTTCACACGCTAGCAAGGTCATGCTCAAGATCTTACAAGCTAGACTTCAGCAGTACGTAGATCAAGTGCTTCCAGAAATACAAGCTGGGTTCCGAAGAGGCAGAGGAACTAGAAACCAAATTGCCAACATTCGCTGGATCATGGAGAAAGCAAGGGAGTACAGTACCATAAAAATGACTACTTCTGTTTCATTGACTACACCAAAGCCTTTGATTGTGTGGATCACAATAAACTATGACAAGTTCTTAAGCAGGGATTCTCAAACTGTGGCCCGAGGGCTGTGACCCACGACACTATTTTATGTGGGCCCACCACCACCTCCACCACACCAGGAAGTGCCATGTGGCGGAGGAAGGGCAAAATGGCCGTCCGGCTCCCAAAGCTGTCTGAGGGAGTGTGACCTGGCCCCTGGCTATAAAAGGTTGAGAACTACTACCTTAAACAGATAGGAGTACCAGAGCACCTCACCTGTCTTCTGAGAAATCTGTATGTGAGTCAAGAAGCAACAGTTAGGACACGATACATAACTGCACATTGTCACCCTGCTTACTTAACTTGAATGCAGAATACATCATGCATAATGCAGCGCTGGATGAAGCATAAGCGAGAATTAAGATTGCTGGGAGAAACATCAACAACCTGAGATATGCAAATGATACTACCCTAATGGCAGAAAGTGAAGAAGATCTAAAGAGCCTCTTGATGAGGGTGAAAGAGGAGAGTGCAAAGCTGACCTGAAACTCAACATCAAAAAACCCAAGATCATGGCATCCAGCCCCATCACTCTCTGGCAAATAGAAGGGAAAGAAATGGAAGCAGTGCCAGACTTTACCTTCTTGGGATCCAAGATCACTGCAGATGGTGACTGCAGCCATGAAATAAAAAGATGCTTACTTCTTGGGAGGTAAACTATGACAAACCTAGGCAGCATAATAAAAAGTAGAGACATCACCCTGCCAACAAAAGTCTGCGTAGTCAAAGCAATAGTCTTCCCAGTAGTAATGTACCTGCATGACTGTGAAAGCTGAACCATAAGGAAGGCTGAATGCAGAAGAATAGATGTCTTTGAATTGTGGTGCTGGAGAAGACTCTTGAGAGTCCTCTGGACTGCAAAGAGATCAAATCAGCCAATCCTACAGGAAATATATTCTGACTGCTCCTTGGAAGGACAAATACTGAAGCAGAAGCTCAAGTTCTTTGGCCACCAAAGGAGAAAGAAGAGAGGACTCACTGGAGAAGGCTCTGATGCTGGAAAAGATTGAAGACAAGAAGAGAAGGGGGCAGCAGAGGATGAGCTGGCTAGATGGCATCGTTGACGCAGTGGGCGTAGATCTGGGCTGGCTACGGAGGATGGCAGATGACAGAGGAGCCTGGTGTGTGGTGGTCCATGGGGTCACAAAGGGTCAGACTCGACTGTGCAATAAACAACAAATTTCTTGCTTTCAAACTGCTAGGTTGGCAGGAGCTGGGACAGACAACAGGAGCTTAGTCCATCACACAGCACTTGGGTCTCAAACTGCTGATCTGCCGACCTTCCAGTCATCAAGTTCATGGTCTTAACCACTAAGCCACTGCAGTCCTGTCCTATGGATAGTAAGATCTAATTATCATTTCTGCAGGTGACTTTCCCAGACTGTTTTCTTTCTCTCCCAAAAACGCTTTAAAGCAGAGATGGAAACTTCCAAAGCCATTAGGTGTGGATGTTTCTGAATAGAGCTAGTGGTTCTTAGAGATAAAGCACGTGTACAAAACTTGCACAAAAGGAATGAACATCTGGGTGCCCAACATAATGAATTTTTGAATGCCCACTTAGATGGAAAGAGAAAACACATTTCTTAATGAGCACACTGAAGCTTTCAGCTTTCCTAATTAAACTTGGGAGAGCAGAAATTCATTATGCTGTGCTAACCTGAGGCTGTGCTCGATGCATAGGAAACTCTTGAACGACACAGTGTGGTTTCTTGGAGATAATTTCAATTTGTTGTGAAAAATACAAGAAGCTAAATGTGTTCATAGGTGAGGGAATGAGCAAAACAGTGTTTATGGCCAGAGTGCATGGAAGAAAAGATAAGTCCTAAATGCCCTGTTCTTCTCTTAAGAAGACAGCTACTGAGGGCAACTTTTGATGAGCAGGATGGCCACTTACTATTCCTGTCTGGAAGAGCTTGTGGGAGTGGATTTTTTAAGATAACTAGCATAGGTTGCCCAGCGATGCTGGGATGTTATAAACTGTGATCAGTTTTGGGGCTTTTTTTGTGGATTAAAAAAAGAACAAAGGATGATATAATTGTTTCAAATTGTTTTATTTAACCAAATAATGTTTTAGTTTGTGGGGGTAGGGGTGTTTGTTAATAGTTGTACCGTAGGTAATATTTTTAAAAATGTGAAAGTACATGTTTTTTATATTCAATGTTTTTAAACTGTGTTTAAATGTTTTGGGTTTTTATTTGAGTTTAAACTCAACACAGGATGTTATAAATCTTTTTATTTTATTTTTTTGACATATGTTTGTGATTTGTGTAAAATTGTGATTTATTGTTATGTTTTTGACTTGTTTTTACTCTTGTGGCCTCTAGGTGGGGCTGTTGTGTTTTTTTGAGTTGTTTTTACTATTCTGCCCTGCAGGTGGGGCTGCTAGTGGTTTTGTTTTAGTTTCACTGTTTTTTCTCTCCTGGCCTCTGGGTGGGGCTTCTTCTGGTAAGTAGTCTCTTTGTTTCTTCATTTCTGTTCCGGTCGTCGTGGAGGGAGGAAATGCTGGTGAGTTGTCTGGTTTTCTTTCTTCTGGGGTTTTTCTTTGTTTTGTTTTTTGTGGTGGTGGGCTGGGAGGTGTTTCTGTTTGTTCTTTTTTGTTTTGGTTGAGTTTTAGGTTTGTTTGTTTAATTAGTTTGGTTATTTCTGATTTTGTTTAATTTTTCTTATTTCATTGTTGTTTATTTGTTTAATTAGTTGTTGTTTGTTTGTGCAATTTATGGTTTTTTGTGTTGTAGTTAGGTGTTTTGTATGTGGTTTTGTGTTATTGTGGATGTTTTTGTTTGTATATTTTGTGGTTTATTTTTTGTTTATTAATGGGTTTTTTTTAATTATTGATTTATTTTTGTTTTATTATTTTAAAAATACTTTTGGTGTTTGTTTTTGGTGGTTACTTTAGCCTGAAGAATGGGCTGCCTATGGGTTTCTCTTTTCCCCATTGCTGCTTTGAATTTTGGTTTAGATGCAGCAATGGGGGAAAGGAGGAGGAGGCAGTCAGCCCGTTCTTCTCCCGGGAAGGTTCATTAGGTAGGTTGGGGGAGAAGGACGATGATGGTTCTCTCTTCTCTGTCTCCTTTTTATCCTGGCTTACCTAACCGGAGATCGGCAGGCAGCGATCCGTAAGTGGTGGGGTTCTTCCTTCCGGATTGCTGGCTGCTGCTTTTGTATTCAGAAGTACAAAGGCATCAGCCAGTCATCTGCCAGGGAGGGTGCTTCCCCTGACGAACTACTGCCTGTTTTTTTTTGGGGGGGTGGTGGTTTCCACCTCGGCTCAACTTTACTTGAGGCTGGTGGTGGTCTCATCATGTCTTTGGCAGGGTAGCGTGGAGGAAAGGGAGTCCCTCTTCTCCCCGTTGCTCCAGGAAAGAAGGGTGGCGGATGTTTCACGGTGGTGTTTGTGGCTTTTTGTTTTGCCTGGCGGTGAGGTGCTGAGTCTGCCTGCTGGGAACTTGCACTCCCATTGCGTTTTGTAAGTTTATTTTTCGCACGGCAGCTTTCTCAGTGTTCTGCGCGCTCATTGCGTGCAGGATGCTGGAACTTGTAGTTTTGCATTTGTGGTTTGCTTTCGTGCGGTGGTGTTTTTTTCTGCAGCTTGATTTCTATTGGCCGCACCATATTTCCCAACGTTCTTTTTGCTCATACCTCTCAGCCTGATTGGCTGTGGTGTGGTGTGGCGTAGCGTGGCATGGCTTGGCTTGGCATGGTGCGGCGCGGCACGGCACAGCGTGGTGCAGAGAACATTGGGAATTGAAGTTGTTTCCCTTTGTTCGCATTCGAGGGGCTCTTGCCCCACTGGCGCATTTCTCAAACATTTAGTGACCTCTGTACCGGGTTTGGGCGAGTGCAGGAGGCTCGGTACGGGATAGTGTGGATGGGTGCAGGAGCCTTTGTCACATTCCAAATGGTTAATGCTTGGATTTATAGGTATAGATAATTAGTTGAACTGCTAGTTCCTAGGCCCAAACAAGTAGTTAGGTATTACTATAGTTACCAATTACTTACCTGGCTTCTCAATCAAACTAGATACTTTTTCATACATGACTAAAATAAAACATTTGCACTCAGCAGCATGATGCAGCAACAAAAGCCAACAATTACTGTACTTCAATAGCATTATTTTGGTCATTTAGTAGATGTTCCTTTGTACACATAGTATTGATTTGATTTGATTTATATATTGCTATTTTATTGGACACACACTACTCTGGACAGTTTACGTTAAAACTCAGGACCCACTCAGCCCCATAAAACAATACAATCAAAACACTAAACGAGATCACAATTAGTACAAAAAAACCCATTAAACAATAATTAGCCATCAGGGATATATTATTAGAGGCAGATTTGTATAGTTTTGTCTTCACTAATATCCTAGATATCAAGAAGGAAGGAGCTTGGTAAGACTCAATTGTGAAATTATTTCACAAAATGGAGGTCACAACCAAGAAGGCCCAATTCATTGTTGTCACCTTTTGGGGCCTCCTTTAGCGTGGCTATTTTTATCAGCATTTGTGGTATCCGCGGACACAATTGGCATACTGTCCCTGACAGAACCACGGTTTGGGAGAACGCTCCTTTGAGCCTTGGTTCCGAGGGGACAGAAATTGGGGGAGCGGAATATTAGATAGGGTTTAATTCACCCACAGCTGACCTGACAAGCAGCTCGGACAATAGGAAGCTGAATGACTAACTCACTAGTCATGTAATAGGTAATCGCACATCTGCGGATCACCCTAAGCCCTAAAACCAATATCAGCCACATGTTTACCCCAAGATAGTTTGGAACAATAGAGTTCCCCTGTCAGTGTTTGATTTAGTTAATTAACTTCCCTAAAGAGTTTCCCCATTAACTCGTGTGTACGTGGTATTTGGAGTCTGTCAGATCACAGTCTTTTACACGCAGCCTGCACATGATAAATACCCATGATTTTCCCTCATTAAACTACTGGTCTTCACTCCATCTTGCCTCGTGTCTCATTGCTTGACCAGTCTCCTCCGGGACCCAACGGCCGCTCTGCGGCCCCGATCCAACAAGCATCTATTGGGAAGGGCAAGTGAAATGAGTTGTGTTGCTGTTTTCTGGGGGAAACATCCTGGCAAGTACAAATTCTATAGGAAATTGCTTGTATTAACTGAGGTTTGGATTCAAACCTTGGACATCCCCCATGCTGCCCCCAAATGAAAAGGGACAAGCCAAGAGAAAATAAGGAAGAACTTCCCTCCACAGATCTGCAAGAGCCTTTCTTATGCCTGTGCTATCAAAAGATGTAAGGAATTGGAACTCATTACTTCCAAACTCTGCTTTATTACACTGAGAAATACTACTCCCTTATACATTGGTACCTCATACAATGATTTTAATCCATTCCATGGGGCTCATTGTTGTATGAAACAATTGCTATATGATGCATGCATCGTGTAGTGATTTCCCTATGGGATGCATAGTACAATGATTTTTTTTTGCTAAGTTTTTTTTCCCAATGAAAAATTGTTGTATGATTTTTTTTCTATAGGGAAGATTGTTATGCGGGACGCCATTTCCCCCCAAAACCTAATTGTTGTGCAATTTCTTTGCTATATGGGGCAACTGTTGTATGAGATTCCACGTTATATCTTTTACACCTATACCTATAAAAAAAGAGGGCTGGGCCGTGCATGTCTGGCATGCGTGACCGCACACATCCAGCCCATCCCGTAAAGTGCCGTCCACATTTACCTTATGTCCTTGACAGTGTCACCGTGAAGGTCCGGGAACCAAGAGTGGGGCCAATGGCCCACGAACATGGAAACAAAATAACTACACTACCCAACTTCCTCTGCGCTGCAGCATGCCTCAGCCAATTAGGATGAAGGACGCAAGCGCAGAGGAGGTGGGACAGCTGGCGTGTGCCAAAAAAACTGGCCGATGCGTGAGCGCATTCCACGGGGGGCGGGGGCTGAAAGCACAGCTGCCTTCAGCCCCCACCTACCGAGGAAAGCGAGCCACTTCCCTGGGAGATGAAGGTAGAGAATGGCGCTCCATTGTGCCTTCGCCTCCCAGAGGGAAGTGAGTGCCTTCAGTGGGGGCCACTTCCCCAGGAGGAGAAGGCAGAGAACGACACTCCGTTCCGCCTTCTCCTCCTGGAGGGAAGCAAGCACCTTCCATGGGGGGCGGGGGCTGAAAACACAACTGCCTTCTGCCCCTGCCTGCTGAGGGAAGCAAGCCACTTCTCCGGTAGGAGACACCAGGCAGAGATCCGCCATGGTAAGCTCCTCCCCTGATTGATACCTGCCTCTCACCCTTGCCATTCTCCTTCAACTGTTTTGAAAACAGCCCTCGAAACAATGGAGGGAGGATGTCAAGGGCGAGAGACAGGAATCCATATGGGGAGGAGCCAACCTTGATTGATTCCTGCCTCCCGCCCTGCAATTTCCCCTCCATTGTTTCGAGGGCTGTTTTTGAAACAGCAGAAGGGAAATTGCAGGGTGAGAGGCAGGAATCCATCAGGGGAGGAGCCTACCCTGGCAGATCCCTGACGCTCGCCCTTAACATGTCTTTGGCCATCCCCTTCTTCCTTTGCCGCCACCCCCAAAACCACTCCAACACACACAAAAAATACTATACCTGCCGGGCAAAAAATGCTAGTACAGTGATACCTCATACAACGTCCAAACTTGGTTCCACAAGTTTGGACTTTATACGGATTTGGACTTTGTATGAGGCATGCAAAATCCTAGCCGCGATGCCTCATACAACATCCAAATCCTTGCCGCGATGCCTCGTACAATGTCGTTTCCATAGAGATATATTGTACTGTAACAGCACAGACTTCAAGGCAAAGTCAAGGAAATAGACAGGAAACTGACAGAACTTTAAGAAATCATTGTCTAAAGGCTAAATACATTACAAAAACATGTCAAACAATCCTGATTCTCCAAGAACCAGAAGAATGCTGCAAAAATCCCAGAAATGCTTCTAAAAATTCTGATGAAAAAATTCAAAAATATCCAAAATCGCGCTCAAAACCACTCCTAAACACTCTTCGCCTTGTGCAAAACCCACAAGAGCAATGCATGCATGTGTCCTGCCTTTTATACTGCCCAGGCACAATGCAACCTGGGGAAAATCCAATGCCTCATAAAAAGTCGCTCTTCTGGTTCTTGGAGAAGCAGGTGGCTCCCTTCCTTCCAAAGCAAGCAGGGCTTCAAAGCCTTGAGCCCCACTTGCTTAGGAAAGAAGGAGGTGAGCAGGTGGCCCCCTTTCTTCCAAAGCAAACAGGGCTTCGAAGCCTTGAGCCTCGCTTGCTTTGAAAGGAAGGGGATGAGCGGGTGGCCCCCTTCCTTTCAAAGCAAGAAGGGCTCAAGGCTTTGAACCCTGGCTTGCTTTGGAAGGAAGGGGGCAACCCGCTTGCCTCTGTTCTTCCAAAGCAAGCCGGGCTCAAGGCTAGGAACCCCAGCTTGCTTTGGAAGGAGGGAGGTGAGCCTGGATCGCTAAGGGGCTTTTCCCAGCCCCTCTGAAAGCCACCCGACTGGATCGCTAAGCTCTATGGCGATCAGCACATGCCAGCCAGTGGAACCCTGTACGATGGGGGGGGGGAGGATGCACAATGAAGAACCCTGTGGAATGGAGGTTTTTCGTTGTACGGGGTTCCACTGTAGATAAATAGGTACTGCTTTGGCAGGAAAGGTAACAGTGGTCTGTGGGTTCCAGTGTCTAGTCATGCCTGCTACATGACCACAGAAATGCCTGCAGACACAGACAGCGCTGGCTCTTTGGCTGTAAATGGAGATGAGAACCAAACCCTAGAGTCAGAAGACTTCTAGCTTTCAAGCAAAGGTGACTTATCCATAGGACAAAATGGAGACATTTGGTGAGAGAAAACATGTTTATAGAATCACAGAATTGTAGAGCTGGAAAGGGCTCCAAGGACCCTTGAATACAGTACTGTATCTTGCCAGTACAGTACAGGAAGTCCACAGCTAAACCATTTCTGATAAGTGACGATCTCTTATCCAAAACTACACTAACTCTTGTCATAGAACCAGAAATGGACAGACAGATGGATGGACAAATGAACAAACAATGCTACACTTTATTTATTTATTTATTTAAAGCATTTTTGCCCCATCCTTATCCCCCTCCCCCCAAAATGATTCAAGGCAGCTTAGGTCATTTTTTAAAAATTTAAATCTAGAAAACAAGTAGTTATTTGAATATTAAAAATAAAATAGAACATTGTATTAGAAGTATTTGATAAAAGTATTACTAAAATACTGTATATTTAAAGGCAACAATTAATACAAACAATCCTGTTTTTTTTTTTTAAAAAAATCTCTTAGACAGATATTTACTAAGGAATAAGTTGCCTGAAGAGAAGGATCTTACAAGTCAGTAGTAAAATACCCTCTTCCCAAACTGTAAAAAAGCAGAGAAGACATTGTGGTACAGTAATACCTTGGATAACGACCAAACTTGGTTCCACAAATCTGGTCGTTATCTGATTTTTAGCGTTATCCGATGCATACATCAGATATCACTAAAAATAAGCTGGCTGCCTCTGGAAGGGTCGGGGGACCCGATCTGCACTGTTTCTAACGTCCTCCAACCTACCCAGGTGCTGGTGCAAGGCAAAACTCGCAGCCGAGGAAGGAGTTTCACCCGGCGTTTTGCCTTGCAGCAACACCTGGGTAGGTCAGGGGACATCAGAAACAGCGTGGATTGGGTCCCCCACCCTCCCAAAAATGGCAGCCACAACTATTTTCAGCTGTTGTGTGGCCCAGGGACGTCCTAGGAAGGTGGGAATAGAGTGGAAAAGGTCCTCCCACCTTCTCAGAGCCTGCTGGGGAGGCAGAGAGCAGGGGAAATGCATCCGACAATGACGATTTTTTCGGCACTAAACAGCGTGAAAAAGTAAGAGATCAAACCCTAATGCATTGGATAATGCTAAATGGTCATTATCCAATGCATCTTTCCCCCCAAAAATAGCTGGTCATTATCCGATTCCACCCTTATGAGATGCGGTCCTTATCCGAGGTTCCACTGTATTAAAATTTTCAAAGATTCCCCCTTCCCACCATTTCCTCATCTTGAGTGCTAGTTTGTTTCAAAATGGTTGAGATGTCAACAGGCTAAAGAAAAGAGGTCAGATAGAAGATGAAAGCACTGAGATCTCTTACTTCATATGTTTCCTTACATCCGCTGGACTACCTCACTAGAAGAGTACGGCTCCTGTGTATTCTCTCCAGAGATAAGGTCCAACTGTGGGAACTGAGATCCGTGATGGAGCTGCAAGCCTTTAATACACTAATTGCCAGACCCCCGAGGAATTATATGGTGATAGAGATGAATGCATTAAAATAAATACTTGACAAAACTTTTAAATTAGATACTCTGCTTCCCTGGTGCACCCTGTCATTTATACTCCTGGCGAAAAGAGGCGGCTGGGGTGTAACAATAGCGAGAGAGCTGCGAAAAACACTCCCAGAAAATAGGCAAAATATTAAATTTTAATAGCAACTGATTGTGAAACTCTATCAGTGGTTCGCTAAACTACTAACTGAGGGGTCTGATAATATCATTATATATACAAAAACACATAAAGTGTATAGCATGAATATCCATAACGAAGGGGACCACCCTCCCTCTCCCAGAAGTTCCTGAGTGAGCCGAAAAAGTTCATAACAAGTTCGTAAACAATGATAGGTATCCACGTGTGTCTGGCTCCTATAAGCAGAGACACTCGTCCAGAAGGGTGATGTGCCGCAGCGAGAAAGTGTAAAGTCCTCGAAAGATCAGTAGCTGCGCAGCCTGGACCGTGAATTAATTATTTAAAGTGGTGACGAGGCGACTCAACCCAGAACAAGAGAGTGCGATGTTCACTGCGTTCTGATGTCCCTCCGGTTAGAGAGAATGTCAGAGCACCGCAGAATAATTCTAGGTTATTCTGGTCTCTTGATTACACCCCGCTTGCCAACAAAATTAAGAACATCGTATTTAGACACTGGCATATCTTGGACACCACACCTGGGTGTCAACAACCTCCAATTATCGGCTTCCGCAGAACCAGCTCCATCGCCAATTATGTATCTCGAGCGGACATTTCTCCCCGCTCTGTCAGCCCCAGTTCCCCCATAGGACATTTTGCATGCGGGCACTGTAAGTACTGCACTTACATGTGGCAGACCAATTGCGTACAGCTACCTTCCAGTAACTTCTCGTTGGATTTAAAATCATTTTCTAGTTGCAGTACAAGGCAGTCCATATATATGATTATATGTGCATGTCGGTTAGCCTACATTGGGCAATCCAGGAGACCGATCAGGGTGCGTTTGGGCGAACACATTTCTCGTATCAAGAATTGCATCCCAAACACCCCCATGGTCAATCATTTTTTAGAAAGAAAACATAGCCATAAAGATTTGAAACTGGTGGTACTTGAAACATACTCACCGACAAAACATCAGATAGTCGATATCGAACGCTTCCTTCTACAGAGGGAAGCGTTTTACATTCATCATTTCAAAACGCTGTCTCCCCTTGGGCTGAACACGGATTGGGACCTATCCGCTTTCCTGTGAGTTTTTCAAGGATTCTTTCATTATGAGGTTTTCCATAAGGGTTCCACAAGTTCTCCATATAAGAAGATCTGTCAGTGCCATCTGTGCTCTTTGCCTTTAATAATTGCATGTGTAATTACTCAGCTGAGGTACATTATGCAGTATAGCCTTTTGTCCAAGGTATTTAAACCAGAAACTCATTGTTGTAATCCAACGCGAGAACACAATAAGAATCAACCAAAGAGGTTTACGCGCTAAATAATGAACTCTAGTAGGTACGTCCCTGTCCGTCCCTCTTTCTGTATATGTGTATTTATTTCTCTTTATATATGTTTAAGTGATTGTCGTTATGGTTACATGTGGTAAGATATTGGTTGTGAATATTGTATGTGTGTTCTTTCTGTTACTACATGCTTTAGACTCTGAGGAAGTCTTCGAAATGTCGTCTTACCGGAGGGACATCAGAACGCAGTGAACATCGCACTCTCTTGTTCTGGGTTGAGTCGCCTCGTCACCACTTTAAATAATTAATTCACGGTCCAGGCTGCACAGCTACTGATCTTTCGAGGACTTTACACTTTCTCGCTGCGGCACATCACCCTTCTGGATGAGTGTCTCTGCTTATAGGAGCCAGACACACGTGGATACCTATCATTGTTTACGAACTTGTTATGAACTTTTTCGGCTCACTCAGGAACTTCTGGGAGAGGGAGGGTGGTCCCCTTCGTTATGGATATTCATGCTATACACTTTATGTGTTTTTGTATATATAATGATATTATCAGACCCCTCAGTTAGTAGTTTAGCGAACCACTGATAGAGTTTCACAATCAGTTGCTATTAAAATTTAATATTTTGCCTATTTATACTCCTGGAGCTGCTGCATTTCCTTGACCTATATGTAAGACAAACATTCTCCACAACAACACAGAGGTGTTTGCTTTTACTGAGGCAAACACAGAAAGTATAAAGGATGAAAGAGGAATGATAAGACAAGGATGCTTTTCTTCTCTGACACCAGGTAATAATAATTCTATTTGCTTATGTTAATTTTTGCCAGAGTGGCTACAAGAAGACAGTTGAAAAGAGGACATGCCTGCTTGAGGGCTAGACAGTCATACATAGATTGACAAGACACACAGGCTTAACTCTTTCATTGTTCTAATTCTCAGCTTCCAAGAAAAGGAAAGGACCTCAGAAAAGATTTGGGCAATAAATCGAGCAGAGAGGCAGCATGATTCATTTCAGTTCCTGTTTAACCAGGTTTCAGCTGTCAGTGAAAAGTCTGTTGTGATAATTGATTACAGACCACTGGGATTAGTCATGCCTGTGTGAATGTTATAAAGCTATTTGAAGAGTGTTCTGAGGACTTGCTACAGACTTCAGATTCATTTCATCTATTGGAAATAGGTCACTCTTTTTAAAAAAAGACTAGGAAATGTGATTTTTTTTTAGTACCTGGCTAACAGCCCTATTTAGCAAGGCTATTTGCTGCCTCCACAAAATTTGGAGAGATGGTTCATGTCAGGTGTGAGGTCAATTCCATTTATTTCTGGGGGTGGCAGGCAGAGGAGAGATGCAGATCCTTGTTTTACTCATCCTCATTGACAAAGGTGAGTGTTTGCCATGTTTTTCTATTCTCTTGCAAGAAAACGAAGGGTTTCCTGATATTATTGACTCAGCAGTTTTATGCAAATTGTGTGGCTTACACAAGCTACACCAAACTGAAATGGCTGCTACTGCTGCTTTGTTTTGTGGAATCTTAAAAAAATCAGGTGGTGTATTTGCACCTCTTAAACAACCAGATGGTAGTGAAGCTCAGCTCAGGGGTGGGGAACCTGCAGCCTTGAGGGGAGTCTGGGCTTCTGGGAATTGAAGTCCAAGTACACCTGGAGGCAAAAGGCTGAGAAATCCTGGCCTGAAGGAAACAGCCGAGTCCTCTAGGTGTTTTGGACCTTCAATTCCCCAAAGCCCAGGCTTAGATTCCTCACCCTTGCGACTGGTCTCTTTACATCTCTCTTGGAAACAGGGCCGTAGCCAGGATTCTAGATGTGTGTATGTGTGTGTGGGGGGGATTTTTTCAGGATGGGCAACAATGTCATATATATGAGATGCGGAGTGGGCAAACTGCTAACTCAGGGTGGTCGACACCCACCCTGGCCATCCCCTGGCTACGGCCCTGCTTGGAAACTGATCTCTATGTCATGTAATGAATGGGTAGAGTGACAAACTAGGACTCGGGAGACTTCAAATCCCTGCTTAACCACAGAAACTCACTGAGTGGGGTACTGGTGACACTGGTATAACTACTCCTTCAATATCTGACTTACCTTGAAAGCAGTGGTGGGATTCAAATTTTTTTTTTTTACTATCTACTCTGTGAGCATGGTATGTTGGGTGTAGCCAGGGTGGAAGCCCTGCGTTGCACCCGAATTAGGACTACTTTATTTCAAAACTTGGATGGGCAGGGCCAGCCAGAATTTCTGCTACTTGTTCTGGCAAACTGAGGCGAACTTGCTGAATCTCACCACTGCTTGAAAGCCCTATTAGGGTTGCTTTATGTCAGTTCCAGTTTGACAGCACATAACAACCACTCTTGACAGCTAACCAGTTCTTATGTGCTTGCTGTTAGTGTGCGCACACATGTCCTTTGTTGTTAAAAGCAAAGGACTTGAAGCAATTTAATGTAAATTATGGGACCTTGAGGAACTCAAGTGCTCTTTATTCTGCTCTTTATTGGAGGTGGGAAATCCCACAGGGTTTTCCATAATTCCTTGTGAAAATGTGTCTCATTCTGTTAACACAGTTCAGATACCTTTTCCTGATTTTGCTCTTTGCTATATCTCCTCTCATCTTCCTTCCTTCTTTGTGGGGTGGGAGTGGGAGTAGATTGCCTTCACACCTCACTTCAGATACTGGGTCCTGTTCAGAACTTTAAAAATTTGGGTGATCATGTTGACAAGTGAATGTTAGGAGCTGTAGTTAACAATAAGGAGAACTCTTTCAAAACCTGCCCTTGGCATCATCCAGATCCTCTCTATGTATATTGCCTCAAGCAGGAATATGATATAGCTTGATCTAAGAGAGTGATGGTGAACCTTGGCACTCCAGGTGTTCTTGGACATCAATTACCAGAAGCCGATCAGGGGGAATTAAGTTCCAGAACACCTGGAGTGCCAAAGTTCACCATCATTAGAGTTGCCATAATTCTCTCCCACAAATCCGGGATAGTATACTTTTTTTAATGTGTTGTTTGCTAACCACTCAGCATTGGGAAGATTTCCAAGATGGGTGGGGTACAAGTGGAACAAAATAAATAAATACAAACAAAATAGCCTTTACCGTAATAATCCTACCACCACTACACCAATGATGAGAGCCAAGCTCAGTCAAATCCCCAAGATCAAGCCTTGTCAACACGCACACACACTATCTCTCTTTCCTCCAGGCATGCACTCATGGGAAGCAAGGCACAGGCAAGACTGAGGTGCAGGTGGCTCTCTCTGGCTTCGTGGCCAGTGTGTTTCTTTCCCTTCTCTTCCTCCTCAGGTGCTGCTTTCCCCTCCCAATCCTCAGAGCCGCAGCCAAGTGAACGAGAG